>CM033272.1:41360820-41886899 GCA_019343175.1 Oedothorax gibbosus | reverse complement strand
TCTTTTTTCTTTTGAAACAGACATACCCCCCTATTTTGCAGAAAAACCTCTACCTTCCCCGAAGGGGGAAAATTGTGAATGGGTGGCAAATCGTAGCCTACAGGCGGCAATCTTTAAATCTGGCCTTGATATTCACGACTCTTCTCCCGTAGAAATCTAGTGCTCCAGGCGTAAAGCTTCCACTTGGCGACATTCAGATCACTTCACTTTTTTCTCGCCAAGCTTCTCCATCTTGATCTGACCTCCAAGTTCATATACTGCTTAATCGAAACTGCGCGACCTTCCGAGAATTCACCCATGCGAGGCAATTTCCAATTCGTTAAAATTATGTTCTGTTTTTTTAGAAGTTTCTAATGAGTTCGAATAAAAGCAATTTTAAATTAAAATTATATAGCGATTATACCCGGCATAGATAATTATTTTTTGTAAAGTCATTAAATTTTAAAGAAAACTACAATATATATTTTAATGTATACAAACAAAAGAAATTTTAATAAAATCATTCATTTTTTAGAATATTGTGCAAAAAAACTAACTTTTTCAAATCAATAATCGGGGCAAAAGTGATGCTTTTAACGAAATCGGGGTTTCAAAGTTACTTTTACGCACTAGAGCGACAAAGTAAATAAAAAGCATCTGATTGGTGTAAAATTCTTTATTTGGCGTCTTATTTCCAATGCCAATCTAAGAAATACTTTTTGCACGTGATTTTAAAAAAACATTAATATAATACACCTTCAAATCTTTTGACGTGATAATTAATAATTATACAACAAAAAATGCCAATTTAATAAATATTTTTTTTTGCACGTAATTATAAAAAATAGTCTATGACCAACTCGTTGATAATAGCCTTTTTTAAACTCGTGAATTTATTTCACTCACTCGTGAAATAATTTTTTCAACTCTTTTTTAGAAAAGCTATATTTTTCACACTAGTTGCATAAATAACTAAAGAGGGAATGAGCCGGACCACATGAGTGGGTTTCTCCAAACCAAAGTGCCTCAGTGTCACTCCTAGGGAAAAAAAAAATATTTTCTTTGCCACATTTCTCCGGCTGTATAGATTTTTTTACAAATATTTTTTTTTATGTGATAAATGTAGCTGATTACAGGTCCCGACAAACGCACTTTTTGAAATGGGTTCGAATAATTTTTTAAATGCTCAATAAAAAATTTTACACAAAATATTCTAAGCGATTATAAAAAATGGGATTATAGAGACCTGTAATTAAACATTAAAAAGAAAACGTTTTGTAAAAATACTCAATACAGCCGGAGAAATTGGCTTAGAAAATTATTTTTTTTCCCCCCATTGGTTTAACACTGGAACTGGACTGACTTGGACTCACCCGAGGTCGATCAAGCTCATTCGTCCCCTTTAAGGGGGGGAAAGGGCGCGCTGGACCGCGGTTCTCCAAACTAAAGTGCCTAAGTGTTAATCCAATGGCGAACAAATTATTTTCTTTGCCACATTTATCCGGCTGTATTAAATTTTTACAAACTTTTTTTTTTTTAAATGATGAAATTTAAAATAAGTTCATAGTTCCCCCTTTTTAAATTGCTTCTAATATTTTGTGTAAAATTATTTAATTGAATATTAAACAAATACTTCGTCCCAATTTCAAAAAGTGGGATTGTCGGGACCCGTAACCAGCCTACATTTATCACATAAAAAAAA
Source organism: Oedothorax gibbosus (assembly GCA_019343175.1). Taxonomy (NCBI): domain Eukaryota; kingdom Metazoa; phylum Arthropoda; class Arachnida; order Araneae; family Linyphiidae; genus Oedothorax; species Oedothorax gibbosus. Next base: position 41,885,218 of record CM033272.1, on the reverse strand, counting down.
ACCCCCTTGTAAAAATATTTAATACGCCGGAGAAATGTGAAACTTTGCCCCTGAACTTTGTTAAAATGAAGCACTTTGTTTTGGAGACCCCCGTCCAGCGCGCCCATTTCGGTCAACACCCCATTTGTGTTTTTGACGATGTTGGTTTTTAGTTCTACTTTTTTCAATGTGTTAAAAATTTTTGTGTTTAGTTACAAACTCTTCGGAAACTAAATCCCCAAAAAAATTTGCCCTTAAAAAATTTTTATGAAAATCTTAATTTTAAAAAGATCTTAACTGTGTGTTATTGTTTGATAATGTTTGCTTACTTTTAAACACATGTTTTAATTTTAAATTAAAAAAAAAATTTTCATTCTTAAAATGAATAAGTTATTGTACAATACAATAATTGTTTTATGTGTATTTTTATTTGTGCGTTTAAAAAACAGTTTTAAAAATACAGATTGTTCGTAATTTTCTCGTTCGACGAAATTGAGAGATGTTTTTATTTTTTAATTTTTTAAGATTTCAAATTTACAAACCTTATTCCGCAAACCTTTTTCCCAGTTTTGTGCACTATCAGTGCACTCCTTAAGAAAAAAAGGTAAGTAAATTCACTTTAACGCGATGACTGATATCCGTCAATTTGGGTGTTTAATATTGCATGCTACTGTGCAAAGATAATAAAATTGATGACAACTCCACTTGAAATTTTTGTGATTCATTATTGCTTAATTTTTCTGGAAATAAGAAATTTTTCCCCTTTAAAGAAATATTCTATCAATTGTCGAAGAATATGTCTAATATAATGGCAACACTGATATGATATAACTAAAGAAGAAACTTCATTTTATTCAATTGGGTTTTATTAAAGGGTTTTATCGTCTTTTAAAATGTCATTGTTTACTTGGGGGTCCCCCTACGCCAAAGAATGGAAAAATTTCGCCATTCGAAATAAGAATACCTTTTTTTTTTATCAATGAGGGAATATAAAACGTTCCGAGTACAATAGGAATAAACGGGCAATCGGTACTTTCAATTTTTCTGTACATCAAACGCGGGCAAAGCTGTGAAACTTATCGTTCGAAGTGATAAGAAGGGGATTAACTGTTTTTTAAACTGATTTCAGGAAATGAAAAAGTCCTTAGCTTTGAAAGGGTGGGGAGCCAGTGGGTTAGGCATTGCCTAGATGCTAAAGGTCCCTGGTTCGGGTCCGGGCATCGCCAAAATAACTGCCGACCTATAAACGACCCGTGAGCCAAAAAATATCCGACGAATAATACCCGGCGAAGTGCACGTTTAAAAATTCTACAAAGTCCCAACGCTGCGTACGATGTCCCCCCTTAAGGGTTGCGTTGGGTCCCTTTGCTCGTCACTTGACTGTGGTTCTAAAATAGGGACGCCCGTCGCCAAAAAGCCCTCGTGTAGCTCTAGTGCGACGATAATTTCAACTAATCTAACCTTACTTTTGAAGTTGTTTAAAGTTGTAATGTTTTAAACATTTAGCAGTTTCAATTTGTTTTCCCAATACACGCGTTTACGCAGGGTTGGGTTTTTCCCTCCAAAACTAATATTTCCCATCCAGCGTGAAAAACTGGTAAAATACCGGGGAAAAATCGGTAATACCGGGGAAAACTGGGAAATACCTCTTTCTTTCTGAGAAAAACTGTGAAATACCTTTTTTTCTGGGATGTACCTTATCTGGAAAATTCATTTTAATTAAAAGCTTTCAAATTAAATATCAAGTTTTTTTTGTTTACATCCTAATTTTTGTATTCTGGCTGTGATTGCAATTGTGCCACTGTCTGGGTGGTGGCTCCCTTGTTAAGCTCACTATTTTTAATACCCCTCATCTTCACAAAAAAAAGTCACCTACTATAGTTTGGCCAAAGCCTAGTAAAGTATTTTATTTCTAGCTTTAGTAGACATAATTCAATAATTATTTATCCCATACAATATTTTAATGAATTTTTACCACAGACAATATTTTAATAATTGTTTATGTTTACGCAGGTGGGAACACTTAAATAATAACAAAAAGTACATGATTATTATATACCACGTGACAGCCACAAAGGGTTTTCGGGAGTGATTTTTCGTCCTAATTTTAAAATTCATTTCCCCCCCTTTTGAAAAAAAGAAAAAATACGGGTTTAATATTTTTGGCATAAGAATATTTTAAGCCAATAATTTTTTTTTAGTCAAGTACCCTATTATGGGGTTCCCAAAGTACATTGGAACAGACGTGCTCGTAAAATCTGTCGAGTCCAAAGTCCCGAAGCGCACGATGTCTCTCGAAGTCCAGTTGGATGTCAGCTCATCAGGTGTAGATATCGTCACTTGTGGCCGCGGTTCTAAATTATGAGGCGTAATTGACTGTGTTGAAGGTAATGAAGGAGGCTAGAAATAGACATCCGGAAACGATTACATTACCAAATATATTTGATGTCAATCATAGATATCATAGTTAAAGTATTAGATTGGTATATCACGTTACCCTCCAATGCTAACGACGGGACGCGCTTCGAGGGCCAAATAAGAGGGCAAAATGGCCAGTGTTGCTGCCACTTTAAGGAGAAAAATACTACGAAAAAAAACCATTTCATTCTAAAATTACAAAAAAAAAATACTAGAAAAGGATTTAAAGTCACTAAAAAGATTCCAAAATGCAGCTAGTATATTTTTTTTGTAAGTTTAGAATTAAATGGTATTTTTTCGTAGTATTTTCTCCTTAAAGTGGCAGCACCACTGGCCATTTTGCCCTCTTATTTGGCCTCCATGCGCGACCCGTCGTTAGCATTGGAGGTCACGTGATCTGCCAATCTAATACTTTAACTATGATATCTATGGTTTCAGCTCATCAGGTGTAGCTTGGGGTTCAGCTCAGGTTCAGCTCTTCACTTGGCCGAGGTTCTAAATTATGAGGCGTAATTGACTGTGTTGAAGGTAATGAAGGAGGCTAGAAATAGACATCCGGATTACGATTACATTACCAAATATATTTGATATCAATACATCTTAATTTTCTTACTGTGTGTTAAAGCGATGTCGCATTTGAGCGTTAAGTTACAATCGACGTGACGCGACGTCAAGAATTTGGACGATTTAACATGAATCAGCCACTTTTTTCGTTGGATTTGTGGCCGCACAATAGTTCTGTTTATTAGAGGATAGTGTCGAAAAATCGTTTTAGACCCACTCGATCTTGGAGATCATTGGGCATACTTGGATGAAGCTTTAAGAAGAAATTTTCAGTTTCCAAATACTACTGCTTTGTGCGGCAGTGGTTTCTATTGGGTAAGTGAGCCCACCTTATGTCAGGGTTGTTATGATTTTACCCGACCCGAAAAAACCCCGGGTGGGTTTTTTAAAAAAAAACACTTGAAAAAACCCAAGTGGGCAATTGAACTTAAAATTGCTTCACTGAAATTAAAAAAAGTAAAAAGTTTTTATACATCCAAAAAGTATACATTTCATATCATTTTTAATTAATATTTTTAGTATTCTTAATATATTTTTACATTTTTGTACCTTCAATATTTAAAATGCATTTACAAATTTAAATTTATACTAATTATTTAACAATTAAATATAACAAATAAATTTTTTTAAATTTAATTTAAATTCTATCGTTACAATATTCCGGATTATATCATTTTACACATACACAAACAAACAATACTTGGTTCTAGACAATACATTATAAATTTAAGTATACATTTATCTAACAACTATATGCAATTATTTTTAAATTGTTCTAATTTAAATTTCATTATTCCTGATTATCTCTCTCAAGATGTTCTGTTAGTTTTAAAAATTGTAATGTATAGATAAATAATTAAAATTTTCCCTAAATAAATCACAAACTCCTGAGAAACGCATCCAAAATACTGAAAAACCCCATAAAACCCTGGAAAAAACCCTGAAAACCCCCAAAAACCTAAGTGGGTTGGGTTCTTTATGAAAAAACCCGGGTTTTTAACAACCCTGCCTTATGTATAATATATAGTTACAAAAGAACAACCCAAAACAATTCTGGGTGTCTAATTTCCAAATACAGGTCCAAATGTCACGGTCTACTGCATAATTTTCATTCATTCATTTCGCATTTTGTAAAGAAAAAAAAAACATTATCATTTGATAGATTTCAACTTCTTCAAATAGATTTCAACTACTCTTTTAGTCTCATTGTTCGACCTATGACTTAGCAGAAAGTGATGCAACTGATCAACGAAAATAATTAGATATTCGATTTCTATTAAGGATAAACAAAAACAAAAAGGAGAGAGAAAGATCGGGTTCTGCCTGGTGAAGGGCGCTAACCGGGAAACCAGTTTCCCAAGTGAAGCAATGATCGCACATAATAAATGCTCGGCTACATATTTGGCGATATTCCTGTTAGGTTCTCAACCTGGGGGCGATCGCCCCCAAATGTGCCATTTGTGTTATCAAGGGGGCTAAAAAATACTTGAGGGGCGACCAGGGGGTGATGAGTATTCAAAGGGGGGGGGGGGGGTAAAATAATGTTGTACCTTTGTACAGTAAAACCACTCTCCAACCAGAACCAAACCAGCCAATTTTTACATTTAACTCTGAAATTTTCTAGAAACCAGCAGTAACAATATCTTGGTTAATTATTTCACTTTTGTTCTTTAAAAATATGTGTTATGTTTTTTCTATTTTATTTAAAAGTGACCGGATAAAGCTTCTTTGGTTGCTTTTATAAATGGTTAGTAAGCGTTACAAAACTGTTTTATAGTTACACTTTAACTCAATTATGATTAGACATAACATGAAAATTAAAAGGGGGCGATGGATGTTGATCAACCTAAAATACGAGGTGATCGTCCAGAAAAGGTTGGGAAGTTAGCTTATACGTTTTCCGACTGCCTATTTCTAGCCTCCAAGGAGCTCTTATACAGACAATTACTCTTCGTAATTTTGAAATGTGGTCAAAGGACGAGGTCGTCATGTGGAGCCACACCGACTGGGCGGCTGAATTGTCAGGGAATTGGCCGGGCAGTAAGGTCCCGGGCTCGAATCCCGGCTAATAGACATGGATATTTGTGTTGTAGGTTTGTCTGAATTTGACTTAAGTACACTGTGACATACGTGCTCGTAAAATCTGTGGAGTCGAAAGTGCCGAACAAGCACACGATTGCGCCACTGGTTTGCTTTGGGTACCCGCTCAGGTGTCGACCTCGTCACTTGACCAGAGTTCTAAATTAAAACGCGTTACTTGGGCTAAAGCTCTATGGATTTGGAAGGCGTACAACTTAACATGGACTCAAACAGCCCCACAAACGCGGCATGGTCACCAGGGCCGGATATCTAAATAGGCTAAGTAGGCTGTAGCCTAGAGCGGCGAATTTTTTGGTGCGGAAAATTTTACGACCAACTAAAGCGGCATTCGGCATAAAAAAATTATTGTAAAGATACGAATATTTTTAAGAAAGAAAACAAATAATTTACATGAATGCGTAAACTGTAAACGTATATATAGTTCTAATATTTCGTAGCAAACATGGTCGCTGAGAGGGCAAGTGCACCCCCTCCTCCCGGATTTCGAAGTTGAAAGAAAAATAGTAGAACAGTTTTAAAAAAAATTCGCCTATTTCGCTTTCGATTGAGTGTGTAAAGGTACATAGATGATTCTAATATGTGTATCTATTTGAAACAGCACATACCACCCTATTTTGCAGCTAACCTGCTACCTTTCCCCGAAGGGGGAGAATATTGTGACATCGGTGGCAAATCGTAGCCTACAGGCGGCAAATCTTTAAATCCGGCCTTGATGGTCACGACTCTTCTACCGTAGAAATCTAGTGACTCCAGGCGTAAAGCTTCCACTTGGCGACATTCAGATCACTTCACTTTTTTCTCGCCAAGCTTCTCCATCTTGATCTGACCTCCAAGTTCATATACTGCTTAATCGAAACTGCGCGACCTTCCGAGAATTCAGCCATGCGAGGCAATTTCCAATTCGTTAAAATTATGTTCTGTTTTCTTAGTAGTTTCTAATGAGTTCGAATAAAAAGCAATTTTAATTAAAATTATATAGCGATTATACCCGGCATAGATAATTATTTTTTGTAAAGTCATATTAAAATTTTAAAGAAAATCTACAATATATATTTTAATGTATACAAACAAAAGAAATTTTAAATAAAATAATTTATTTTTTAGAATATCGTGCAAAAAAACTAACTTTTTCAAATCAATAATCGTGGCAAAAGTGATGCTTTTAACGAAATCGTGTTTCAAAGTTACTTTTACGCACTAGAGCGACAAAGTAAATAAGAGCATCTGATTGGTGTAAAATTCTTTATTTGACGTCTTATTTCCAATGCCAATCTAAGAAATACTTTTTGCACGTGATTTTAAAATAATCATTAATATACATAATCACTTTCAAATCATTTGAACGTGATAATTAAATAATTAATAAGCCAATTAATAAATGCCAATTTAATAAATACTTTTTTCGCACGTTATTATCATATAGTTGTCATAGACTATTTTTTATAAAAAATAGTCTATGACAACTCGTTGATAATAGCCTTTTTTAAACTCGTGAATTTATTTCACTCGCTCGTGAAATAATTTATTCAACTCGTTTTTAGAAAAGCCTTACTTTTCACACTAGTTGCATAAATAACTAAAGAGGGAATGAGCCGGACCACATGAGTCGGTCTCCAAACCAAAGTGCCTCAGTGTCACTCCTAGGGAGAAAAAAAATATTTTCTTTGCCACATTTCTCCGGCTGTATAGCATATTTTTACAAATATTTTTTTTTATGTGATAAATGTAGCTGACTTACAGGTTTCGACAATCGCACTTTTTGAAATGGGTTCGAATATATATTTTTAAATGCTCAATAAAAAATTTTACACAAAATATTCTAAGCGATTATAAAAAATGGGATTATAGAGACCTGTAAATTAATCATTAAAAAGAAAACGTTTGTAAAAATACTCAATACAGCCGGAGAAATGTGGCTTAGAAAATTATTTTTTCCCCCATTGGATTAACACTGGACTGGACTGACTTGGACTCACCCGAGGTCGATCAAGCTCATTCGTCCTTAAGGGGGAATGGGCGCGCTGGACCGCGGGTCTGCAAACTAAAGTGCCTAAGTGTTAATCCAATGGCGAACAAAATTATTTTCTTTGCCACATTTATCCGGCTGTATGGAATATTTTTACAAACGGTTTTTTTTTAAATGACGAATGTATATAACGTACAGGTCTCTATAGTTCCACTTTTTGAAATTGCTTCTAATATTTTGTGTAAAATTATTTAATGAATATTAAAACAAATATTCGTACCAATTTCAAAAAGTGGGATTGTCGGGACCTGTAAGCCAGCTACATTTATCACATAAAAAAATCAGTTTGTAAAAATATTTAATACTGCCGGAGAAATGTGAACTTTGCACTGAACTTTGTGAAATGAAGCACTTTGCTTTGGAGACCCGCCGTCCAGCGCGCCCATTTCCGGTCAACACCCCATTTGTGATTTTGACGATGTTGGTTTTCTAGTCTACTTTTTTCATGTCGTTAAAAATGTGGTTTATGTTACAGAAGCTCTTCGGGAACATAATCCCCGAAAAATTCGCATTAAGAATAATTTTTATGAAAATCTTAATTTTAAAAGAATCTTAACTGTGTGTTATTGTTTGATAATGTTTGCTTACTTTTAAAACACATGTTTTAATTTTAATATTAAAGTTAAAAAACGAATTTTCATTCTTAAAAATGAATAAGTTATTGTACAATACAATAATTGTTTATGTGTATTTTTATTTATGTGCGTTAAAAAACAGCTTTAAAAATACAGATTGTTCGTATATTTTCTGCGTTCGACGAAATTGAGAGATGTTTTTATTTATTCATTTTTAGATTTCAAATTTAACAAACCTTATTCCGCAAACCTTATCGCAGTTTTGTGCACTACTCAGTGCACTCCTTAAAGAAAAATGGTAAGTAAAATTCACTTTAAACGCGATGACTGATATCCGTCAATTGTGTTTAATATTGCATGCTACTGTGCAAAGATAATAATAATTGCATGACAACTCCACTTGAAATATTTGTGATTCATTATTGCTTAAATTTTCTGGAAATAAGTAAATTCCTTTAAAGAAATATTCTATCAATTGTCGAAGAATATGTCTAATATAATGGCAACACTGATATGATATAACTAAAGAAGAAACTATCATTTGTATTCAATTGGGTTTTATTCAAACGTTTTATCGTCTTTTAAAATGTCATTGTTCTACTTGGGGGTCCCCGCTACGTCAAAGAATGGAAAAATTTCGCCATTCGAAATAAGAACACCTTTTTTTTTATCAATGAGGGAAATATAAAACGTTCCGAGTACAATAGGAACAAACGGCAATCGGTACTTTCAATTTCTTCTGTTGACAGATACATCATAACGCGGGCAAAGCTGTGAAACTTATCGTTCGAAGTGATAAGAAGGGGATAAACTGTTGTTTTTAAACTGATTTCAGGAAATGAAACAGGTCCTTAGCTTTCGAAGGGGTTGGGGAGCCCAGTCGGTTAGGCATTCGCCTAGCATGCTAAAGGTCCCTGGTTCGGGTCCGGGCATCGCCAAAATAACTGCCGACCTATAAACGACCCGTGCAGCCAAAAATATCCGACGAATAATACCCCGTGTGGCGGGAGTGCACGTTAAATATTCTACAAAGTCCCAACGCTGCGTACGATGTCGCCCTTAACGGTTGCGTTGGGTGCCTGCTCGTCACTTGACTGTGGTTCTAAAATACGACGCCCGCCAATAGCCCTCGTGTAGCTCTAGTGCGACGATAATTCAAACTAATCTAACCTTAGCTTTTGAAGTTGTTTAAAGTTGTAATGTTTTAAACATTTAGCAGTTTCAATTTCGTATTCCAATACACGGTTCTACGCAGGGTTGGGTTTTTCCCGTCCAAAACTAATATTTCCCATCCCAGCGGGAAAAACTGGTAAATACCTGGAACAATCGGTAAATACCGGGGAAAACTGGGAAATACCTCTTTCTTTCTGAGAAAAACTGTGAAATACCTTTTTTTTCTGGGATGTACCTTACCTGGAAAATTCATTTTAATTAAAAAGCTTTCAAAATTAAATATCAAGTTTTTTTTGTTTACATCCTAATTTTTGTATTCTGGCTGTGATTGCAATTGTGCCACTGTCTGGGTGGTGGCTCCCTTGTTAAGCTCACTATTTTTAATACCCCTCATTCCCACAAAAAAAGTCACCTACTATAGTTGGCCAAAGCCTAGTAAAGTTATTTTATTTCTAGCTTTAGTAGACATAATTCAATAATTATTTATCCCATACAATATTTTAATGAATTTTTACCACAGACAATATTTTAATAATTATTTATGTTTACGCAGGTGGGAACACTTAAATAATAAACAAAAGTACATGATTATTATATTCATAGATGTAAAATAATCAAGGAAGATTTGTCAATTTTGTAAAAAATATTTAGTCCATGATAAATTATATTTTAAAATACAAAATTAAAATTATTCTAATTAATCCCCATTAAATAAAATTTAGTAATTGTTTTAATAATTAGGTTTTTTCCAGGTGGGAAAAACATAATTTTTCCCAGGACGGTAAATACCGGTTTTTACCATGGTATTTAACGGGGGCGGTAAAAACCATACCAACCCTGGTTCTTCGTGGGTTAACTGCGATTGGTTAACACATATTCCTAATGAGAATCTTTCTTTTTATATTATTCGTTAAATTTTTTTTAGCAAAACTGATCGTCCAGAACGAACTACATTCGGAAAAGACAGTTTCAATTTCATTGTTTTCCCTATAGGCGCGTTCACATGCACGGAACCGGAATTAAGCCGGCTGAATTCCTGAAACCAAAAAAGCACCCGTTCAATCACATGAGCACCCAGAATATACCGGGACTTCGGAAGTGACGTATGGTTTAACGTCACGTTTACTTTCAGTCACGTTGTAGAGTTTGTTAATTTTTTAAGCCGCCATTGCTTCGCGGCAAATTCTTAAAACTATCCTTCTATTAAAAATTAGAGGGAGGTTAAACACGTTAAATTTCCGAATTTCCTCCTCTCTCCACCTGTCTACCATGTTTGTTTTGTTTTTATTCTCAAAACCGCAATGCATCACGGATAAATGCCGGTACAATGACTAGGAAGAATGCGGGTACGATTTCGAACCCCCAATTTTCCCTAACGGAGGGATTTTTGTTCCTAAATCCCGATATATTCCTCCCAATTCGCGTGCATGAGAACGCGCCTTATCTATATACATAAAAGGCAACTTCCGTTTGTTTGTTTGTTTGTTTGTATAAGACACGAGATCTAAAGAACCACGCAACAGATCGTTACGAAATTTGGCACAAAAATTCATCTAATCTACGGAACAAATATAGGATAAGAATTTTTCGAATCAAACCTTCCTTCTATCGTTTTCGAACGTTTTTTCTGAAAAAACTACACCACTTTGGCTCAAATCCGATCATTTTTTTTACTTTCCTGATGCCATCTGCTGAAAAAATTAAATAAAATTTTTAACAAAAATAATTAAAATTGAAAATGTTTATTTTATTCTGTTGCCATTACCTTCAGAAACTAAATTCATTATTTGAAAAATAATTGAAATGTTTCAAGTGACGTAATTCCGCCACTTGTGATTCCCGGATTTTATTGTGGGTTTATTTGATGATTTTTTCATTGATTTTTCTGTTGACTGCGTGTATGCATATTTAAGCAATAAATGTATAGTTAAGCTATTACTGAACTATGATGGTTAATAAAGGCCGTCGCACTAGAGCTGCATATCAAGGTTTTATGTCTTTATTTTTTCGCCAAATACGTTGCCAATCTCGCCAAATTATTAACTAAAACTCGCCAAATGGGTAATTTTTTTAATAAAATATTTATAAGCTGGTTGGTTGTTCGAAGGTCATTGTGTTAGAGCTGTATAAGGGGTGTGTTTGTAGCTATATCTATTTTCTCGCCAAATTATTTCCCAAAACGCGCGAGCTTAAAAGGTTTTATATTTATGAGGGAATTGTGATGACATTTATGAGGGCATTTTATAGCGTATTTTTCATTTTGGAATTTTAAGGCAAAGAAACGGGATTTTATACTTTATAACGAGTGGGAACAATAATAATAAGTTTATGATCTTATAACAGGTTATATTATGGTACACATATTTGGATCGATTTGACACAATCTTTGTCCTGAACGCATTTTTTTCAGCCATTTTAATCTATTATTGATAATGCCTAAAAGAAAACCCCAAACATATTGGTCAAGTCTAATCTAAGAAGAGAAAAGCAAAGGCTTTACGGTTAAATGAGACGGCTACAGAGCGAGGGCGGCGACTGCTACAGCTTCGGCGACAGCTTACTATATCCAAGTTGGGTAATTGAATGAAAAATTACTGGGTAATCTTCATATCTTATGTAACTAAAATGAGAGAAAAAAATAGTTAAATTGACTGTTAAATTATTTTTCCACCTCTACCCGTGCAACGTCGGGTATAACAGCTAGTATGAAATATTTCGCGAACTAAGCCTCGTATAACGAAAGTCTCTTGTCGAAAGGTAGAAACGGTTGCTTCTATAGTTAAACTCATAGTTTCCTTGCACATAAGCCACGACCAGGGGCGGAGCTATAAAACGCGCGGAGCAATCGGATGAAGACAAAATAAAACGGGCGACATGCACGGACTAAGAACCGGTATTAAACCGGCTCAATTCCTGAAACCAAAAACACCCGTTCAATACCCAGAATATACCGGGACTTCGGAAGTGACGTATGGTTTAACGTCACATCCTGTTTACTTTCAGTCACGTTGTAGAGTTTTTTAAGCCGCCATGGCTTCGCGGCAAATTCTTAAAACTATCCTTCTATTAAAAATTAGAGGGAGGTTAAACACGTTAAATTTCCGAATTTCCTCCTCTCTCCACCTGTCTGCCATGTTTGTTTTGTTTTTATTCTCAAAACCGCAATGCATCACGGATAAATGCTGGTACAATGACTAGGAAGAATGCGGGTGCGATTACGAACCCCCAATTTTCCCTAACGGAGGGATTTTGTTCCTAAATCCCGGTATATTCCTCCCAATTCGCGTGCATGAGAACACGCCTTATCTATATACATAAAATTCAACTTCCGTTTGTTTTTGTTGTTTGTATAAGACACGAGATCTAAAGAACCACGCAACAGATCGTTACGAAATTTGGCACAAAAATTCATCTCATCTACGGAACAAACATAGGATAAGAATTTTTCGAATCAAACCTTCCTTCTATCGTTTTCGAACGTTTTTTCTGAAAAAACTACACCACTTTGGCTCAAATCCGATCATTTTTTTTTACTTTCCTGCTGCCATCTGCTGAAAAAATTAAATAAAACTTTTAACAAAAATAATTAAAATTGAAAATGTTTATTTTATTCTGTTGCCATTACCTTCAGAAACTAAATTCATTATTTGAAAAATAATTGAAATGTTTCAAGTGACGTAATTCCGCCACTTGTGATTCCCGGATTTTATTGTGGGTTTATTTGATGATTTTTTCATTGATTTTTCTGTTGACTGCGTGTATGCATATTTAAGCAATAAATGTATAGTTAAGCTATTACTGAACTATGATGGTTAATAAAGGCCGTCGCACTAGAGCTGCATATCAAGGTTTTATGTCTTTATTTTTTCGCCAAATACGTTGCCAATCTCGCCAAATTATTAACTAAAACTCGCCAAATGGGTAATTTTTTTAATAAAATATTTATAAGCTGGTTGGTTGTTCGAAGGTCATTGTGTTAGAGCTGTATAAGGGGTGTGTTTGTAGCTATATCTATTTTCTCGCCAAATTATTTCCCAAAACGCGCGAGCTTAAAAGGTTTTATATTTATGAGGGAATTGTGATGACATTTATGAGGGCATTTTATAGCGTATTTTTCATTTTGGAATTTTAAGGCAAAGAAACGGGATTTTATACTTTATAACGAGTGGGAACAATAATAATAAGTTTATGATCTTATAACAGGTTATATTATGGTACACATATTTGGATCGATTTGACACAATCTTTGTCCTGAACGCATTTTTTTCAGCCATTTTAATCTATTATTGATAATGCCTAAAAGAAAACCCCAAACATATTGGTCAAGTCCAATCTAAGAAGAAAAAAGCAAAGGCTTTACGGTTAAATGAGACGGCTACAGAGCGAGGGCGGCGACTGCTACAGCTTCGGCGACAGCTTACTATATCCAAGTTGGGTAATTGAATGAAAAATTACTGGGTAATCTTCATATCTTATGTAACTAAAATGAAAAAAAATAGTTAAATTGACTGTTAAATTATTTTTCCACCTCTACCCGTGCAACGTCGGGTATAACAGCTAGTATGAAATATTTCGCGGCCTCGTATAACGAAAGTCTCTTGTCGAAAGGTAGAAACGGTTGCTTCTAAACAAGTTTTAAAAAATAAACAAGGGACATTGATTCACCAATCGAAGCTCGAGAAAGAATTTATTTTCATTCAGCATATCTGTTGCCACTAAGAGCTGGAACATGCCCATTCGTGAAGTCATCTCAGCCACCAATGCTGAAATTCTTGAAAAAAAATTCAGTTTTAATTCAAATGTATAGCTAATGTTTTTTTTCTGTTAATACTATATTGACAAATGTGAGGCCCCGTGGGGCAGTGGTAGAGCTTTGCATTGCCGCGCCACAGGTCCGGGGTTCGAATCCCGGATTGGGCGGTGTTCATTCAAACTTTCATCCCTTAATTGGGTCGATAAAATGAGTACCAATCATGCTTGGGAACTAAACACTGGGTGTCCCGCGTGAGGCTGACCGTCTAACCGGGACATATGCCTAGCACCCCATAGCCTTTGGTCACGAAAGCTGAATGGGCACGGCAGGCCTTGGCCCAGTAATGGGCTGTTGCGCCGAGGAGTTTAGTTTAGTATATTGACAAATTTAAAGATTTAAGGCTTATTTATTAATATTTTTCAAAGGTTGCATTTTTTATTCGAGTAATTCGAACAAAGTTAATTAAAAAGTTCTTAGTTAAATTAACTTTTTTTTGTTTCCTTTTCAAAAGGTGTGAACATATTCTAAAAGATCAAACAATTTTTACCTCGTCAAGCTAAATTTGGACAAAATAATCGAGTTCTCCAAATAGTACACAATTCCGATTTTGCCATGTTTTTATAAAATCTAATATTAGTTTTATATATCGTTTTCTACCCAACTTTTCCTCATTTATATAACAAATCGAATTGTAGAAGGGGAAAATTGACATGGCGTGAGCTATTTTTTTTTATACATATGAGTACATGGATGTAATTTATACTCATATGTATGTGGTCAAATATGGAGGACTCAGAATACAAGTGAACCAAGTTCATAAAAAGCTTCTTTAGAGGTTTAAAGTTAAAGCTTTATAACGCAATTGAAGAGCTTAGTGGAAGAACGTGATAAGTGACAAAAATGAGAAAATGATCTTCAAAGTTTTTTTTTTATAATATCGTGCAAAGAAACTAACTTTTTATAATTGCGTGAAAAAAATCCAATTTTTACATTATAATTTTAATATCAGACGCGTGCGAAAAGTTATGCTTTTTAGAAACAGTGATAAAAAAATTACTTTTTTTCACCCAAAAGCAGTGAAAAAAAAGTACCTTTTTTCACTCTTTTCATAAGATGCCAACATTTCAAGTAAAATTTCTATTTCATAATATTCATAAAATCCAGAAATTTATTGATCTGCTTTATTTATAAATATTATGCGCGTGAATGTTATTATTATTATTATTTTTTTGAATCTGTATCCATGTTCAAATGTTTGACTTTAAACTAAAAAATAAGTTTGCCTTTTGCAGTTCCAGAGATTTATCGATGCCGATTCTCTTTACGTAAACAAATTAGCACGTGAATTATTTTTGAACCAATGATATTTGATATTTTTGACGTAATTATAAAAAATAGTGTATGAAACCCGTGCGAAAAGTAAACTTTTTAAAACACGTGTCATTATTTCACGAGCGAGTGAAATAAAATTCACTAGTTTTAAAAAGTTATAATGTTAAAGTTATTAAAGTTGCATAAATAACTATTTTCAAATCAATAATCGTGGCAAAAGTGATGCTTTTAACGAAATCGTGTTTCAAAGTTAGTTTTACGCACTAGTGCGACAAAGTAAATAAGAGCATCTGATTGGTGTAAAATTCTTTATTTGAGCGCGATATTTTATTCGGCTGCTTTGTGGTTGGTGTAAAATTCTTCATTTGAACGTGATTCTTTATTTGGCGTCTTATTTCCAATGCCAAACTAAGAAATACTTTTTCGCACGCGATTTTAAAATAATCATTAATATACATAATCACCTTCAAATAATTTGAACGTGATAACACAATAATTAATAAGCCAATCTATAAATGCCAATTTAATAAATACTTTTTTTGCACGTTATTATAAAAAAATAGTGTATGACAACACGTTGAAAATAGCCTTTTTTAAACTCGTGAATTTATTTCACTCGCTCGTGAAATAATTTATTCAACTCGTTTAAAAAAGCCTTACTTTTCACACTAGTTGCATAAATAACTATTGTTTGCACTTAGATCCGTTAAAAACGGTACTTGTAATCAGAAAATATACTAAATTTAATGTTTATAAGGAAACTTGTTATCTTTAAAAGAGGGAATAACATGTTCATTTCAAAATCTTAATTTTTTTCAAAAATGTCACTTAGAACTTTCTTTCACTAAGCTCTTGCAATGGCCTAACGGATACTATCTGCACTTTTTTTCATGATTGCACTGAAATTCTACATAGTTAGTGTGTGTAATTAGTTTAGTTTAGTTTGTATTATCGTCGCACTAGAGCTACACGAGGGCTATTGGCGACGGGCGTCGTATTTTAGAACCACAGTCAAGTGAGGAGCCGACACCTGAGTAGGCACCCAACTCAACAGTTAAATGCGACATCGTACGCAGCAATACGACTTTGAAAGATATTTAACGTGCACTCCCTCCACACGGGGTATTATTCGTTGGATATTTTTGGCTGCACGGGCCGTTTATAGGTCGGCAGTTATTTTGGCGATGCCCGGACCCGAACCTGGGACCTTCCGCGTGCTAGGCGAATGCCTAACCGACTGGGCTCCCCAAACCCCCTCCACTAAGCTCTTGCAATTGCTGCTGCCTAACGGATACTACCTGAACTTTTTTCATGATTGCACTGAAATTCTACAAGTTAGTGCGTGTAATTAAGTTGCTACTTCGAAAAGGATAAAAAGTGGACTTGGTTCACTTGTATTCTCCATGTGTATGAAAAGGAATGGATGAAACTTTTATTTAAAAAAAAATCATTTTCTTTTTAATTATTAAAAACAAAGTTAAAATTTCTCCATCTTGTTCTTTATACCAAATGTATTAGTATGAGGTAAAAGTGAACTAACTGTGGAGGGGCAGCCAATGAACGATAGCGTTGTGCAGTTATTAATTACTTATATAGTTTGTAAAGGGGGAGATAGAATTTTGGTTACAGCTATAGTGGATAGAATAAATGAAATAATTAATTGTTATTGCGTTGTGAAATCAAAATTCATTAAATTCAATAGTTACAATAATTACAATAACCCCTGGAATAATGAAGCATGAGACATGGTTATTCACTAAAATTTAACCCTTTATTTGGCATTACGTTACAACATTCAAATGCATTTAGATTCATAAATTGATCCTGGACAAACAATTTGATTTAATCGTCCAACAATAGCCTATTCTGCCGTGGGCAGGTAAACTGCAGTATCTAGACTGACTTGGATCACTATTGTAAGCAATAAATGACTCCAACCTACAAGAGAGTATTCTAAAAGATGGATGGGCTGTGGGGAGCCTAGTGGTCAGCGTCTCGAGATCGGAAGGTCCCGCGATCGAGTCCCGGTACCACTGAAGACCCACCGAGTATATGCGGAGTACGTGCTCGTTAAATCTGTTGGGTCCGAAAGTCCTGTGGTCGGTCATGGCGCAGTTTACCACGGGTACAGGTCCCTGATGGAGACTATTTCCCTCCCCTTCAGGGGCATGTCTAAATTGTGGAGGTGGCGATAGATGGCAGCATCTGTCTTGTATGTGTGTGTGTATGTCGTGTCCGTCCTTCTTGACGAAGGTTTATAAGCGGGTCTCTGTGACCAAGCACACAAGCCTGAAAATATATGTCTACCAAGAAAGATTATTTCGGGTTGTTTTTACTGCAGTTTACCAGGTCCGGATTTCTTCAAGTACTACTGCGTAACGAAATTACAACTCGGTCGCCTTATCTGAACAATGTGGAGCATCCCTCGCAAAAACAATCATTTATCGACAGCGTAACACACGCGGAGAATGCGTCAACAATCGCGGAGTCCGTAGGTCGCCGTATCTCCCTAATGTCTTGCTACTGGGTTTTGACTACAATAACCTGTCAATCACGGTACAAGCCATAGATATCATAGTTAAAGTATTAGATTGGCAGATCACGTGACCTCCAATGCTAACGACGGGACGCGCATGGAGGCCAAATAAGGGGGAAAAATGGCCAGTGTTGCTGCCACTTTAAGGAGAAAAATACTAGAAAAGGATTAAAGTCACTAAAAAGATTTCAAAATGCAGCTAGTATTTTTACGATATTTTTTTTGTAATTTTAGAATTAAATGGTATTTTTTCGTAGTATGTATTTTTCTCCTTAAAGTGGGAGCAACACTGGCCATTTTGCCCCCTTATTTGGCCTCCATGCGCGTCCCGTCGTTAGCATTGGAGGTCACGTGATCAGCCAATCTAATACTTTAACTATGATATCTATGGTACAAACACTATTATACAATTGAAGAGCTTTAGTGGAAGAACATGTGCTAAGTGACAAAAAGGTGGAAACGAGAAAATGAGCTTTAAAGTGTTTAGTTTGCACTTAGATACGCTATAAACGGTACAAAATATATTGAACTTAAAGTTGACGGAAAAGAGAATTTTTTTTATAATTATGAAGAAGTTGGTAATACTGACATAATTGACGTAAAAATAATTTTCTATACAATAACCTGTCAATCATGGTACCTATCGAACGTCATACTAAGGTTTCGAGAAAATTGCGCATGCGTAAGGCTGCCAAAGATTTTTTTCCTTGGTTTTCAAGGTATTGCTGATAAACGAAAAGCGATGCAGACTTTAAATTTGGTACAAGAGTTCCCAACAGTGTCAAACTTTTTAGGTTTCAAAGTTATTAGAATTGCCTTGCTAGGCCTAATTAGCTTTAAATATGTGTATTGGTTTATTGAGCGGTAATGGGAAGTCGTGTGGATTTAAAGATTTGCCACTTGTAGGCTACGATCAATTTGCCGCCCCTGTCACAATATTCTCACCCTTCTTCGGGGAAAGGTAGCTGCAAAATAGGGCCGTATGTGCCTTTTTGTATAGGGCCGTATGGCTATATAAATAGGGCCGTATGTGCCTTTAAAGCGAACATAAAAGAGGGAAAATAGATTTATTTGAAATACAATATAAATAGAGAATATAGAAACAGAAAATCCGATATGTTCATTTTCTGATAACTGATCACTTGTAATATCCTCACGAACCCTGCTCTCATGAGGTGTAACTAATGTGGTAGAACAACGACACTCGTATTGCTTTCCAATGTGTACTGCACTTTAAAACTAGCTCTTATTCGACGATATGCACTTCTGTTCAATAAAATTACATGACAGTGAACAATGTGACCCACGCTCAAAGCTTATTAAATTGATACTAAAATAAGTTATAATTTAATTACAGGGACTGCTACTTTTACTGATCCGTTCAGAATTAATGTAAACACAAAAATTTCAGTGAAATCTTAGATGAATTGCTACTAAATATTAGTACTATAATATACGTTCACGGTTTACGCATTAATGTAAATTATTATTTTTTCTTAAAAAAATATTAGTATTTTTATAATAATTTTTTTAAGCCGAATTTTTATTAATGGGTCGTAAAATTTGCCGCCCCCAAAAATTCGCCGCTCTAGAGGCTACAGCCTACTTAGCTTATTTAGAAATCCGGCCCTGCGTGTTTTAGTTTTAGTTTGAATTTTCGTCGCACTAGAGCTACACGAGGGCTATGGCCCTGCGTGTGGTTTTGCTGTATGTGTTAATTTTCATGCTTGGTGAAAAAATACTTTTAATAGATTTTGGTATCTCTATTTATTTTTAAAATGCAGGTGGGAAATAAAGTTTCTAACCCCGCTCAGCTCCAGTTCGACTTTGATCAAACCAAGCCGCATCATATCATATGATATAATCATTATATATATCATATTCTAACACATATTTATGTCGATAAACTCTTTTCAATAGTAAAAACCTGCGAAAGTGTCTCAGTAGAACACGTTTCACTCGATTAACCAAAGCCTTTGAGAAAAGGTCCCAAATCACCTTGGGAACAAGTTATAAAAAGGCCAATTCCACTATTAGATGAACTCTGAGGGGAAATCTCATGAACGACAACTTTATGCAACGCTTTCATTTACAGATGAGTTTTCGTGTCAATTAGTTTACCATTCTTCAGGACAATGGTCTTCATTTGTCTTATATATTGTTTACTTAGATCAACTTAAGAGGGACTGTCAGTCCCATAGAGCTAATGCATTAGTTTTGAAATCCAAACTTTTGCAAAAGAATTAGTATGCCATTTTATCCCATTTTCACCAGGTATGGGAATCATCATAACATCCATTTAAAACAGAATTGAAAAGAAAATAACAACCGGTTATTTAATTATTAATGGATAAAGTTTTAAAATTGTGTCGCCATCTGCTGGGCATTTGGGGTATTTTAAAACTTCAAAAATATATAATTAAATAACTAGATAACTTTTTCGTTTCACATTTGTTTCATTTCGATGTTATGTTGATTCCCATACCTGGGGGAAAAGGGATAACATGGCAAAGCAGTACTTCTGCGGAAGTTGTGATTCTAAAACCAATGCATTAGCTCTATGGGACTGACAATCCCTCTTAAGCAGAAAGCCGTATTTTAGAAAGCCAAATTTTCTTGCCCACCATTATTCATGAGATAACAAAACAAGTTATAAACGACAATTCCGCTATTTCCTCCAAAGTTTGTTGTGATTTCGACTGGCCAGGTGTCATAAGAAAAACATGCCCCTGTTTTAACTTTGGCTTGCACTGTCAACGTCTTCTAATATGACCACCAAAATAAAACTAAATTTATCGACGGACTTTTTTTATACAAATAGAAAAAAAAAACTAGGGATGAGTAACACTACACTATTTTAAACCACCAATATATATAAAGTTAGTTATATACCCTTTTTTATTAATTATTCTTAAGGGGACGCGTATCCAAAAAATTAAATCCAGTATTTTTATCGCTAGCATTCAAATTAAACTATTTTTACAAAGAACTAACATTCAATAAACATATACGAAAAAATGATTAATATTGAAACGTAAGTTTTTTCAAAAAATTTAAAAAAAATTTTAAATTTTAACGTTTTTTCAAAATGCTACTCCTCCTACAATTTAAAGAATTTTTGTAATGGATTTTTTTCAAAATGTTTCCATAACATCTATTAATAAAAGTTGGTATGGATATTGAGCTGTCAGTTAAACAAAAATATTGGGTAGCTTTATGTATAAAAGTGGCCAAAAAATAAGATTTTTTCTAAATTTTCACTTCATCATTTTTAAAAAAAATCTAATCACACTAGACCCTACCCCATACCAACTTTTGTTAAACGCATATGTTTCAACACAGGGAAAAAATTGGAGCTCTACATTAATTTACTTAAAAGCCTTAGGGTTTTAACCATTCACAAGCTGAAAAAATTAATTTAAAAAATCAATATAAAATTTCAAAAACTATTTTACAGAACCACTATATCATTTTCAATAAACCTCCTCCATTATAAAGGATACCTTCTTTTTTTGCAAATATCCTTAGCTCACAGCATTCGAGCATGTTTAATTATTTTCTGGGCAGCCCTAAATTTTGGCTAATGCGTCCCCTTAAATGACTTTAAATTCTAAAAGGTTCCAGGAAAGCTACTATTTACTCATGAGAGAACCTATGTTCAAAATTACTTTTTTCGTACCCTTCAAAACACAAAACTCGGATTAACCATTGCAGTCATTGTTTGTTTCATTATAAGAAAAAAAATAGAATAGTTATAACATTTTTATAAACGGTTAATTTGATGAATTCATATTATACATTTTATACCAATATTTAAGGCCCAAACAAGATTTTTAAAAAAAAATATTATGGGTAAATGGCTGACATTCCCCCCCCCCCCCCAGTTATTTGAATGCCATATAAATAATATAAATAGGTTTATACTTTCCACAAATAGTTTTAAGCCAGTGAGATCCAGCACAAGTCGGCAACTTTTTTTATAATTTTTCAAACAATCATAAAAAATAAAAAACACTATTAGGTGTTATTATTATAACCAGTCTACTGGGAAAATTATGCATTATAAATGTATTTTTCTACTATCAAAAAGACCTCACATTAGTTTTATATAAAACCAATAAAAACATCCTTAAAAGTCAGAACAAATATGAAAAAGAAATTATAATTTACTAGCTTTCTAAACCCGGCGTCGCACGGGTTAACGTGTAATAACGGTGATTTGTTTTTGACACAGCTGTAATAAAATGGTCGGTCTGTTCATTGGCGACTTTTGGCAATATTTAAAATTTAACAACCCAAATTTGGTAATCATTCTACAATCAATAAATGAAATAAAATAATGATAGTCAAATAACAATCCTACAAATTAAAATAACCTCTTGATATTTCGTGTTTATACCTAATTTTTGCTCGCGCTTAAGTTTCTTTTAAATTGAAAGTAGAAATCGAATTTGTGTCAATTTTTTAACGGCTCTTCTTGCTGGATTTCATGTTTATCTACGGATGACGTCAAGCCCCTGTTTCGGCCCGGCCGATGTGTTTTCAAGCCCCAGTTTCGGTCTTTCACTCTCAGGTGGAAGACGTGTTTTTTGCAAATAATTATATTAATTAAAAAATCGTAATCAAATATGAAAAAACTAAGCCTCGGGTGCACACGTAGGTATTACAGGGAATCTATATTAAAAATTTCGATTTTTTTCGAGCAGTATAAGTATGTCTTTCACGATTCACAGACAAACGGACTCTTTCTTTTATTATTATAGATAAAACAAAATTTTTTAATTTCTGCTTGTAGTAATGGCCATGTTCAAACCATAGAGATAGTAGTTCAAACCCCTTGCCTTTGTATGTTGATAATCCTTTTATTATGACTACACTCAAATGAACCGATTTGTTGTTTTAGTGGGATTGTCAATAAAGCGAAAAGTGAGACTTGAACGGAAACTTTCGTCGACGATTCCAAAAAAGAACAAATCTGTCGGGCGTTTTATTCTAATCATTCTTCAGATTTCTCCATGGCCAATGTTAATTATCTATTCAGAAATCACTTTGAAAAAAAAGAAAGATTAAAACTGTCATTGCATGATTATATATCGGTATAAATACTTTAAAATTTTAATACCGAGCTTAGTGGAAGAACGTGCTAAGTGACAAAAAAGTGATCACTAGAAAATGGGCTTTGAAGTTTTTAGTTTGCCATGAGATGTGTTATAAACAGTACTTTCAAACGGGAAAAATACACTTAAATTAAATTTTATGAAAAAGGGGACATTTGTTATCTTTTAAGGAGGGAATGACATGTTTATGGACACAAAAATCTCAATTTTTTCAAAAATGTCACTTAGCACGTTCGTTTCACTAAGCTCTCAAATATGACAGGCATTGAGTTATTGCTTTTTAATTGAAATATGACTAACAATTTAAAATTTTAATTGAAGTTTAATTGTGAAACACACGCTTTCGATTTAAATAAAGCCTGCGGGCGTTACGTCATAGTTGATTGTAATTTGTGTGAAAAGAACTGGATAATGCATTGATTTTGAAATCCTATCTTTTGTAAAAGTCTATGATTGTCTTTGTAAAAAAAGTCTTAACTTGTCTAGGTAATTTTTTTTTCTAGGTATGGAAATATTCATAACAACAAAATAAAACAAATTAAAAGGGAAAATATCATCCGGTTATTTATTAATCTATAATAATAAAAATGAAGTTTTGTGTGTGTGTATGTATGTATGTGTGTGTCTTATAGATTCATAAACTAGACATTTGTTTGACTCGTAACTTGGCACAAATGCGTAATTCATACTTAGTTTATGATTTTGGAACTTTTAGGTTTCAAAATGTTCTATTTTTAGAGAAAATTCGAATTTTCTGAAAAAACTACACCACTTTGGCTCAAATCCGGTCTTTTTTTTTCTTTCCTGATGCCATCGGCTGAAAAAATTAAATAAAACTTTTAACGAAAACATTTAAAATTGAAAATGTTTATTTTATTCTTTTACCATTACCTTCAGAAACTAAATTCATTATTTGAAAAATAATTGACATGTTTCAAGTGACGTAATTCCGCCAGGCTCCATTTCCGGATTTTATTGTGGGTTTATTTGATAATTTTTTCATTGATTTTTCTGTTGACTGCATGTATGCATATTTAAGCAATAAATGTATAGTTAAACTATTACTGAACTATGATGGTTAATAGAGGCCATCGCACTAATGCTGCATATTAGTGTTTTATGTCTTTATTTTTTCGCCAAATACGTTGCCAAATTCGCTAAATTATGAACTAAAACCCGCTAAATGTTCAATTTCTTTTATAAATAATTTATAAGCTGGTCGGTTGTTCGAAGGTCATTGTGTTAGAGCTGTATAATGGGTGTGTTTGTAGCTATATCTATTTTCTCGCTAAATTATTTCCCAATGCGCGCTAAATGAGCTAAAAGTGCATTTATGAGGGAATTGTGATGACATTTATGAGTGCATTTTATAGCGTATTTTTAATTTTGGAGTTTTAAGGCAATGAAACGGGATTTTATACTGTATAACGAGCAGGAACAATAACATAAGTTTATGATCTTAAAACAGGTTATATGTGGTACACATATTTAGAACGATTTGATATTTTTTTAATCCGTGCGAAGAACGGGTGTAAATTTGCTAGTTGATAATATTTATAAATAGTGTCAATAATTAACTGACATTTTAAAAATTAATAATTGAATAACAAGATGGTATTTTTTTCTAATTTTTTTAAATTTTTATTAATTTTATGCCTGGTAAAAAAAAATGCTTAATCCTCGTGAATGAAAAATTAGTTTAAACAGACATGATCAGATCAAATTCATTAAATATTTTTAGAGAACTGTTATTAACCTGTCTTGTTACATTTTGAACCAAGATTTCGTCCAAGATACCTTTATTAAGAGGGACTATCAGTCCCATAGAGATAATGCTTAGTTTTGAAACCACAATTTTTGCAAAAGAATGATTTGCCATGTTATCCCATTTTCTCCAGGTATGGGAATCATCATAACATCAATTTAAAACAAAATTGAATAGAAAATAACATCCGGTTATTTAATTATTAATTGATTAAGTTTTAAAATAGTGTCGCCATCTGCTGGGCATTTGGGGCATTTTAAAATTTCAAAAATATATATTTAAATAACTAGATAACATTTTCGTTTCAAAATTTGTTTAATTTCGATGTTATGTTGATTCTCATGACTACTGGAAAAAAGGCTAACATGCAAGCATACTTTGCGAAGTGTGATTAGAAAATATGATTAGCTTACGGACTGAAAACCCTCTAAAATGAACATGAGCAACGACAACAAACTAAAATTGATAAAAGCTTTAATTGTATTAATTATTTTCACAAAATAAATAAGTATTAAATTAAATAGGAAATGTAATGGTTCTTAATTTTTAAGTCTTTAAAAGATTATGCATTTTGCTAAGGTAAAATTAATAGTTTAGTAAGTCCTAATATGTAAGAAGTTTTGTGGTGTTAAGTACATAAGCGTAAAAGTGCAGATGGACAATAAAGTCGTATTTTGATCTGGGCAGTTTCAATAAACAGTGAAAAATGCCAAACAGTGAAAATACAAGGCATTTTTCACTGTTTAATGAAACTTTCTTGCGGCTTACGCAGATGACAAAGATAAATGAATAGCGTCGCGATTTTAAATCACACTACATTTATCCCTTTAATACAATACCCCCTACAATAGGATATTGTTTTTTTTAATAATTATACTGAGTGATAAAAAAACAAGTACTGTATGAACTTAAACTTTTGACTAAAAATATAAATATTATTAATCTTGATACATTTGAAAAATTGAAAAAAATGTTTTACATTAATTTTGACTACACTTTTTTCTGTGTTTTTTCTTCCAAAAAACATTTGCAACTTTTATAAATAGCCCTAAGAAGTTTTCCAGCTGTTTTCTGAATTTCCTAGTTTTTATATTTTCCTCAATAGATGGCAGCACCAAAAACTAGAAAGAGAGGGATTAAATAAAAAAAATAAGATTGTTATTTCCTTCTCGTGATTTTAAGGTTAGGTTAGTTTGAATTATCGTCGCACTAGAGCTACACGAGGGCTATTGACGACGGGCGTCGTATTTTAGAACCACAGTCAAGTGACGTAATTTTAAGATAATTTCCAAATGCGATATTGTGCTAAAATTTGTTTAGCCTTAGCCTTAAGACTTCCTAATTCAATTTCCGTATAACGGTAGGTACAGGTTTGTTTCCAAAACAAATTTCGATTTTTTTTTTCCGAACGGAACACGTATTTTGTGCCTAGTTGAAATTTTTTATCTTCAACACTACGTTAACAACGTAAAAAAATGAAGCTTTTACAATGGTCCGTCTGTCTGTCACCCACTTTCAAAGAATTAACCACAACTATTAGTATTAACCAAGTCTGCAAAAGAAAATGGTTAATTTTGGCGTTTAAAAGTTTAAAATTAGAACTAGCTAAATGCCGGGTTTGACGATTTTGTCTTTGAAGTGTATAAATAGAGTGTGGAAGTTGTTCTAAGTAACAGTTACTATTACAAAACTCTAGTTTATGGTTTCGAAAGAGCCAAGCCCTGTCTTATGTTTTTCCCCTCTCTCTTCTTCGCCCCGGCTTGCTGCCTTTTTTCCTCACACATGTTCTGTGGGAGCGGTTCTTAGTAACAGTCACTGTTACACAACACTACTTGTTTTTTTTTGTTCACTGATGTGTTTTTTTTCTCTCCCAGCAGTGCGTGGTCGAGGAGAAAACCGAGAAACAGGCCGCGGTCAAGTTCGGGTGGATCCAAGGAGTGCTCGTGAGTCACAATTAAATCACTTTTTGCACTTTTGAAGGGTCTTGAATGGCAACAGATACATTTCCAATGGGGAAATTTTGGACCCTGTTTTGAAATAAAGTATACGACATGTACCACTGCCAACTTAAATAACAAGGCCAGAGAAGCTCTCCCAATCATGAGCGTAGACGGAAATTTTGACGTCACTGTTCCGAGTGCCGAAGATGGAGAAACTAGTTCGGACGCATTCGGAACCCTAAAATATGTGGTCAGCCGTGAACGAGTGCTTCCGAACAGGTTTCGAGACAGATTGTCTTCATCTTCGGAACAACGTCACTCGGAACTATGACGTCAAACTTTCCGTCCCCTAGCGTGTTTGGGAGAACTTCTTTGGCCTAGTTGACTAGGCCGTGCATGTACTCACGAAAACTTACAAAAAAAAACAGAAGAATTTTGCCATTAAAACAATTAATAAGTATCATTTGAAAGATATTAATGAGTTATAATTAAAACATGTTTGTTTAGATATTGACATGCCGTTGGTGCTACCATCTGTAGTTTGTGAATAATAACTAAAAATTTTTTTGTTTTAATGATAACTCATTAATATCTTTAAAATGATACTTATTAAATATTTTAATGGCAAAATAACTCTCTTCTGTATTGTTGTAAGTTTTCGTGAGTACATGTTGTATACTTTATTTCAAAACAGGATCCAAAGTTTCCCCATTGGAATTGTATAGAGAGCTATCTGTTACTATACAAGACCCTTAAGGGGGAATGGGCGCGCTGGACCGGGGGTCTCCAAAGCAAAGGGCATCAGTGTTAATCCTATGAAGAAAAAAAAAATATTCTCTCTGCCACATTTCTCCGGCTGTATTGAATATTTTTACAAGCGGATTTTTTTTAGGTGATAAATGTAGCTGACTTACAGGTCTCGACCTTCCCAATTTTTGAAATTGGTTCAAATATTTTTTTTAATTTTCAATAAATAATTTTACACAAATTATTCGAAGCAATTTCAAAAGTGGGAAGATAGAGACATGTAAGTCATCTAATTTATTTTAAAAAAAAAACCGTTTGTAAAAAATATTCCATACAGCCGGAGAAATGTGGCAGAGAAAATATTTTTTTCGCCATTGGATTAACACTGATGCACTTGAGTTTGGAGACCCGCGGTCCAGCGCGCCCATTCCTCCTTAAACTATATAAAGCTAGGCATATACGAAGGTCAAGACCAGGGAGAAAGCATAAGAACCTTTACCGCCACTCTCCTCCAAGAAGTTACTGAAAGCATTTTTACTCAGTATTGATTGGTTTAATTGTTGAAATGTGTATGACCAATTACAAATATCTATAGTATATTTACTTTGTGTTTGCATTAACATTATATAGATGGCAGCACCACTTTAACTATCCGTAACTTAATCACGTAATTATATTTCTTGTAACTTCGTTGGCATCACTTCGAATAAAACTACCTGTGTGTGAAGATGTGTTGTCCTGGAATACACTACCTTACAATTTATTTAAGATGATTTGACTTATTACTAAATAGACTTTTTACTTTATTTTTCCAACATTGATGAGCCCACGTGTCATACTAGACCAATCATTAATGCGTAAAACTGCTCTCGGTAACGTCTTGGAGGAAGAGCTGAAATGTTTAGCGAAAGGGGGTTCACATGTCCTATCCCTCCGTGTCTGTTCCCTACTTTTGGAAAGAAGTACATTTTTAAATGATTGATAGTTCCTAGTTATTGATTGAACAACAATATCTATACTCGCCGCCAACCAAATTAGAACAAGTTAGGGATGGCGTTTTTTTCAGAAAAAAAAACAACGGTTTTTCAAAAACCGTTTTTTTAATTTTAAATGTTTAATGTGTTTTGTTGAAAACTAAGTTCTACGTTTTCTTCCTAATTCTTACTTTCTTATTATTTAAAATTATAATGTTCCGTTTTTTTATTCCGGTTTTTCTAATCGTTTTGAGTATTTTTATTAAGTTTTGCATTATTATTCCATCTCTATTTCCTTTTTTTTTTTTTTTAAATTTAATTCCTCCATTTGCTATCTCTGCCGTTAACATAGTGCAAAACTAACATTTTTTTAAAAAAAATAATTATATAATTTAAAAAAACGCTGATGGCGGTTTTTGAGAAAAACCCGATTTCCGGTTTTTAAACGGTTTTCCCTGCAGAAAACCGGTTTCCGGTTTAGACCGGCCTCATGAAAAAAACGGTTTTTCAGTCAAAACCGAGGGCAAAAAAAACGGTTTCGGTTTTCCATCCCTAAAGTGTAACATTTTAGGGTGGCGGGAACTATAGGAACCATTAATCGAAGAAGTAATTATTTTTTTTAAAAAACTTAATGAAGGATTAAAAAAACATTTAAAACAAATTTAATCACATTATAAATGTTATTTATTAAAATAAATATTCATTTCTTTTTAATCAAAATACCTAAAGCACTCGTTCATCAACATTTATATTGGCTGAGATAAGGGCAGATGAAATAATACTTACTCAGGGTTCGTACGCCTCCTGAAATTCCTGAAAATCTCTTGAATTTCATTTTTATTTTTTAAGGGCCCTTATAACTCCTGAAATGTGTGGGGCTGGGGAGCCCTGTCGGTTAGGCCTAGCATGCGAAAGGTCCCAGGTTCTGGTCCGGCATCGCCAAAATACTGCCGACCTATAAACGGCCCGTGCAGCAAAAATGTCCGACGAATAATACCCGTGTAAGGGAGTGCACGTTAAATATCCTTCAAAGTCCTAACGCAGCGTACGATGTCGCCCTTAAACGGTTGCGTTGGGTGCCTATTCAGGTGTCGGCTCGTCACTTGACTGTGGTTCTAAAATACGACGCCCGTCGCCAATAGCCCCCGTGTAGCTCTAGTGCGACGATAATTCAAACCTAACCTAACCTAACCTGAAATTTGTGTATATCATCTCCTGATATTTTCCCCTTCTCCTGAAATAATTGACGACATGAATCATTTTTCTCCTTTCCCAGTCGGTTTTCCGCTCGTACTTTATCAGGATGTCTACCGGTCGAAAAAGTCATGAAATTAAAACAAAGGTCACGAAAATTTTAAAAATCGCCAAAAAAGGCGATTTTCCCCCCAAAAAAGGGGGTTGGCTTTTACACCGAAGCCTCAAATTTTCCACAACATTTACACCCCTTGTTTCCTTCATTCTTGGTCTAAGTCACTACTAGATCAATACAATAATAAACACACATATTCAAATTTATTTCGCTATACCTCCTGAATTTACATCATTGCACTCCTGAAAAGCTCCTTAGAAACTCCTGAATTTCACTATCACAGATAGAGTACGAACCCTGATAGAATGCATAGTTGATGGTTACTATTGGAAATATTCTGTTTGGTGATGGTTGTACATTTTTGGCGACTTTATCGCTTGCACCCACAAAATGGAAAAAGTACCTAAAATTTAGTGGGACCAAAACTTTACACACAGAAACGAAAATATAATTCAGTAACAAGGTATTTATAGTTTTCAAAAGTTGGTAACAAAGTCTTTTTTTAAAACTGCTTTAGGGTGTTATAAGTGCTTTTATTTCGTTTATTTAAATTAGTTATTTTTATTTGTTTAAAGTGCTTAATTAGTATTAGTGCTTAATTAGTAGCTAACTTCCACTTACTGCAATTTACCATTTAAAAAAATGGTGAATTTGTTACGAAAATCGCAAAAAAATGGCGTCACATGAAAATTTAAGTTAAACAGTGACCGAAAGAAGAAAAAGCCGAAAATTGCCCTCACAGCAGTTTGCCGGCAGATCTATGGTTAGGTTAGTTTGAAAGTCGTCGCACTAGAGCTACACGAGGGCTATTGGCGTCGTATTTTAGAACCACAGTCCGAGCCGACACCTGAGTAGGCACCCAACGCAACCGTGAAGGGCGATATCGTACGCCGCGTTAGCACTTTGAAGGACATTTAACGTGCACTCCCACCACACGGGGTATTATTCGTCGGACATTTTTGACTGCACGGGCCGTTCATAGGTCGGCAGTAATTTTGGCGATGCCCGGACCCGAACCTGGGACTTGCCGCATGCAAGACGAACGCCTTAACCGACTGGGCTATCACTCATTCAATTCGAAAAAGGTTTCTGTTGGGCTTTGAAAGCGATTTTTAGCCTACTTTTCTTTTTTCTAATTAGAAAGAATTAAAAAAAATGAAAAAGTAGGTATTGACATGCGGTCGATGTCCGTCTCTTTGTCCGTACTCGCCTTCCAAAATCGGTTCTATCATTCGGAGCTTAATATATTTTTTTTTTAGAAAGCTATGACCTCAGAGACCCAACTTTCATACTTTTTGTCCGTCTATCTGTACGTCCGGACGGACATAAATCTACTATCTTTGTCAGCGAATTTTCCATTGAATTAGCATTGAAATTCAATTTAGAGTCATTTAAATCACTGTTGCCAAATCAACAATGGCATGAGAAACTTCATTTAAAAATATTTGAAGCAAAATAATTTTTTCATGAATCATTTTGGAATGGCGTCATGTAGCGCAATATGATTCTTTGATTGTTGTTTACCAAGAAATCGGCAAGGCATATTTTTTGCATACAATTCTGCTTAGTTTTAATTTACATTTATTTTTTTAATGCAGTTTGGAGTAGTTTCATTACTTTTGTTATTAATAAATATTTAATTATTCTTTGAACTACAAATTAATCGAGCAGACGATAAATAATATAAGTTATTTGTGAAAGAATATTAAGGAAAATAATTGATTTTGGCTTTTAGAAGTGGAAATTAAATTATTCCAGTGTGCCACATGAAAAAACTTTTCCATAACATCGTTGCATCTGCAAAATTCTAAACAATGTGTAGATAAAGCGGCCTTCAAATGCTCAAATATTCATTTATATTGCACCTGCTTCCTAATTTTAATTCTAGATAGCATCTGTGAATTTTGTTATTAAAAAGAGTGCTCCTTGTTTGGATTCGTTTTGTTTTGTTTATGGAGTTCAGTAAAGAATTGCCAAAATAGCCGACCGAGCAGATGTTCCCAAACTTTTTTTATTGGTTTTCAACTTCTCCCGATGCATAGATGTTGAAATTCTTTGTAATGCCTACAAAAGTACTTAAAATTCATATGTTATATCAGGAGCCGAAAAGAATTGTTTCGTGATGTTATTATGCAATTTAAAAAAAAATACTTTTTAAATTTTATACAATTAAAGATGAAATGCATTAGTTATCTACGTATAACTACAGTCCCTGGACAAATTTTTAGACGCACTGCAAGATGTCATGTCAAATATTAGTTACCGGGTGATATTGTACCGTTTTATTATTTTAAATTGATTTGTTTTTTTATTTTCATGTTATATCCAATCCATTACCGATTTATTTGAGATCAATAAAACAGCATTCATTTAGAAAAGCATACGTTTATTCAGTTTTAAAGAAAAGTGAAATGAATGTTAGTAAAAGTCAATATTCAGTTGAGCCACCTTTAGCCGCTATCCAAGCTTTAATTCTGCGCGGCATGCTATCCATGCAAGACTGTACTGTCTCCTGCATTTGAGGATGATGATTCCACACATAAATAATCTTTTAATAAATAATTAATATAAATTAATCTTAATCATAATTAATCATAGTTATCTTAAAATAAATACAAATATGTAGTCTACAACAATTCGTTTAAATAAAAATTAATAATATTGTAGTTTAAATATACCATTATTTCTTAAAAACTCTTAAGAAACATAAAATTACTACAAAAAAAATACAGTGCGTCTGATAATTTGTCCAGGGACTGTAGCAAGTTTCAATACCCATTCTTTCCACTTTTAATACCCGTATTCACGTAATTGTTTACCATTTAGTCTGCCAATGTTATTTTCAAGTCAAAATCTCAATTAGGATGCAAAAAATATTTTTCTCATTTATCTCACTAAAATCTTCATTTAATTCGCCTAGCATGGGAAAGGTTCGGGTCCGGGCATCGCCAAAATAACTGCCGACCTATAAACGGCCCGTGCAGCCAAAAATGTCCGATGAATAATACCCCGTGTAGAGGGAGTGCACGTTAAATATCCTTCAAAGTCCTAACGCTGCGTACGATGTCCCCCTTAACAGTTGCGGTGTCTCAGGTGTCGGCTCGTCACTTGACTGTGGTTCTAAAATACGACGCCCGTCGCCGATAGCCCTCGTGTAGCTCTAGTGCGACGGTAATTCAAACTAAACTAAACTAAATCTGCATTTAATTTTAAATGCTTGATGAGATTTACTCAACTCGATTCATTTTGTCTGGATAAAAAATGGAGGAATATTTTTGCAGTAATGGAAAGTTCTTCACAAAACTTTTTCAAACATAGTAGACGGCTCAGGTTTGTTTCCTTCCCCTGTCTATTGTCAACTCGATGTCTTAGGAAGTTCTTGAATTAATTGTGAGATACCGAATTATGTGACATTTGCTACTATGTCCAATGACAGGAATAAAAATAACTATTCTAGATCTGTACATTCGGTCGGCCTCCAGTTTGACATATTTAAAAAAAATGCAATGCTGACATTTTTTTAAAAAAAAATGTCTCTGGTCAAAAAAATATGTCAATGTCAAACAGCAGGTCGACCAGTTACAGATCTAGAATAGTTATTTTTATTCCTGTCATGGGTGATTATAATATCCTGATAGGTTGTAGATAGGGGTATGTATCGATTGGCACAAAATAAAAGTTTACGTGATATACAATATACAAGTCACCGATATGTAGGGTACACCCGTGCGCCGCCGGATACATATACTATTTACAAACAAAGTTTAAGTATTAAAAAAATTGTACGATTCGGAATATGATTTGATGGAAAATTTATCCGTCCCTGGTCCTCTACTACCCTTATAAACAACGTTGCATCGGTAAAATTATAAACAATGTGCAGATAAAGAGGCTTTTTGATGTTTAAAACTTCATATATCTCTTGCACCTGTTAGCTAATTTTAATTCTAGATAGCATCTGTTAATTTTGTTATTAAAAAGAGTTTTCTTTGTTTTGAGTCGGTTTGTTGTGTTTATTGAGTTGCTAAAATAGTCGGCAGATGTTCGCAAACTTCTGGATGGGTTTTTAACTTCGCCCGATGTACACATGTTGAAATTCTTTGCCTACGAAAGTAGTTTAAAATTCCAGGAACCGCAAAAAATTGTTTCTTGCCGCTATTGTGCAATTTTTAAAAAAAATGGTTTTGAAATTTAATACAATTATAGATGAAATTTATTTGTTATTTACGTATAACTAGCAAGTTAATACAAGTTCTTCCATTGGATAAAAAATTAATCTCGAATTGTTTTCAAGAAATTATTTACCGTCTGTTATTAGGAAACGTTTCTGTTATTTTCACACTAAGCCCAAATCAAGCACATTTTGAATCATAATGGACATTTTCAGGTCTTGAGTGGCAGCAGAAATGCTGAATGAAAGTAATTTCTTTCTCGACAGGCGAATCAATATCACGTGTGAGCACAGAGGCACCAATAGACACAATCGAAGTAATTACAGGAATGATAGTGTTGGGCTGATTTCATAGCCAACATTCTTTTCTGCAATGGCCGCTCCCCGCATTAGTGGATCTTTTAATTGGGTCTCGATCCAGGTGTGTTGGGGGGCCAAACTTCATTGTTGCAGACTTTCCTCAGACGCATGTATTCCTACCTGGCGCCACAGCGTCGATGTCCAGCATAAAAGAGTTTTGTTGGACATGACGTTACACCACAAAGGCAGTGTCAGGAAGTTTTATTGCAGGGGGAACATGGAGTTATGTCTTCAGGCATACCCGCGGGAAACTTCAGAGGATTTTAATATCCTATGGGGTTCCCGTAATTGTACTATCCTGACCACTGTCCGAGCGCAAATTTAAATCGAAGGTGGGAGTTTGTGCTGGGGGGATGTTCGGAATTATGTTATTGGGTAACCTTTACATGGGTGGAGCTTTAGAGATTTCGTCGGTTTGTACCGCGAGATCTGAAGCGAGTTACGAAAATAGATCCAGATATGTAACATTAAATTCAACAAAAGGCTGGGTGCCCGTTGGGCCCTGTGCCCGACCGTCCGCGAGGTGCCGGTACGCGGCTGGGCCCCATGGCCTGACTTCCCCCGTATGAGGCGGCATAGAGTCCGACGACGTTAGACTCATCGCTTTGCAAGACAGTGCATAGCGATACCGCCACACCACACCAAGTGCCTTCTAATGAGTCTGGGTGCTGTTGAGCCCCTTGACTGTTGCCCGTCCCATTCACAAAATTATAGTGAGTTCAAATCATTGTGTGTCTCAATCAAGTGTGGTGAAGTGTGATAGTAATTGTTGGTAGAACTACTATTCGAATCCAACACAAACAGTGTCCTTCTTCTGAGGGTCTTCAGTAGCTGTAAAGGGGTGAGTGATAATTCTGATCTCTCCAGGATAGGTTAATTAAATGTAACGATTTGCGATTATGTTAAGGCCTTATTTTCAATGCATACTGTTAATTATTGTTGTCTAGTATGAACCGCGGTTGTACTTGTGTATGTTAATAAATGTTTAATTAGTTCCAATTGTCTTCTCATTTGCTGTCCAGGGATATTGCGGTAGAATTTAGTAATTAATGTAGTTCTAAATAATTATGATTTAGTTTATTTATTATGGAATTAATCAATATGATAAGTTCTTATTTACTTCATCCAACAATTTATCCGCCCAACAGATAGCTGGAAAGAATAACGTCACCTGAAAGAAACCAAAAACTAATAAATTATACTACTAAACTAATGTTGTTTTAATGTTGTTGTTAAAACAAGTGTTGAAACAAGCTCATTCGTTTTTTATAACTTCACGCGCTCTGAATTGCGATTTCATTGGTTGTTGTTTTTTCTTTGACAAAGTGTTGAAACAAGCTTATTAGGATGCAAAAACACATTTTGTTCATTTATATAATTAAAATCGGTGGTTATCCGTCGGACTTGGTGAATGTACCTGATTAATGGGCATAATAATTAAAAAGTTGTGACGTCATACTGGCTACAGTCAGATCGTTTTTACACACTTTTTGTCCAGACACACTTCAAAAATAATACTCTGTAGAAAAAGTATTTAGATTTGGATGAAATTTGAAATAAATGAGTTTTTCGTCTTACTAAATTGATTAAAACGCGCTCTTTCTTGAAACTGAAGGGTGATTTCTGGTATTTTTATTCTGCCCCAACTTTTATCGAATATCGTGCAGAATTATGAAATTTTTAACAAGAGACTTTATTTTGAATTGCAAAAGTTGACCATAAAATAACCCGTAGCTTGTTTTGATTATTTAAAAGATAGTTTTCAACAGATGGCCTCACGAAACAGATATATATTATTAATACATATATTTTTGAAACAAACTCCATATAATAATTTTTAAAAAACTACATGAAATATCGGATCCAGGGGACTCCTCCCAAGTAAAATTAATACGTAAAATGTCAAGGAATCTATGTATAGCTGTTGTTGTTGTTGTGTTGTTGTCTTGTCTATGGATAGGTTGAGGTATTAGATGTGACCGTGTGTGTTCCACACAGCCTCAGTAATCTGAAGGCAGTTTTGGGAGTAAAGGTCATCTAGCGGAGAGTCACTAATCTGTTGCATTTTTGCAAGGATGGCTGGACATGAGAAAATGTGTGTTGGACTTAGTCGATGCAGATTTTGCAGGTGGGGTACTTTCTGGAACCGTCTGGCTGGATTCCCCACAGATGTCCAGTTCGCACTCTAGTTAAGGTTTTTGCTATTGTTCTGCTGGTTGTTAATTCACAGATTTGGTTCTTTAACTTGATGGTCGTATCCCTGAATTTTGCTTTTGCCACTGAGTTGATGTCGCTGAGTGTGACGAGATGAAAGGATCCTTCATTGAGATGTCTCGCTTCTTTGGCTAGTAAGTCGGCTGCCTCATTTCCATCAATACCAACGTGTGCGGGTATCCATTGCAGAATGCAATGTATGTTTAGAGTTAGCAGTTTTTCCAGGGCACGGTGTATGTTGATTACTTGCTTGGTGTAGCCCTTTTGAATTGCCTGGAGAGCAGCTTTACAGTCGCTGAAGATAATAAGACCTCCAGCTCTCTCAGTGTATAGCTATAAATAGCTTTTAATTATTAAATGTAGACAATAAGTAGATTTTATTTCATTATAAATGGTAATTAATGAATTTTAATGGACAATGAATTAGCTCCGTTATTGAAAAAGGATGAAAATAAGTCTCAGCTTCCCCCTCCCCCCCCAAAAAAAATCCATTTTCTATTTATTTTTTCTTGTTAAAAAGTCCTATATTCGTAGTTCTACGCGATGTTGTGTTCGGTATAATTTAGAATTAGCCCTATAAGGCAGAGAAATACTAGAGGTCACTTTGAAAGTGTTTTAGATGTAGTTATTACGTTGTAAATAAGTTTACCTGTATAAGTAATCCTTGATTGCTGTAATGCAATTACCAACATGCAGTTTTTTCGAATTGTCTCACTTCACATACTACTTATGTGTGTACATACTTGTGTTACATATAAAAGTTTTGTCTTAATTCAATTCAGGTTCGGTGCCTGCTCAACATCTGGGGAGTGATGCTCTTCTTGAGGCTGTCCTGGGTGGTTGGCCAAGCGGGCATAGGTGAGTATACTAGGACCCACTATTTTGCCTCTCCTAAATAAGTTAATAAAAATCATAACTTACAAAAAATAGCAATAAGATCATTACTTTGTATTTTAGAGTTGTTGCACAAACAACTGATAGTTTGACGGATACAATGAGCTAAAATTATCTAAAAAAAAAAGGTTACAATTGTTTCCTTTTAATTAAATTGGAAAATAGCTAAGTAAACAATAGAAGTGGAGAGATGGTTTTTAGTGTTATTAGAAGTGAGGGGACGAATGACTATTTCCTTGAAAAGTGGGGGGATACGTTAAATAACAGGAACCCAGATCAACCCCTCTCCTAAAACATCCACCCCGAATGCCTTTTCTGTCCAGGGGCGGAGTCGGAAGAGCAAGACCGGGTTTTTGCCCCGGGGCACAAAAATACCCGCCGCGACACAGGTGAGTCCCCCTTCTCTTTTGTATAAGTAGTTAATTAAGATACTTCAGTGTTTGTTGTAATGGTTATAACTCCGCGTCTACCCACACTTCTAGCATCGTTCTAAATGTTCCTTGCAAAACCTACAAAATGTATGTAAATATGTTTATATAAAACGTGTAGGAATTTTTTTCTCGAGAGTGAAGATGCTATAATCATTGTTCTAAAATGCAGTTTTTCTGGCAGGTCTGGCGTGCCTCATCATCCTTCTGGCCACCCTGGTGACGGTGCTCACGACCCTCTCCATGTCGGCCATTTGCACCAACGGAGAGGTCAAGGGAGGTAGGTCCCGGTCTTATAATTACTAAATTACACTGACAAACAATGAATTTTTTTTTAATGAATGACATATATGACTTAAGGGGACGCATTACCCAAAATTTAGGGCTGCCCAGAAAATAATTAAACATGCTCGAATGTTGTGAGCTAAGGATATTGCAAAAAAAGAAGGATTCTATTATAATGGTGGAGGTTTATTGAAAATGATATAGTGGTTTGGTAAAATGGTTTTTGAAATTATATGTTTTTTTAAATTTTAATTTTTTCAGCTTGTGAATGGTTAAAACCCTAAGGCTTTTAGGTAAATTAATGTAGAGCTCCAATTTTTTTTAGATGTGTTGAAACATATGTGCGTTTAACAAAAGTTGGTATGGGATAAGGTCTAGTGTGAATAGATTTTTTTTAAAAAAAATGCTGAAGGTGAAAATTTACAAAAAATCTTATTTTTTAGCCATTTTTATACATAAAGCTACATAACTTTTTTTGTTTAACTGATAGCTCAATATCCATACCAATTTTTATTAATAGATGTTGTGGGAACATTTTGAATAAAAATCCATTACAAAATTCTTTAAATTGTAGGAAGAGTAGCATTTTGAAAAAACGTTAAAAATTTTTAATTTTTTAAGAAAACTTACGTTTTAATATTTATTATTTTTTCGTATATGTTTAATGAATGTTAGTTCTTTGTAAAAATAGTTTAATTTGAATGCTAGCAATAAAAGTACTGGATTTAGTTTTTTGGGTACCGCGTCCCCTTAAACCCCTCAATATCACTGGTTTGCGGCTCTTCACTGGTTCTTAATTGTGACAGTGCACTGCGAGCTCCAGATTGGCAAGTAGCCACCTAAAATGTCTCTCGTTCTCGGAGGGCAGGAAGATCTTTGGCAACTTGCTCTAAATGTCATGTTCAGCAGGCCTCTCCCAAACAAATTTTGGACTGCGTCGGCCTTTCCAGAGAAGATATTTTCCTATTCCCTCTTCTGGTTATCGACTTTCTTCGGGTCAACGATCTCTTGGACTTGGTCTGACTTCGTCTTGCTACGGGATTTTTAGGCCTAGAAATAGACAGCCTTATGTATAGGCCTTAGCGAACTATCTGGATTGACCCGGTCGGAAGTGTTACCACTAAAGTGTTACCCTGTCGATACTGTTATCACTGTACTTACGGACGAAAGTTCTGGAAATTTTCATCATCCAAAACTTCGTTTTCTCGCCCAGTTCTCCATACCTGCTCTCTATAGGCAATCGTTGTTTTATTTTTGGTCATATAATATAGCCTGCTGAACGACACTAAATGAGTTAATTTCCACATAAATACATTAAAATAATTTACAATATTTCACGGTGAAAATATACTACTGTATTTTGTTGTAATCTATATAATTGGTGGTAACGCAGTGGTAAATCAGCGCCACCTGGCGGGGATGTTATTTTGAGATTGCAAGTGCAAGCCGCTTTGTACCCTCTCCCTTTTTTAAGCCGAAATTGAACTGACACACGATGCGAACGATTCGCCTGCGAATGGCCGGAGATTAGACCGATCGCATCGCAGAGCCAAAGTGCGTTAATTCGAAGCGTTTCAGTTCAATTTCGCCCTTATTCATCTATTGTATGTGTTCACAGGAGGGACGTACTACATGATATCCCGCAGCCTGGGTCCGGAGTTCGGCGGATCAATCGGCTTCATCTTCGCCGTGGCAAACGCTGTCGCAGTCGCCATGTACGTGGTCGGCTTCGCGGAGACGCTCCAGGTCTTGCTGGTGGTGAGTATAGCTTGTTATCTTAATTAAATAGAACGGCTAAAGGACATATCACGTGGACACTCATTCGTTCAACGCAACTCGTTCTTCAACTCACAAATTTGGACATAGGGTTGAATGAGTGGTTGCTCGCATATTCTATTTTCAGATCATATTTGTGAATACATTTATCGTGCAGTCCTAAGTAGAACTTTGCCCTCACGTTTGGCACAATTTTTGTTTACTCATCAAAGTAAGAAAAAATATACTAACGCGCAAGTCAGTGATTATCTGTGAGTCAGTTACCCTCCTGGAATAGAACGGCTAAATATGGACACTTCTAACCTAAACAGAGACTCTAGCGGACCCTCCAACCCAACCCTCAACTCAACAATATCTTCAACTCAAAACTCAAAAGTTGGATGTAATCGGCCGCCTGCTATGGAAGTTGAGGTTGAAGAAAGTATCTTCAACGTAAGATAACAAGACTTGGTGAATTTGAATCAAACAGATGCATAGATTACTGTTTTCGTCACCGCGGAGAAATACCATATCATTTTTTTGGATTTTGACGACGACCCTTTAATGGTGTTGGACTTTCTGAGGGTGTACGATGTCATGGACCTGGTCTAGCACTGCTGGCCTCCGGGGGCATGCAACAACAACACCATATCATTTTAAAGCATGCGTACATTCAGCCAGCTTTGATGAGCAAATATAAATTTGTGTCAAAAATGAGAATGAAGTTCTGAGTGAAGACTTCAATTGGCTTTCTTAACCAGTGGCCCCAACACAGGGCCTGATTTCCGGCTGGGCAAACGGGGCACGTGCCCCCCCCCACTTTAAGGGGGCCCCCAAATTTTCTTCATGAACATTTATGCTTAATACAACTTCCCCAAACTTTTTAATGTGAAGTATGCAAAAAAAAATTAAATTCGTGAACAAAAGTTGACTATGAAATTGTGTTTAAAATCTGAATTAATCAAT
Source organism: Oedothorax gibbosus (assembly GCA_019343175.1). Taxonomy (NCBI): domain Eukaryota; kingdom Metazoa; phylum Arthropoda; class Arachnida; order Araneae; family Linyphiidae; genus Oedothorax; species Oedothorax gibbosus. Next base: position 41,844,837 of record CM033272.1, on the reverse strand, counting down.
TCACAAAAAATAGTTATTTTGGGGGGATTGAGTATGCTTTGCAAGCTAATTATCTCAGCTATTTTTTTTTTTTGGTAAAAACTGTAAGGAAAATACACGCAAATATTTTACCGAGATATGTTTTGGGGCCCCCAAATTTGCTCGTGCCCTGGGCCCCTAAAGTTGTAGGTCGGGCCCTGCCCCAACACTTGTATGATTATAAAAGTATCCACTCTTTTATTTGCTCACCTACCCTTTCTTGTGCCGTATCAGAGGAACGAGATGCCACTGGTGGACCAAGGGATCAACGACATCCGCATCATCAGCTGCGCTACCGTGGTCTTCATCCTCGGCATCGCCATCATAGGGACGGAGTGGGAGACGAAGGCGCAGATAATACTGCTGCTCATACTGCTGGCGGCCATGGCTGACTTCCTAGCGGGGGCACTCATCCCCCCTAGCGACCAACAGATGGCGCGCGGATTCATGGGGTGGAACGGTGAGTGGCGCCCCCACTTTTTATCATCATTGTAAATAGAGTACTACATTTTTTTTTAAATTTCAAGCCAAAAACAAATGGAAATTTTAAAATGAATGCATGTTATTACTATATAAAAATGTGTGTATGACAATGAATGCATGTTATTATATATAGTTCAGAAATGTGTGATACAGTATGAAAATAGTCAGCATTTAACAAAATCAGCACAATCGGACTAAAATGCTTCGAGACCTGACGCTGCGTATGATGTTCTTGTAAGTTTGCGTTTGGCCTCATGGCGGACTTCCTGGCGTCCTGGTTCATGGGCTGGAACGGAGAGTGGCGCCATCTCTTAAGCGCTGGTTTGTAAGAACAAAAAAATCTGCCGTCTTTCTTATTGGCCCAAGTTGTCACTTGACCCCCTTACGTCATGAATAACGTTGATATTGCCATCGTGGGGACGGAGTGGGGAACGAAGGCGCAGTTACTGCTGCTGCTACTCCTCGCTGCAGCATATAAGCAGCGCAGCTAGCGAGCGCAGTTACTCCTGCTGGCGGCCCGGCCGACTTCTTGCCCCCTAGTGACCACCAGATGGCACGTGGATTCATGGGGTGAAATGGTGAGTGCCGCCTTCTGTTATCCATAATCTAAACAAAAAATGCAACCAAAATAGAACTAAAATAAATGTACGATGTCGGTGGAAGGTTGGGTTGGGTGCCATGGCGGACTTCCTGGCCGGTGTCGTCATCCCGTCCAGTGACCACCAAACGGGAACTGCAGCCGAAATCGAACAAATAAATTTTGAAAACAATACAAATTATTTTATTTATAGACTTGTAGTTGACATGTAGAAACCACAAATGCTCTCTCATTAATGGTATTTTGGAAGGAGAACTTAGATGGAACGCTTCGGTGCTTTTTCGCATTGCTAATTCGACAATAACTGTCACCAATTTATTTTTCCTTACCTAGCCTCTGTGTTCGTGGAGAACTTAGGACCTCACTTCGACGAGAAGCAGGACTTCTTCTCTGTGTTCGCCGTCTTCTTTCCCGCGGCCACGGGCATCTTGGCTGGAGCCAACATCTCAGGAGACCTCAAGGTGAGGAGGAATCACGAGCGATAGATGGCGCCACGAGAGAATGAAGGTTTTAATGTCGCGTAATGTAACATAAAAATAGCAATATCGAATGACGCCAACTTTAACTTAAAGTAAAAATGTGTCTAAAGAAAATGTCCTTCAATAAACTAAATTCTAGAATGTTTCCGGAGACCTCAAGGTATGGATTCTGCTTGGAATCACCATTGACAAATGACATCACAAGAGTTTGAAGGTTTTAATGTCGTGTAATGTAACATAAGAATAGCAATGTCAAATAACGATAACTTTTTCTTAACATAACAACGTGTCTAAAGAAAATGTCCTTCTATAAACTAAATACTAGAACAAATTACTACAATTAAGATTCAACCATGTTTATTACGTTATTGTGTTGCGAGTTAATTGAAGAAACAAGGGCATATTTTAAGGGTTTTTTTGGCCAATTGGCCCCCACAGTCAAATAAAATTGCCCACGTGCATTTTCCTAATTTTTTTCCAGCGGTTATGTGTTTCTATAATTTTTTTTATTTTTCTGTAAGAAAATGCCACATGGAAGCGTTACCTCTAACCCTTCCCACAAACAAAAGAGTAAAACAACCAGGTGGGTTCTCTTTCTTTCCTACCATGGGGTGGGGGGGTGGGAGTCTTCGCATTCCTACGTCAAGGTCACACGGCACGGGGAGATTGATCTATGATCTGATTCGTTGATGATTGACGTTACATAATCTTCCGTAGTTAAGCCATTTTTTTCGGTGTCCTGTACAAAGCTTGTAGTGCATGGTCATTTGAATTTTGAAGCATTTGTTTTTACGCTCTCTATTATATTCTGTGTTGCATTCGATCGAGTATGCAAGTATGACAGGGCATATTTTAAGGGGGTTTTTTTGGGCAATGCCCACACAGTCAAAAAAAATTGCCCACGTACCTTTTGCTAATTTTTTCCAGCTGTTATGTGTTTCTATAATTTTTTTTTATTTTTCTGAAAAAAATGCCACATGGAACGTGACCCCTAACCCTTCCCTCAACGAAACCCCGGAACGAAACTTGCAAGAATAAACAAAAGATTGAATATTGCTCTAAATGGCTGCGGGACGGCCTATTTCAACCCCATCCGTCATAAAATTTCTGCAAATTAAAAACCGAAGAGAAAGAAAACCAGAAGCTGAACTCTACAAGGAGACGTTTTAAATGAAATCTTTTTTTGAAAAAGACAATGTTACTTGAATTTGGTTGTAATAAAATAAAAATGAATGGTTGTATTATAATGAATGGAATTAAAATAGTTGAAAAAGTCAGAGTTTACGTTCCTTACAATCTTTTCCTATCGAACAAAACGACCATCAGCAATAATTTCCGTAATTCCAATTTTCACACTCCAACTCTTTTTTTTGACGATTATTCAACTAACATAAACTGCACCTTTACAATCCCCCCTCCCCCCCCCGAGGAAGTTAGAGTTGCCCACACAGTCAAATTTCCTTAAAATATGCCCTGGAAGAAACTGTTCAGTGGAAGCAATAAAGCTCTAAAAACGAGGAAACCTCTAACGAGGAAAAAATCATTTATTGAAAGAAAATAACAGCAAGTTTAACAGAGAACCCTCTTTTCACAGATAGAAGTATAGAACAGAATTCATATACAATTACATTTTCTTCTCATTTATATATACTAGCAAGTAAATACCCGTTCTTCGCACGGACTAAAAGAATATCAAATTGATCCAAGTATATGTGCCATTTAATTTGCTATAGGATAATAAGCTTTGCCTTTGTTCCCGTTCATTATAAAGAATCGTCTTCATACCATCGTCTTCTTTAAACTGGTTCTTGTTAAACGGGTAATGCTATAAACGGGTTATTACTCAACTATTTAATGTTATATCCGGCTAGTTAAAATAATTTTTACTGTTTATCATTTCACCAGGACCCCCAGACGGCGATACCTAAAGGCACCCTCCTCGCGATCCTGATCACGACCCTGTCCTACATCCTGTTCGTGTGTGTCGCGGGCAGCACCGTGCTGCTGGACTCCAACGGGTCCGTGGACCTTGTAAGAAACGGCACCATCGAGCAGCTGAGGAACTGCTCTTTCTTCGAGGAGGGCTGCAGGTACGGGCTGCTCAACGACTACCAGGTGAGACATTCATGTGGATTTGTGGAAATGAAAGTTCATAATGGACTGGTTGGTTGTTGCCAAGATGTTAATGGTAGATTGGTTGTTTACAAGCCTATACCATTTTCTGAAGAATAAGAAGTTTTAGTTTCCGAATATCAGCTTTTAAATGATTAATTTCACTTTAAATACGGGCTGTTCAGCGACTACCAGGTGAGACATTCATGTGGATTTGTGGAAATGAAAGTTCATAATGGATTGGTTGGTTGTTTGCCAAGATGTTAATGGTAGATTGGTTGTTTACAAGCCTATACCATTTTCTGAAGAATAAGGAGCTTTAGATTCCGAATATCAACTTAAAAATGATTAATTTCACTTTAAATACGGGCTGTTCAGCGACTACCAGGTGAGACAACGGACAACTCAAACGGAGCGTGGTTTGTTTGTGGGATGGAAGATGATGCAACTGCGGCGTCACTGTATTCGTATTTAATTTAAAATTTATGCCGTGAAACCAACCATACATATTTGCCCATTTCCAGGCCGTTCGGAAGGTTTCAACCACTATATTTTAATCTACAACCAATGAGCCAATGAGGAGATACGCGCTCAACACCACGGTTTCTCACTCAACGCTGCACGTAACTCAACGCACAGCGAAGCAGCCTGCGCATAGTTCCTCACCCCGTTGTTTAGGAGGGGAGTGGTGTGTTCACCAGACGCGCAACCTGTACAGTTACTATACAACCACTCTTCCAGGTGATGGAGATGGTGTCTGCCTTCTCGCCCATCATCTACGCGGGCATCTTCGCCGCCACTCTGTCGTCTGCGCTCGCCAGCCTCGTCTCCGCGCCCAAGATATTCCAGGTATAGAATAATCATAACTATAGCTACTAATTATTTTTTACTCACTCGTTAGAACCTCTTTTTTTTAAATCTGACTTTAATACCCAGGTCAGTACATAACTATGTTGATATTTGTTCTTATTGCACTGAAAATACGGAAACGTGAAGACGCGTGATTCTATACTGCAAATACTCCGGTGGAAAAAAAAAGAAACCTGGGGCAAATTTTGAGAATGTGAAATTAATAATTAAAGGAAAATTGTCTCTACATTCTTTATACGCTTCCTTATATTTAATATAGACGAATGATGTTTTTGCATTTTGTGGATAGTAAGTAAAGCTATGCATACACGGAGGGACAGGACATGTGAACCTTCGCCCACTCTTCCTCTAAGACGTTACCGAAAGCACTTTAACCCGTCAGTGGTTCCAGGAATAGAATTACCAAAATTAACTATTTGAAGAGTACAGGGGAAAAACCCCTTCATCGACAGGCAATCTGTCCGTATTGAAATACGAGTAGTGGCGATCAGAAACTTGGCGCTTCCTTCGCTGTTCAAGCGTCAGACTATTTGTCTGGTGTTAATTTTGATCATAGAGATAGTAAACCTGTGCTCCCCAAGCCAAGGCAATAAGGCCAAGGCAAGGTACCCGTACTCCAAGCCAAGGTGTAAGAACCAAGGTAAAACTGGTTTCTTCCCATCAGTTTAGATAATGACTCGTTATCTTCACCAAGCAGACTTGATGCAGACAGACTACTATGCAATGAAGCGGTTCTTCCCCTGTACTCTTCATTTTTTTTACCGCTCTTTAGAACTTTTTTTTTTGATTATCTGACCTTTGAATACCCAGCGTTACTTCCGTCATCTAGAGCATACGCTTCTTTTTCTTTACCGATTTCAATTAAGGCTCTATCGGTTTCTTAAAATTTTATACTGATATTACTATATTTTACAATGCAGGCCCTGTGCAAGGACCAGCTGTTCCCGGGTATCCACTTCTTCGCGAAGGGCAACGGCAAGAACAACGAGCCCAGGCGGGGATACCTGCTCGCTTTCGTCGTCGCCCTAGGGTGCTGCGCCATAGGTGAGTTCACGCATGTATACCGGGTGGTTGTAAAATTACGCTCGCTATTCGGAGAGGTCTGTAGCTTGAATGAATAATCCGAATGCAACAAACTTCGAGACACTTTTACTAATCAAGAAGGGGGGAAAAAGAATGGGATCATGAAAAAAAAGAAACACTCTCGTCTCTTGACCAGGGTTCTAAATTACGAGGCGTAATTGGCTGTGTTGGCCGTTATCGGTCATAATTGGCTACGCCTCGCAATTTAGAACCCTGGTCAAGAGACGAGTTTCTTTTTTGTGATTCCATTCTTTCCCCCCCTTCTTGATTAGTAAGTGTCTCGAAGTTTGTTGCATTCGGATTATTCATTCAAGCTACAGACCTCTCCGAATAGCGAGCGTTATTTTATAACCACCCTGTGTACAAACACATGAAATATATACATGAAAAGAAACACAAGGTAGTATGCTAATTAACAATTTCATCGATGCTGAATATATGTTTAAATTTCAAAACTGATATTAAATAATTAAAAATAGATACATTCTTAAATAGATTTTCGGAAAGAAACACCTGCTCCAACCAATTACCTTTTTAAGGACCAAGCTAGCTTGAGAAGTAAACAATGGGAGGTTCGTGTTAGTCTACAATAGCAACCAAAACATCTGCTGCAATGCATACCATTGCATTTTTACCTATATCATAACCTATATCAACTAAGACCGAACCAACCTAAGAACCTCGGGGGGGGAGAAAGTCTTTTCGAGGCTCGCATAGTAAATAGACAAACTATAGTTCATAATTCCTAGACAGTCGGTATAGTTGAATAATTGACATTAACACTCGTTTGCTGCCCTCAAAAATCCAAGCCATCGCTGTTTTATTGTATTTGTTAGATAGGGAAAATGGTATATGAGTAGAAATAATCCTTCCCTTTGCCTTTTTATTAACTAAGACCTACAAAAATGAAAAGTTATGACTTTAAAGAGGAATACGAGCAGCCGCCACCTTATGTGGTGTAACGGTTATGTGGTGGTTCATCTTATGTGGTGCCAAAAATCAGTTTTTCGGTTTCACCGTTTATGGTTTTTTCCATCTCTTGACTTATCCACAACTTTTGCCCCATTACACCTGTTTTGTTATGAGGAACCGCCCGGAAAAACAAGTTTGCCTTTACCATCGCCAGTTTCTCGAAAAACTAACATAACTTAAAAGGGGTGGTAGTTTTAGCAGCATGACCACTTTTATGGTGTTTTCGGTTGCCATTGTAGACAACAGTATTATACCAGAACGACGACTTTCTCGATCAGCGACCTCGAAATTTTTTGGACCAATCTGGGCCTCTGGCTTGTTATGGGTCGACGTTTTTTTTTGTATTTGTATAACCCAAGAGTGTGTCTGTGTTTTCCAGGAGACCTGAACCTGATCGCGCCTCTCATCTCGAACTTCTTCTTGGCTGCCTACTGCCTCATCAACCTCTCCTGCTTCCACGCCACACTCGTCAAGGCGCCAGGTGAGTACAGTAGAGCCATTGAGCTAGAAGAAACGTGGAGTGATGTGTGTGATTTACTGAACAGGGCAGCAAACGAGCCGGTTCAATAACGAAACGCGGACACGGCACTGCAGCAGAAACGGGCAGAAAACCTAGAAACTTGCCTATTTCGCTAGTGGGTTCGTCTTCGCTGGTCCTTAGTGAGTGATCCGCATGGTTATTTCTTAAAAAAGTTGGAAGTTAAAGTGAAAGAAAGTTAATTTCTTTCTAACTAAAAATGTTAAAATACATTTAGGAGCCCAAGTCCATATGACAGAGGGGTCTCACACCAACATTGCATACAAGTGTAGGGGAAATAGTCTGTTTCTGCCCTGTTCACTCACAAGGGTGCGAGTGGGTTTTCGGCTCGCTGACACTTCACTCCAGTTTCCCTTCTAGCTCAATGAGTAGAACTCCAATTATCCGAATTGGGATCTAACCACATTCGGATAATTGGAAGTAATCGGAATCAATAAAAAAAGGTATAATCAATCAATTGCCTTTTTATATGACAGATTGGTACCGAATATAAAAGCAGGCACAGTTGTACTGCGATGCAAAAGTTTAGACAATGACGTTTTTTTAGCTGTGAAATTAAGAATTGTGATAGTAGAATTACAAAACACCCCTAAACATATTAAATAAATATTTTGAAATGCTATAATTGAAACATAATTGTTTGATTTGCTATAACGATTTTTTTTTCATAAAATAAAAATTTGTACGATGCAAAAGTTTAGACACAAATGCGAGAATATGCAAATTTAAAGTAGATATTCGCCTAATTTCGCATATTTATTGATGAATTGAATTTGACAAATTGAAAAAACACGATATCCGGTGAACTAAACATATTTAATAACGATATTGGTTCAATTTTACACCAATAAGACAATATAGCCACTTTAAATATTTATTCAAATCATATTTGCTTCAAATGTACAATTAACATCTCTAAATACGAACAGAATACCTACCAGTTCATCACCTTAAAGTTTTGGCACGAATTCGTGGATTTAGAGACATACATTGACCGATTTTCATGATGAAAAGTGCAGTCTTTCCTGTATAAAATCACAAAATAGCGGCATATTATTCTTTTTTGCACTTTAGTACAATGCAGAGATAGTCACCTCTTAAAAAACGACAAAAAAAGTCGTTCATTTCAACGTAAATTCACTCCACACCATTCGAAAGTTCCTTCTTTATGCTAGGGTTCTTTCGTAATGAATTTCGTATAAAGGAACTTTCGTAATGGTGTGGAGTGAATTTACGTTAAAATGAACGACTTTTTTTGTCGTTTTTGAAGAGGCGACTATCTCTGCATTGTACTAAAGTGCAAAAAAGAATAATATGCCGCTATTTTGTGATTTTATACGGGAAAGACTGCTCTTTTCACTATGAAAATCGGTCAATGTATGTCTCTAAATCCACGAATTCGTGCCAAAACTTTAAGGTGATGGTCTGGTAGGTATTCTGTTCGTATTTAGAGATGTTAATTGTACATTTGAAGCAAATATGATTTGAATAAATATTTAAAGTGGCTATATTGACTTTTTGGTGTAAAATTGAACCAATATCGTTATTAAATCTGTTTAGTTCACCGGATATCGTGTTTTTTCAATTTATCAAATTCAATTCATCAATAAATATGCGAATTTAGGCGATTATCTACTTTAAATTTGCATATTCTCGCATTTGTGTCTAAACTTTTGCATCGTACAAATTTTTATTTTATGAAAAAAAAAATCGTTATAGCAAATCAAACAATTATGTTTCAATTATAGCATTTCAAAATATTTATTTAATATGTTTAGGAGTGTTTTGTAATTCTACTATCACAATTCTAAATTTTACAGCTAAAAAACGTCATTGTCTAAACTTTTGCATCGCAGTGTAGTACAAACGTTTCTATGCTAATGATAAACTTTTTATACCCGGCCTTATATCTAGCTCATCTCTGTTGGATGTCATGCCAAAAATAATTACAAGGCGTGACATCCAACAAAGACGAACCGTGACAGATGGGCCTAGTTTTATTTTTTGTGAAATTCGGATAATCAGCAACGCTACTGATAATTTAAGTTCGGATAATTGGAGTTCTACTGTCTATTCTTCATTACAAAAAGAAAGTTATACGTTTTATTTCTCTCAAATTATTCACGATTTTCAAAATTCCTTTCTTATTTGAAAGGTATGGCATCAATGACCAATATTTTACACTTTTATCCGTATATTAAAGCAACGGAAAAGCAGGCTATTTTAGTCCGTTCTTGTGCCCTTTTTTACTTTTTATTACCTGATCTGAAATGGTAATGGAAATATTGCGATGGGAGTCAAAATTGGATATTTTGAGTTTTCTACACGTTTTGGAAGGTGTTGATTTGTGAAAAATAGAGTGTCGAACTTTGGTCCGTCTGTCAGTCTGTCTGAAACCACTCTACAGTTCAAAATAAAAGAGCTATACGGATTTCAAATGTGATGATAGTCCTATCACATATTACGCGGAAACAAAAATCCTGCTTAGCGTGTTAAAGTTATTGAAATTACCTTATAAGATAATGCATTGAGGGTGGTAATTGAAGGTCGTATAGAGTTACGCAACCCTAATTTGATGACGTTTTGTGTCTACTTGCGAAAATTTTATTGCAATTATTTCCATTTGATTCGTTTTTTTAAATAGTATTTTTTTCGTACAGTAATATACTTCTCTTCTAATGTATGTATAGGTTTCCGACCAGCTTTCCGGTACTACAGCCAGTGGCTCGGGTTCGTGGGTGCCGTGCTCTGCCTCCTCGTCATGTTCGTCATCAACTGGGTGACGTCACTCATCACCTTTGCCGTCGTCACGGTGCTCTACCTCTGCATCTACCACAGGAAGCCAGGTAATAGAGACACTGATTGACTAGAGTCGTGACAAACGAAAGGGTAACTCTCGATCACCATCAGCAACACTGTTATAAATTTTGGTGCAAGATTGTGCCGGAATCCAGGAACTTTCTACCTTCAACCATTATTAGGAGCGTGCATTTATCAATTTGCGTAGTCAAACCATAACTTTGATGTACCGCAAAAGTGGTTGGTTGGTAGACATATATTTTCAGACTTGTGTGCTTGGTCACAGAGACCCGCTTATAAACCATCGTCAAGAAGGACGGACACGACACACATATAAGACAGATGCTGAAATCTATCGCCACCTCCACAATTTAGACATGTCCCTGAAGGGGAGGGAAATAGTCTCCAGGGACCTGTACCCGTGGGAAACTGCGCAATGACCACCCACAGGACTTTCGGACCCAACAGATTTAACGAGCACGTACTCCGCATATACTCGACAAACACAAACATCCATGCCTTACCGGGATTTGAACCCGAACCCAGAGGCTCCAAAGGCTAGCTCCCTAACCGTTGCGCCGCCAAATCGGCTGCAAAAATGGTTGGTTGGTTGGTTGGTTGGTTGGTAGACATATATTTTCAGGCTGAAAAGTGATGGGTTGGTTGGTAGACATATATATTCAGGTTTGTGTGCTTGGTCAGAGACCCGCTTATAAACCTTCGTCAAGTAAGACAGACACAACAGACAACACACACACGTATAAGTGGATCCATCTAATTTTTTAGAGACAGGCCAACTAGAGGATCCCCAGAATTGGCTTGTCACCCCCAGAGGTATTGATTTGGTATGGGAACTTGGAGGACTTTCGGACCCAACAGATTTAACGAGCACGTACTCCGCATATACTCGGTAGGTCTTCAGTGGTACCGGGACTCGATCGCTGGACTGAAAAGTGGTGAATCAATGCTCCTAATAGTGATAGAGGTGTCAGTGTCCGGCTGTCTATTTCTAAGGAGCTTTTAACACAGCCAATTACGCATTCTTTGCGACATTTCAGGATGAGTTACTTCTATAGAGTTACTTAGGTTAGTTTGAACTATCGCCGCACTAGAGCTACACGAGGGCTATTGGCGACGGGGGTCATATTGCCGCAGTCAAGTGAAGAGCCGACACCTGAGTAGGCACACAACGCAAACGTTAAGGGCGACATCGTACGCAGCGTTGGGACTTTGAAGCATATTAAATGTACACTCCCTCCACCTACAGTCCCTGGACAAATTATTAGACGCACTGTATTTTTTTTTTAGTAATGATGAAAATATACCAAAAATGCCATATTATTAAAAAAGATGTCGATATATGTATTAAGTATAGCAGATAGTATTTCCTATTCAATAGCTTAAGTTTAGGAACACAAATGTCCTTCTAAAGGTGCTTTGTTCATCATTGATTGATACGTGAAATCTTGCAGTGCGTCTAATAATTTGTCCAGGGACTGTATAGTTCGGACATTTTTTGGACGTTTATAGGTCGGCAGTTATTTTGGCAATGCCCGGATCTAAACATGCAACCTTTCGCGTGAACGACTGGGCTTCCCAGCACCTGACTACACTGTAAAAAATTTTGTGCTTGGTTTCACCATGATATTGGTTCCTAGTAGCTGCAACGGCTGTATGGTGAAATGTTTCACCTTTTTTTCGGTGTTTGGTTGAACCATTTTTCTGAATTTGGAAACAAAAATCTGAGAAATGGTTCAACCAAACACCGAAAAAAAGGTGAAACATTTCGCCATACAGCCGTTGCAGCTACTAGGAACCATATTTTTGGTGAAACAAAGTGCCTAATTTTTAACAGTGTAGAGTCGTGACAGACAAAAGGGTAACCCGTGATCATCACTGTAAAAAAAAAAACCCTTAATTTTGTTTAAAAAAAAAATTACAAAATAATACTGTTGGTTTCCTTTAAGAGATTTTTTGTTGCACAAAACTGCTGTTCAAAGTAAAAACATTTTTTTTCTTCTGTTGCTTACCGCGTTAAAGAGTACTAGACTGCAACTGCATTTTAACAGTTTGTGGAAATTCTGTGTACCGAAACAGCTCACTTGGGAGAGCTTAGAACCGAAGATCCAGTGGATAACCACACTGTTAAAAATTTGGTGCTAGGTTTCACCATGATATTGGTTGGTTTCACCATGATATTGGTTCCTAGTAGCTGCAACGGCCGAGTGGTGAAATGTTTCACCTTTTTTTCGGTGTTTGGTTGAACCTTTTTTCTGGATTTGGAAACAAAAACCTGAGAAATGGTTCAACCGAATACCAAAAATAGGGTGGAACGTTTCACCATTCAGCCGTTGCAGCTACTAGGAACCAATATCATGGTGAAACCAACCAATATCATGGTGAAACCAAGCACAAAATTTTTAACAGTGCAGAATTAAAGGCCTCTCTGCCTCTACCACAGGGAGCCAGGTACTAGAGACACTCGACTAGAGTCGTGCCACACGAAAGAGAGACCTTCGGTCACAAGCCAGAGAATAAACTGAATATAGAAAACTGCATTGTAAATAACATGTTAGCATTGTAGAAAAAATGTATGCATATATTCCTTGTTAAAAGCCTACACTGTTAAAAATTTGGTGCTAGGTTTCACCATGATATTGGTTGGTTTCACCATGATATTGGTTCCTAGTAGCTGCAACGGCCGAGTGGTGAAATGTTTCACCTTTTTTTCGGTGTTTGGTTGAACCATTTTTCTGGATTTGGAAACAAAAACTTGAGAAATGGTTCAACCGAATACCAAAAATAGGGTGGAACGTTTCACCATTCAGCCGTTGCAGCTACTAGGAACCAATATCATGGTGAAACCAACCAATATCATGGTGAAACCAAGCACAAAATTTTTAACAGTGCAGAATTAAAGGCCTCTCTGCCTCTACCACAGGGAGCCAGGTACTAGAGACACTCGACTAGAGTCGTGCCACACGAAAGAGAGACCTTCGGTCACAAGCCAGAGAATAAACTGAATATAGAAAACTGCATTGTAAATAACATGTTAGCATTGTAGAAAAAATGTATGCATATATTCCTTGTTAAAAGCCTACACTGTTAAAAATTTGGTGCTAGGTTTCACCATGATATGGTTGGTTTCACCATGATATTGGTTCCTAGTAGCTGCAACGGCCGAGTGGTGAAATGTTTCACCTTTTTTTCGGTGTTTGGTTGAACCATTTTTCTGGATTTGGAAACAAAAACCTGAGAAATGGTTCAACCGAATACCAAAAATAGGGTGGAACGTTTCACCATTCAGCCGTTGCAGCTACTAGGAACCAATATCATGGTGAAACCAACCAATATCATGGTGAAACCAAGCACAAAATTTTTAACAGTGCAGAATTAAAGGCCTCTCTGCCTCTACCACAGGGAGCCAGGTACTAGAGACACTCGACTAGAGTCGTGCCACACGAAAGAGAGACCTTCGGTCACAAAGCCAGAGAATAAACTGAATACAGAAAACTGCATTGTAAATAACATATCGTCGGTAAAATGACAAAACCACGAATGTGCAAAAACACAAAAGTGCAAAGAGATGGAAAACCGGAAACAGTTAAACCGGTTTTTGGCTTCGGTTAAATGGGCAAAAACATTTCTTTAGCTGAACCAGTTAAAACTGAAGAACCGGTTTGAATAAACATTTTAAATGGCTAAATTGAAGGTTATTGTTAGTTTGCATTGTCTTCGCTCTAGAGCTACACGGCGGCAGTTGGCAATGGGAGTCGTAATTAAGAATCGCAGTCAAGTGACGAGCCCCTAAATTTAATGCAGTTAGATAAATCAATAGATTATGGCGTCATAAAATGTATCATAATGGATTTGTATGATATGGGTTCATTATTTATTAACACCCTCGCTGCGGATAATGCCCTAAGGCTTCAAGAACTATGCTACTGGTAATGCTATTCCTAAGACACATTACGCAGCAACAAACATCTTCATACCTACCATATTTCAAACCTAACCTAAATAGACAGCCGGAGTCGTTCAACCAACCAAGCTACTAAAACCGGTTTTTCAAAGGAACGGTTTTTAGTTACTTTTAACTTGTCTCGGTTAAAATCGGAGGGGAAAAAAAAGAACCGATTAAACCGAGAAGCGGTTTTATTTTTCAAAAACCGCAAATCCCTAGAATCAGCACATTCGTGGTTTTGTCATTTGACCGACGATATTAGCATTGTAGAAAAAAATGTATGCATATATTCCTTGTTAAAAGTCTAGAAAAAAACTGCTAAAAGTCACGTTGGTGGTTAAATTTGACGCTAATCCTGTCGACTACTAGTATACGAAACTACTATACGAAAGAAAAATAATTTTTAAAAAAAACTCATTAACAGAGGTTTGTAAGAAAGTTTTCCACGCGAAAAGGAGGCTTTCTGTTTATCTACACTCTTAAAACAAACGAGCGGTTTTAAATCAGTCTGAGTTAATTTCCACTCCTTTCCGTGCCGAAAATGCACTTCTCCTATAGGAGTGAATTTCACTCTTTTTCGGAGCGGGTAAAAGAAAACAATCTGCGTCCTACACTCTTAAAACGAGCGGTTTTAACTCAGTCTGAGTTAATTTCCACTCCTTTCCGTGCCGAAAATGCACTTCTCCTATAGGAGTGAATTTCACTCTTTTTCGGAGTGGGTAAAAGAAATAAAAGAAAACAATCTGCGTCCTACACTCTTAAAACGAGCGGTTTTAACTCAGTCTGAGTTAATTTCCACTCCTTTCCGTGCCGAAAATGCACTTCTCCTATAGGAGTGAATTTCACTCTTTTTCGGAGTGGGTAAAAGAAATAAAAGAAAACAATCTGCGTCCTATACTCTTAAAACGAGCGGTTTTAACTCAGTCTGAGTTAATTTCCACTCCTTTCCGTGCCGAAAATGCACTTCTCCTATAGGAGTGAATTTCACTCTTTTTCGGAGTGGGTAAAAGAAATAAAAGAAAACCATCTGCGTCCTATACTCTTAAAACGAGCGGTTTTAACTCAGTCTGAGTTAATTTCCACTCCTTTCCGGTGCCGAAAATGCACTTCTCCTATAGGAGTGAATTTCACTCTTTGTTGAGTGTACATGTTAAAAATTTGTGCTTGGTTCACCATGATATGGTCCTAGTAGCTGCAAACGGCTGAATGGTGAAACTTCCACCAATTTTTGGTATCGTTGAACCATTCTCAGGTTTTGTTTCCAAACCAGAAAAAATGGTTCAAACAAACACCGAAAAAAAGGTGAAACATTTCACCACTCAGCCGTGCAGCTACTATTAACCAATATAATGGTGAAAGACTACCAATATCTGGTGAAACAACCAATATCATGTGAAACCAACCAATTCATGGTGAAACCTAGCACAAATTTGTAACAGTGTAAGTAAACAAATTTAAGACAACGAAATCATGACCTGAACACTTTATACATAACAAGTTACAAGATTTTTTAAAAAAACTGAAAGTAACGTTTTTACCGGAAATGAAGGTGTTAATAGTTTGACAATAATGTTTCTGTACATTTCCCTACTTTCAGTTGTTTCTACACTGTTAAAAATTTTGTGCTTGGTTTCACCATGATATTGGTTCCTAGTAGCTGCAACGGCTGAATGGTGAAACGTTCCACCATATTTTTGGTATTCGGTTGAACCATTTCTCAGGTTTTTGTTTCCAAATCCAGAAAAATGGTTCAAACAAACACCGAAAAAAAGGTGAAACATTTCACCACTCAGCCGTTGCAGCTACTATAAACCAATATCATGGTGAAACCTACCAATATCATGGTGAAACCAACCAATATCATGGTGAAACCTAGCACAAAATTTGTAACAGTGTAAGTAAACAAAATTTAAGACAAACGAAAATCATTGACCTGAACACTTTATACATAACAAGTTACAAGATTTTTTTTTAAAAAAACTGAAAGTTAACGTTTTTATACGGAAATGAAGGTGTTAATAGTTTGACAATAACTGTTTCTGTACATTTCCCCTACTCTTACAGTTGTTTCCCATTTGTCAAGGAAGCACTACTGTGCATTTATGTCAAATTTAGTGACAGACTACAATTTACTCCGGTGGCGAGAGTGTTAATCCTTATACTGTTCCTTGTTGTTTGCAGACGTGAACTGGGGCTCGTCTACGCAGGCGCAGACGTACTCCTTGGCGCTGAATGCGGTCATGAAGCTGAATGAAGTAGCAGACCACGTCAAGAATTACAGGTCGGTTTGTACTCAAATTCACCACAGTATTGTCACTAGTTCTTACAAAATACTGTAAACCATTACCTTAATTGTCCGCATATACAGGGTGGCCCAAAAGTAGCCTAACACTTAGTTAGGTTAGTTATTTAGGTTAGTTATTTATACAGAAACAGTTATTTCAATACAGGTTAAGTTTAGTTTGGTTGAATAATCGTAGTACTAGAGCTACAGGAGAGTTATTGGCAACAGGCATCGTAATTAAGAACCATAGTCAAAAGTGGCAGCTTTATTTACATACATATATTTACATTCGTAATCCCGAAGGTGCTCAAATTGTCTAACTTCGACATTGATGCATTCCTGCAACCACCTGGTCCCGTCCTCTGGTGACATTTGCATATTTCTAGAGCATCAAACAAATAAACGGGGCCGGGATAGCCTGGTCGGTAAGGTCTAATCGAAAATATCTCGAAACTAAACCAATCGAAGTCCACGACTTGCTACTCTTTGGATAAGATACGCTGTAGTACGACTTTATTTTAGCCAACCAACAAAACTAAGCACGACTATGTCAAATACCTGTTCTAAATAACCCAAAGTTCTTACCAATGGTACAACATTAACTGTTAGGCTACTTTTGGGCCACCCTGTATAGAATACACCAGGTCTGGTTTTTTTTTGGAGTTGGTCATGACTTCTTGATAAGTTCCTTTGATTTTAAGATTTCCGCTGAAAGTAATAAAAGTTGTTTTTACCAACATCCTTTTGAAAATCGTTTAACGCGAACATCCGTGGAACAATTCAATAATAATTATGAATAATAAATGTGCAATAATTATGCATTTTACTCAACAAGCAACGCCCCTATCCGAAGCCTGGCGTGCAGTTATTGAATGGTATGAAGAGTGGACCCTGAGGTGACTGGCGCGAATCCGATGAACTCGTAGTCAAGAAATGAGTAGAAACAAAAATAGTGACGCCATCCTGTGCAGAATTTGCTGTTGCTGACTTATCCTTGGTCTGTATGACGGAGTCAGACAAGACCCATTAAGAAGGACTGTCAGTCCCATAGAGCTAATGCATTAGTTTTGAAATCACAACTTTTGCAAAAGAATTGCTTTGCCATGTTAGCCCATTTTCCCTAGGTATGGGAATCATCATAACATCAATTTGAAACAAAATTGATAAGAATATAACATCCGGTTAATAAATTATTAATGGATAAAGTTTTTAAATAGTGTCGCCATCTGCAGGGCATTTGGGGAACTTTAAAACTTCCAAAATATATCATTAAATAACTAGATAACATTTTCGTTTCAATTTTGTTTCATTTTGATGCTAGATGCTATGTTGATTCCCATACCTGAGGAAAAGGGGCTAACATAGCAAAGCAATATTTCTGCGGAAGTTGTGATTCCAAAACTAATACATTAGCTCTATGGGACTGACAATCCCTCTTAAACCAATGGACCAGTATCCTTAAAAAAAATCTAGTACTAGAAGGGGAGAAGCATTGCAAGCTTTGTGTGTGGAAGGTTTCATTTTTGGGGAAGGTTAGTGATATCTCTATAGACATCACATAATTCTACAGACGTCGTATATTTATATAAGACCTATAGACGTCCCACATTTATATAGACCAATAGCCGTCGCATATTTCTGAAGACCTGTAGACGTCATATATTTCTATAACCTACAGATATCACGTATTTTTATAGACCTATAGACGTCGCATATTTCGATAGACTTATACACGTCACATATTTCAATAGCCCTATAGACGTCAAATTTTTAAAGAATAATAGATATTACCTACTTATATAGATCTATAAACGTCGCATATTTCTGTAAACGTCACACGTTTCTATAGACGTCACATATTTCGATAGTCCCATAGACGTCATATATTTCTATAGACGTCACATATTTCACTTCCAAGCCTGTAGCTTAAGTTGTATTTCACCTATTAATAAATAAATGATGTGTTTTTCGTGTGCTCCAGGCCCCAGGTGCTGGTGCTGACGGGCCATCCCAGTCACCGGCCCGCCCTGCTGGATCTGGGCAACACCATCACCAAGAAGCTCAGCCTGCTCATCTGCGGCAACGTCATTACCAAGGTAACTGTAACCATTTGAATAGCATTAAAGCACATTGCAATCAAAGAGTTCTATAGTAGGGTAGAGGAACGACTCGTACTGATGCTGCCATCGGCAGCCATGGCTCACTACGGAGCCCGAATAGAGTGGCAAAAGTGCTAGTTAATTTATAATTTTGATACTTAGAAAGGAAGTACACCCAGGGCAAAGGCGGGAATCGAACCCACACCTGTTACAGCGCGCGGACTGCTAGAGTTATGGCCTGCGATCCAAACCACTCGGCCATCGGGCCCCACATGCCACCCTATATTGTCTCCGGGTTGGTCCATGGTGCTGTTGCCAAGGTTCAGTCTCTACCCTACTATGGAACTCTTTGATTGCAATTCAATAGTACAGTTTGTAAGATGGTTAAGGCCTAGAGATTCTCAGGAGTGCGGAGGTTCGAATCCCAGCTACTGCTAGTCATAATAATATAAATCGGATCTGTGCTGGAAATAGTAGGAAAATCCTCAATTTATCACGAGTGGGCCCCGAGTACACTGGGACAGACGTGCTCATTAAATCTGCGGAGTCCCAATTCCCGACGGCGAAAGCGTACGATGTCGCTCGAAGTTCCGTTGGGTGCCCGCTCAGGTGTCGACCTCGTCACTTGACCAGTGTTCTAAATTGCGAGGCGTAATTGGCTGTGTTAAAGCTCCTAATAGAGGCTAGAAATAGGCAGCCGGAAATGATTACATTAAGATGACTGTGGTTCTAATAAATTACGACGCTCGTCGCCAATAACCCTCGTGTAGCTCTAGTGCGACGATAATTCAAAAACTAACCTAACAGTTTGTTAGAGCACAAAATCGGCAGCTAAAGCTGGGCATCTGAATTGCCAGCTTTCTTATTGGCCTTAATTTTCACGTGACAGCTACGTCATAGATAACGTTGATCTCGGCGTTCGTCAAACTTGAATCTGTCGTGGTTTTATTAGGCTATGTCCTGACTACGCCACAAAGGCAACAAATGCAACAAAACTTGGCAGAGTCAGCCCCCAAGCTATTGCATCGCTTGGCGCCCTTGGCGAACGCCAATTTTTGTTGCCTTTGAGCGTCTAACACGTGAGAAATGTACGATGTATCTACCTATTCGGAAGAGACAGTGTCTTTGCTGACGCGAATTCTAAAAAAAACACCCAAGCTAATATAAGACGCTTGTATCACGGAGCAGGGAGTTTTTTACGCCTTGACGTGCGTCTCCAGTCCTTACAAACCAGGGCTTTAGACGCAAATTTCCGGACCAAATCAAACGGTAATCTGTAGACTAAATTCCCGATTTCTAAAGTAAAGTTTTTCTTTGTTTAGTGATTAAGTGGCTTAATTGCAGATTAAAATTATTGAAAAAATATATGTTTAATATGAAATACGATGTTTTACATGTAACCCCACAATTTTTGTTACAATAGTCTATTTCTTCATCCAGTGTCGCCATCTACATTCGCTATATGCAAACACAAGCTAACCCTTATATCCATAGATATCATAGTTAAAGTATTAGATTGGCAGATCACGTGACCTCCAATGCTAACGACGGGACGCGCATGGAGGCCAAATAAGAGGGCAAAATGGTCAGTGTTGCTGCCACTTTAAGGAGAAAAATACTACGAAAAAATGCCATTTAATTCTAAAATTACCAAAAAAAAATACTAGAGAAGGATTTAAAGTCACTAAAAAGATTCCAAAATGCAGCTAGTACCCACGTTAAATTAAAAAATATGTTCCGAAATCCCGACGCGTTGTGCGATGTTTTCCTTTAAGAGTTGCGTTTGGTGCCCACTTAGTGTCGGCTCTTTCTTCACTCGGCTGTGGTTCTGAATGCTCTTCGTCAATAGCAATCGTGTAGTTCTAAAAACTAAACTCCTCGGCCTCCACAGACCGTTAGTGGGCAAAGGCCTGCCGTGCCTAACTGCCCATTTCAGCTTACTTGTCCAAGGGCTCTGGGGTGCTAGGCATATTTTCCAGTTAGGTGGTCGTACTCATGCTGAACCCCCGGTGTTTAGTTCCCAATCATGCTTTGGTCCTCATTTTATCGACCCAATTGATGAAAAGATGAGTCAACTTCGCCCCCTTTCGGGGACTCGATCCCCGGACCTGTGGCATGGCAATGCAAAGCACTATCACTAAGCCACTGGGCCTCTCGTGTAGCTCTAGTGCGACACATATACAACCCAACTCTAATCCTATTATTCGTTTCAGGAGAAGCTGAGCCACAAGCGCCGTACAGCGATGCTGGACTCCGGACATCACTACCTGCGCCAGCGTGACGTCAAAGCCTTCTACTGCGCTGTACAGGATACCGCATTGGACAGAGGGGTGGCCGCACTGGTGCAGGTAATTTTTTTTTCTTTTATACAATTTTTGTTGTTGTTTTGTCGTGTACTGGTTGGTAAGAAGATTATCATCCGAATATTGCAATTTTGATTGTCAACTTGATTTTATGCTACGGGATCTGTTAGTTTTTTTATTACTAGATGAAAGTGCGCTAAGAAGAATGCTGACTGATAATGAATTAACATAGATATAGAAAGAGTAGCAGATTTGCCCCTAGGGGGAAAAGGTGAAGCCACTTTCCACCAGTATCCCATTAAGGCAATAGGGTACTTGACTAAATTTTTTTTATTGGCTTGAATTATTCTTGTGCCAAAAATATTAGACCCGTATTTTTTCTTTTTTTCAAATACCCCATAAAAAGGCAGAAAAATGAATTTTAAAATTATGACGAAAATTCACTCCCGAAAACGCTTCCTGGCTGTCACGTGGTATCTGTGATGTCACTAGTGACTATAAACAAACTTTGAAACACCACATTGGAATCGATTTTAGGCAAATTTGAAATATCCGCTTCTGTAAAAAGCCTTACATTATCTCAATATTTATTATTTCAAGAGTAAATTAGATTAAATCAAGTTTAATCAGAAAACAAAAAACTTCACGCCGGTTTGTTTATAGTTACTAGTGACGTCAGCCAAACCGTTGTGTTTGTGATCACGTGATGATCACGTGAAAAAAATGCCTTTTTAAACTGATTTTTTTAATGATTTAAAGATTTATTTCGCAAAAAAATTATATGCATTTGTTATTTTTGACTTTCAACTATAATTTAAATAATATTGGAAGGTATTTTGGCGATGCAGTCAAGTACCCTGATTCGCAAGCCAAAACGTCACGCTTGCCCTTGGCGTACCATAAGCCACCAGATGGCACCATGAGATAAATTCGACTAATAAAAAATATATATTAAATATTAGCTAGTTAAAACTTTTTGCCGGTTTTGCTAGCATAAGTATATCACTGGATATGTTTTGATAATTTCTGGTAGATATAAGGTATTTTTCATAAAAGAAGCATTTTAAAAATGCAATTTTTATTGCATGTAATCTCTTCGGCAAAAGCAGTTTTTTGCCAACCAGTATCCCGTGATGCATTGCGAAAACGGCGAAAAGCGGCTTCATCACACAATCGCGGGATTTGTATTGCGTTGTACGGGGATTGCGCAATCGATGATCTGCTACAATTTCTATATCTATGTGAATTAACTTTGAAAACAAGTCGTCCTAGTTCCCTTCAGTTCTACGTTCCTTTAGTAGTTGCCAGTTTTATACACATATAATGTAGCGAATCAATGGATCCATGAGTCCCGATCACTGCTTCTGCAATTTGGTGATATTACTGTCATTCAAGTCACCAATGACGGCAATACAAGGTTTTTTTTTATTTCTTTTGTTTTATACTATGCTCAGAAAAAGACGGTGTCGACTTGATTACAAAAAATTGTGTCTTTCCCAGTTATTACATTTTTTAAAAATTAATGTAAAAGTTGTGTTGCGACCAAATAATAATGTTTGGTTCGTACCAAAGTTGCGTTGAAGGCGCATCACCATAGATATCATAGTTAAAGTATTAGATTGGCAGATCCACGTGACCTCCAATGCTAACGACGGGACGCGCATGGAGGCCAAATAAGGGGGCAAAATGGCCAGTGTTGCTGCCACTTTAAGGAGAAAAATACTACGAAAAAATACCATTTAATTCTAAAATTACAAAAAAAATACTAGAAAAGGATTTAAAGTCACTAAAAAGATTCCAAAATGCAGCTAGTATTTTTACGATATTTTTGATATTTTGGTATTTTTTCGTAGTATTTTTCTCCTTAAAGTGGCAGCAACACTGGCCATTTTGCCCCCTTATTTTAGGGCCTCCATGCGCGTCCCGTCGTTAGCATTGGAGGTCACGTGAATACTTTAACTATGATATCTATGCGCAGCACGCATGTATTCTTCCGAATAAATATTTCAGCATCTGGCTCTTTCATGTTTTCGGATAAACAGTTGTACTAAAGCTTAAAAAATAGAGATTACGGCACTTTAGAAGGGACTGTCAGTCCCATAGACCTAATGCATTAGTTTTGAAATCATAACTTGTGCAAAATAATTTCTTTGTTATGTTATCCCATTTTCACCAGGTATGGGAATCATCATAACATGAAATTAAAACAAAATTGAAAAGAAAGTAACATCCGGTTATTTCATTATTAATTGATAAAGTTTGAAAATAGTGTCGCCATCTGCTGTATATTTTTGGCCTTTTAAAACTTCAAAAATATATAATTAAATAACTAGATCACATTTTCTTTTCAAATTTATTTCACTTCGATGTTATGTTGATTCCCATACCTAGGGAAAATGGGCTAACATGACAAACCAGTACTTGTGCGGAATTTGTGATTTCAAAACTAATGCATTAGCTCTATGGGACTGACAGTTCCTCTTAAAATAAATGCTATAATTTTTTAGGAAACAATATAGTCTAAATTTTTTTTTTGTCAATCGCGCATTGTCGTCTAATAATCGGCAAAGTGGTAAATCGTCTCCTCTGGTGCTCCTTAGTTGAAGAGTACAGGGGAAGAACCGCTTGATTTATTAGGAGTCGTCCCGTAATTGTGTCTGCTTGGCGGACATTGGCGACAGGAAACCGGTTTTGCTTTCGGTTCTTCTTTCGCGGTACAAACGTGTGACTCATGTCCACTGATCTCTGGCGTAATCAGGGTTGCCGCGAGAGAAAAACAAAGTGAGTAACCGATTTCCTCACACCAGTTTAGGCGATGACTCGCTTTCATCGCCAAAGAGGCCTGATGAGGAAAGTTTTCGACGAAATTAAGCGTTTTTCCCCTGTACTCTTCAGTTGTGTTGGAATTTACGTTCGTGTGTCATCAACATAATTCTTGTATGAAACTTCGCAATATTTTAATGTCGCCATTTTGAAACTATTTGTGTAACACTTGTGTGATATATCGTCATAAGTTCCCACATGTGCTATCTCATTTTCTCAACTTTTCAGGAGAGCGAAAAACGTGTTTGTTCATTTAACACCGGCTGTTCGGACTTTCTTGTTACATATATCGGTCTAGATATATTATATGCAGATCGATATTATGTAACAAGAAGTCGCAATGTGACAATATGTGACATCACAGTGATATCGCGTAATGGGACTGGTATGCGGTACCAAAGGGATGTGCGGCAGTGACATCGTTATTGTGACTTGTATGTGATATCGCAGTGATATGTCATCTAAATCCCAGTCAAAATGCGACATTGCTGCGATATCATCGATATCCATGTTACGTAGAAGATACGTAACAAAAGCGGACATTCACTTCTATGTGACAAAAAGTGACTTTGAAAGTGACATCACAGCGATCTTCAGTGACTTGTATGTGATATCGCTTTCGTCACATGGCTGTTAGGGTTACCATATTGCCCTTAATCAAGCCCTTAATTTATTGATTCGCCAGTATTTTCGAACCTGTCGGGATTTCGTCCCTATCGGCATTTTTCCTGTCGTTGTTAAGACCTGTCGGGTTTCGGCTTCTGGCTAGTCGGGCTGTCGGTCCTCGATCTTCTTTTAACATGTGGTTTGAAATTTCTGTGGCTGTTAAGGCCTTATCACACGAGAGCTCGTTCGTTCAGCGACGTCCGTACGCAAAAACGGGTTTTGGAGCAGTTTTTGCTCGATGAGCATTTTCGAGTCGACTCGAAAAAATCCGGCTCATTTTTGCTGTTCGAACGGCTGCTCCAATCAGAACAAAGTTCAGTCGTGACGTCATGGCCGAGCCCCTCCTCCTCCAATACCTCGATAATACTGCTTTTAAGTTTGTGGTGTCACGCATGACGTAGCCGTTCTCTTGTGACGTTTTTGCTGTCCCAAAAAGTTGTTCGACGTGAAAGTGTTACCAATCCCAACCTTGTGTGTCTTTCAGGTGTCCGGCATGGGCAAGCTCCGTCCGAACATGATCCTGATGGGTTTCAAGAACAACTGGGCGACATGTCCGCACAATGAAGTGCAGGAGTACTTCAGCGTTATACAGTGAGTACTCTATATCTACTAAATAATTAAGAAAATTAGACTGAAAAGTAAACTTGTTGCTACTGCAGGATATTAAATTTGAAGATGTACGGAAAGTTGACGTCACTGTTCCAAGTTCATTATTCTGAAGATGAAGACAACTGATTACGAACTTGTTCGGAACCACCGATCATGTCTGACCACATTTTTAGGATTCGATTGGTGTCTTCATCTTCGGCACTCGAAGAGTGACGTCCAGCTTCCATCCACGCTCATGTTTGGAGAGCTTCTCTGCGGCTTTAATTAAAGTAGCTGGTTAGGTACCAATTACTTCGGACACGTGAAAGTTGTACTCACTATGTTATGTCATTATACCATTTCCCTTTATGTGTTTAGTGTACAACAATGCCCTGGACATGCACATGTCCCTCGGCATACTCCATCGACACTCTCGCCACGCCCCTCACTAAGCTGTTTTGCGACCGACCCATCTCTATATTTCCAGTGATTTTCGAATTACTTCATTGGTCAACTTCACGTAAAAAGAGGCGAGCGTAGTGTTGTTGTCGTTGTCGAATGATAGAATGAATTTCTGCTTGGAAGTTAAATACTGGTTTTCGCGAAGCGTTCGCAGGGGAGCTTAAACGATCTCAACGTGGACCAACGTGAGCGAAATCGAAGGTTTCAATTCAATTTCGGCATACGTTGATTGAGTGGTTTGTTTTAGGTTACAGGTTTCTTGGCGACCTTTTTATGACGGCTTCATTCAATTTTTGTCAAACATCTCGTGTTCTCTAAACCCTATTTTCCTCAGCAACGCCCTGGATATGCACATGTCGATTGGTATTCTCCGCCTCCCCGAGGGCAGTCTCGACCACTCCCGACACGCCCCTTTACTGGAGCTGCTGGCCGAACAGACGAGGAAGGAGGCGCGCAAGAAAAAGAACGTGGAGCGGAGCGCGGCCGAACAAGGCATGCTGTGGAACAAGTCTTGCTCGGAGCTGTCGAATGTGAGTGATGGGCTTATTCATAGATATCATAATTAAAGTATTAGATTGGCGATCACGTGACCTCCAATGCTAACGACGGGACGCGCTGGAGGCCAATAAGAGGGCAAAATGGCCAGTGTTGCTGCCACTTTAAGGAGAAAATATCAAAAAATACCATTAATTCTAAAATTACAAAAAAATACTAGAAAAGATTTAAGTCACTAAAAATATTCCAAAATGCAATAGTATTTTACGATATATTTTTGTAATTTAGAATAATTCTAAAATAAATTCTAAAATTAAGTTAAAAGTTTAGTTATAAGTTTAAAGAGTATATTAGTATTTAGAATAATTCTAAAATTACAAAAAAATATAGTAAAAATACGCTGCATTTTGGTATCTTTTTAGTGACTTTAACTTTTAGTGACGACTTCGGCTCGTCACTTACTTACGTGCTTACTTACTTATACCTCTTTCACTCCAACATGGAGCATAGGGCCTCCGTCATGGTCCGCCACTTCACCCTGTTGGCAGCAATGGTCTTAATCTCTCCCCATGACTTGTTAAGTTCTTTTACTTCCTTGTGATTGTTCACGTTGTTTTTGGCTTCCCTCTTTTTCTTTTGCCTTGCGGATTCCATTCTAAAGCTTCCTTTACTTTGAATGCTTAACTGTGGTTCTAAATGACGACGCCTATCGCCAATAGTGTAGCTCTAGTGCGACGATATTCAAACTTACCTTACCTTAAATAACGCTACAACCAGGTTGTACTGTGTACTTAATTTTTAACTCAATATTTATCTCTTCCCATTATAGTCTCCGTGGCCGGTACAGTCGAAAGTTCACGCGAAAGTTCCCCACAAGGATCCCCTTTAACCCAGCGAGCCGCTAATGGATCCGTAGTTTCCACCGACCCCCACGGCCCCGTCCAGAGCGGCCACATCAACCTGGCCTTCGAGATGAGCGAACAAGTGGCGCCCTCGCTGCCGGACGACGTGAAGCTCTCGGCCACGCAGTTCCTGAGAAGACAGAGGAAGGGGTTTATTGATGTGTGGTGGCTGTATGACGACGGAGGTGAGTGTCATATGACGTAAATTATTGTATGACGTATATTTTCTTTGCTTAGGTAAACTTAAGCAGAGAGTTTATTTTCACGTGGCAAATTTTTGTGTTACTGTACGGATGAGATGATGATTTGTTCTCGTCAGTGATTGGGGTTGTGTGCCCACGTGACGTATAAGCTCCACCATCAAAACTTAATTGATCTCGTCAGACCAATAAAAGATCACATAATGACATTGTCCTTCGAGATGTGTGAACAAGTGGCGCCTTCACGTCGTCCTCGCTGCCGGACGACGTGAAGCTCTCAGCCACGCAGTTCCAGGAGACAGAGGAAGGGATTTATTGATGTGTGGTGGCTGTATGACGGCGGAGGTGGGTGTCATATGACGTTAATTATCGTACGACGTTATGGTAAATGTTTGGTAGTTTTCAAATGACACAAAAATATTTCGTATGGCGTCTGTCAAATGACAAAACCATGAAAGTGCAAAACCACAGGGATGGGAAACTTGATGCTGACCAGCCCAGCATTTTTAAAAAACCACCTATCCCTAGAATTATGATATTCGTGGTTTTGTCATTTGACCGATAATATGATATAGTCCGTCAAATACAAAATTATGAATGTGCAAATTCTTGGGATTGGCTGTTTTTGAAAACGGTGTACTTAACAGTATCGTATCAAGTTTTCCAAAAGTTTTTGAACTTTCGTGTTTTTTTCATTTGACCGAAGATATGATTTATAAAACTATATAAGGACGTTAGAAGTTAATTTCAATTTCCAAAAGAAGTAATTTATGTTATTAACCATATTTTTCTAAATAACATTAAAAAAAAGGGGGCAACATTGGCGCAAATAATTTATTAGTAAAAATTTACATGTTTCGGTGGGGAACTCACCTACTTCAGAATGGTATACAATTTTAAAAAATCACAATTTGGCGAAGTTGTGAAACATGATATCCGAAAAGGACTACAGAGGTGGGGGATGTATGGTTTTGAAACGGGGTTGGAAAGAAACGTTATTCTGTTGCTAGTAAGCTAAGTTTTCTTCGTGAATCATTCTCATGTGCAAAGTGGAAGACATTTTTGAGTATATAAGACAAAATTTTCTTCTACCTTCTACTTGACTGGACGGATTTTCATCGTACCGAAAGCTACTCGAGTGAAATGGGGAAAATTGTTACTACTAAATGAAGCAAAGCCTCGCTCAGTACACTGTTAAAAATTTTGTGCTTGGTTTCACCATGATATTGGTTCCTAGTAGCTGCAACGGCTGAATGGTGAAACGTTCCACCATATTTTTGGTATTCGGTTGAACCATTTTTCAGGTTTTTGTTTCCAAATCCAGAAAAATGGTTCAACCAAACACCGAAAAAAAGGTGAAACATTTCACCATTCAGCCGTTGCAGCTACTAGGAACATACGAACACCATATCATGGTGAAACCTAGCACCAAATTTTTAACAGTGTAGATAACAATTTCCATTGATTCCACAGCTGTAGTCCCGTCCATACACACGTAATCACTTGTTGTCGGATACTCTATTTAGTTTGGCCTTGTATCTTCGTATCAATAAATGATCACGTGATGGTGTGAAAACACCGCCAATCACTAGTAAAATGACATAAGACAAACGTCATGCACTCTTAAAACAAAAGAGTGAAATTCACTCCTATAGGAGAAGTGCATTTTCGGCACCGGAAAGGAGTGGAAATTAACTCAGACTGAGTTGAAACCGCTCGTTTGTTTTAAGAGTGTGGAAGGGGCGTGGTGGGGCTTTGCGAAGGTTCACCTGGCTCTTCTTCGGTGGCCAGATTTAGAAACTATTTAAAAAAACAACTATCAAATATTTTTTTCTTTAAGCACACAAGCCGGAAAACATATGTACCAACCTACCCACCATATTGTTTTTTCTATTAGGTCTGACGATGCTGCTACCCCACATCCTGTCGACGCGGTCCCAGTGGCGCGGGTGCAAGCTGCGCATCTTCGCGCTCGCCAACAAGAAGGACGAGCTGGACCGCGAGCAGAGGAACATGGTGGCCCTGCTCAACAAGTTCCGCATCGACTACTCGGACGTCACCGTCATCCCCGACATCGTCAAGCCCCCTGAGGAGGCGAGGTAATGGTTTCTAAGACGTACTTTAGGGAGAAGTTGAACTGAAACGCTTCGACTTCGCGCACGTTAGCTCTGCTGTGCGATCAGTTTAAGCTCCGCCCTGCGAATGCTCTCGAAAAACAGTATTTAGGCGAATTCTTGCTCAAATGCGTACCATTCGTGCGCTCGCCAACAAGAAAGACGAGCTCGACCGCGAGCATAGGATCATGGTGGCCCTGCTCAACAAGTTCCGGATCGACAACTCGGACCGTCATCCCCAATATCGTCAAGCCCCCCGAGGAGGCGAGGTAACGGTTTGTAAGACGTAATTTAGGCTGAAATCCGACTGGGGGAATTTCGACGAAATAAATCCTACTACTGTATAAGGATGAGACATTTATTTACTTGGAGTATTGATCCACATTATGGTCCGCCTGTCACTTCTTAGCATCTAAATATTTTGATTGTGGAAGAGCCCACTTTGAAAAAGGGTAAGGAAGCTTGGGCAAGAGTTACTATATATTTGGCGATTCATTGGTTTTGCAGGCACATATTTCTTTAAGGTTTATAAATAGTTTCTCAACTGAGGGGCAGTTTGAACTTGCATCGGGTTCACTATTATTGCGTGGCTGTATTTTAACTTATAGCGTTTCCCAATGAATAGTGATACTGAATGTGTGTTAAATAGTACACTCTTAAAACAAAAGAGTGAACTTCATCTATAGGAGAAGTGCATTTTCGGCACTGGAAGGAGTGGAAATTAACTCAGACTGAGTTAAACCGCCGTTTTAAGAGTGAAGGACGCAGATTGTTTCTTTATTCTTTACCCACTCGAAAAGAGTGAATTCACTCTATAGAGAAGTGCATTTCGGCACGGAAAGGAGTGGAAATTATCTCAGATTGAGTTAAAACCGCTCGTTTGTTTTAAGGGTGTACATACTAAAGATGCAAATCGATTGACAATCAAGTCGAAATTGAAAAGAAATGCATGTGTAATTGATGACGGCCATCAGCAATCAACTATAATCCTCCTTTCACCAATCACCCATGTGTAGATTTAGTGTGACACAAAGTAACCCAATTATTAGTTTGAGATGCCAAGAAGTGACAGACGGACTATACATTATACATTTTGGCGTTGCCAATTTTATTACCCGGCCTCAAGGTGTTTGTGTGTGTTTGCAGCAAGAAGGAGTTCGAGTCCCTGATCGCAAAATGGCAGAGTGACGACGACCCTTTCTCCATCAGCGACGCGGAGCTGTGCGCCCTGAAAGACAAGACCAATCGCCACATCCGGCTGTCCGAACTGCTGCGCATGCACTCGGCGCAGTCGTCGCTCATCGTCATGTAAGTAGGCGAATTAATTTTCTTGACAAAGAAGCTTTTTATATTTTTCTAATGCATGGAAGTCTATATCAACCGGAAGGCTTCCTCCAATGGCAGCTGATCTCAAAAAGCGCTACCAATTTTTGTCCTCCCAAATGTGGGGCATGCATGCGCAGTAAAGACAAATGACGTCAATTGTTGCAAAACAATCGCTATCAAAAATCTGACAGTGGTCTGCTCAGTAACATGTATTGATCGGTGAAATCGCTGAAAAAAAAGGAGGCAAGAAACAACGCCAATTTAGAAAAGAAGCCAAATAGTTGTCTTCTCGGAATATGGCAGTGGTGGCGTTTTCTTAACATTGAGCAGTCCATCCATCATTATAAATCGTTATTCTAATGGTGTGTCTAAATTGGGACAATTTCTGTGTTAAAAAAGACTATCATGATGTCACGTGACGTCATGTGCCACATTTGATAACGCATGCGTCACCGAAAACATTCCATGCCTGTTGATTTGCTTGAACTGTGACTCGCGATTATTTAATTTATCAACGCATGCTCCATTTATTTACGAGAATACGCTGATTCGATTTTTGTCTTGCGCTATGGTAACCGGATAGAGAAAAAACGAAATTATCATTTGCAACTTTTCAAATAACCAAATAGGAAGCCAACAAAGCGATCTAACATTGAGGCATCAAATCTATATTTAGATGTGATCGCACTATATCAGGGGCTACGAGAGGGGGACTCTTTTTTTTCCGTTAAGAGAGAATGAAAGCAATTCTCCAAACCGAAGTGTATCTATGTTAATCCAATGGGAAAAAGAAATTTCTAATCCAAATTACTCAGGCTGTATTAAATACTTTTACAAAGTTTTTTTTCCATATGATATATGTAGCTGGCTTATACAGGGCTATATATATAATCACCCTTCTTTCAATTGGTTCAAATATTTTTTAAAAAAATTTCCATTACTTAATTTACAACAAAATATTTGAACCCATTTCAAAAAGTGCTATTAAAGGGACGTTTAAGCCAGCTACATTTATCACAGTGGTTCCCAACCTTTTCTGGACCATCGCCTCGTATTTTAGGTTGATGAACATCCATCGCCCCCTTTTAATTTTCATGTTATGTCTAATCATAATTTGAGTTAAAGTGTAACTATAAAACAGTTTTATAACACTTACTACCATTTATCAAAACAACCAAAGAGGCCGGTCACTTTTAAATAAAATAGAAAAAACATAAAACACATATTTTTAATATATTTTCAAAGAACAAAAGTGAAATAATAAACTAAGATATTTTTAGTGGTTTCTAGGAAATTTAAGAGAGTTTAAAGTAAAAATTGGCTGGTTTGGTTATGGTTGGAGAATGGTTTTACTGTACAAAGGTACATTATTTTAATTTTCCCCCTTTGAATACTCATCGCCCCCTGATCGCCCCTCAAGTAATTTTTGCCCCCTCGATAACACAAATCGCCCACTTGGGGGCGATCGCCCCCAGGTTGGGAACCGCTGATTTATCATATAAAAAACCGTCTGTAAAAATATTCCTTCCATCGATGAATATTCCATACAACTAAAGTTATTTGGCCTAGAAAATTATTTTTCCCCATTGTATTAACAAAGAGACAGTTCGGATTGCTCCAACAGACCATATATCAGGAATGGAACGGGTGTGTTTGCAGGACCCTTCCGATGCCGCGTCGCAGCACCGTGAGTGCTGCCCTCTACATGGCGTGGCTGGAGATACTCACACGTGACCTGCCCCCGTTCCTGCTGGTGAGGGGGAACCAGACGTCCGTCCTCACTTTCTACTCGTGAACATCGATGAAGTTTAACGACAGTGACGCAGCCAGGGTGGGACAACCCCTCCCATTGAACTTTGCTAAGGGATTTTGGAAAACTTCAAAACAATTGCTCCTTATATATTACCTGTTATTTGTAAATATCTATTAGATCTATCGATTATTTTGGGTTTGAATCATTAAAAAGTATTTTAGTGTTGAATTATTAATAATTAATTACTTTTGTTTTGTATTATTAATAATTAGTTCGAAATTTTGTTCGATATATTATTTTTCGAATTTATCTAATTACACTCATAATTGAGTTACGGTTAATCTTAGTTGGCAATACCCCCTTCCCTAGGGACCATCCTGGTAGCCATTGTTAACAAAACAGCCTCTACAAAGATGGCGCCATGATCTTTCAAACTGGTCATGTTATTACTATTATAACCATGTTATTTTTTTATGAATGGAGGGGCGTTATAATATGAGACTCAGGTTGAAAATACGTGATACAAGTCAATGTGATCGCAGTTTAAAAACATGTATTATAGTAAAAATACTTTGAATATTTTCTAGAAGAACTCAATATTTTAGAAGAACTACACTCTTAAAACAAAAGAGTGAAATCCACTCCTATAGGGAAAGTGCATTTTCGGCACCGGAAAGGAGTGGAAATTAACTCAGACTGAGTTAAAACCGCTCGTTTGTTTTAAGAGTGTAAGTTTGGAGTTTTCAGTAGAACTAAAAGTTCAAAATAGACTTTTTTTCCAAAGATACATACATCATTTATATTTATGTCTTTTCGAAAAAAAATAAAGAAAAATGTGTGATATGCAGGATGTGGTTTTTGTTACTCAAACTCTTGTGCCACAGTTAATCTGATGGCGCCGTTTTGCAAGTAATATTACTTAGTAATAATACTTATTTAATAATTACTTTGCCCATTATTTAATTTTTATAATTGTACTTTTCCCTTTAAAGTATAAAGTTTTGTTAAACTTAAAATTTTGTTACATTATAAGAGCACTGAAACTTTTAATTATTGTCAGTGAATTTGTTTTTGTTATATAATATGAAAACTTTATTGGAAATGTTAATATACAGTCCGTGGGCAAATTATCAGACGCACTGTATTTTATTTAGTAATGATGAAAACATACCAAAGAATGCCATATCATTAAAAAAATATGTCGATATATGTATGACATATCATAACTTAACCCCCTCAATATAACTTAAATCTTATATTTTGTACCTCAATTAAACTTAATAACTTAAATTATCTTTCTCATATATCCTTAATATCACATAGTACTTTAACATCCTAACCACACCCTGTCGGCGACAAACAGTCGCCTAGATCAATTCGTTCCCAAAGAAACTGTTTAGTCAGCACATATTTTTAATTGATCTTTCAACTCCCCCATGGCTGTAATTGGTCAGTGAAACAGAGCTCGGAAGTTTTCGCCATTTTTTGTACACATTCGATCACACTCTTTCGTCGGCTGCAGACGTAAAATCAATCTCTTCCTGAATCCTGATGAATAAGCCTTAATAAAAGATCTTTAATTTCTACAAAGTTTCCCTGTCGACTTATTTGACATGTATTAAGTATAGCAGGTAGTATTTTCTTTTCATTAGCTAAGTTTAGGAACACAAATGTCCTTCTAAAGGTATTTTGTTCATCATTGATTGATACGTGAAATCTTGCAGTGCGTCTAATAATTTGTCCAGGGACTGTATTATTATAATAGATTATTATTTTTGGGATTATAATAGATTTATTATGATAATTATTTTGCTGTTACTTAATTAAAATTTTATATTTATTCTAATTTATTTTATTTAATTACTATCAAATTATTTTTTGTGAATGATGTTTTTGATTCTATATTGTGTATAGTACTAAGCGTTATTTATATATATAAAAAAACTTAACATTAACAATATAAATTTGTATTGATCGTTATTTAATATTTTCGTTAGGATATAAAGAATAATAAACGGTTCGTCTGATGTTTGAAATATATGATCACAAGTATTCTTAAATTCATAAAACAACTTCGATTAGCTGATAAGCTTTCTCCTCTAGGCACAGCTAACCTAGGTACAGCTTCGGAAAAAAAAACGATTCACCCTTCGTTTTTCGGCGAGATTATGTTAACCATTTTGTTAGCTTGTCGTTTCGAAAAGACACCCTAAATATTACCTTTTTCAATTCGGAGATTTCCCCCTAAACTAGTTCAAAATTAATGCTTTAATATCTCAGCAAATAATGCAAAATAAATAATTCTTTTTTTTATACCGGGGATATTTTGAAGGTGCTGAACATTTTTATGTAAAAAAAATTGGGTGTTACCATTGGAATTTTCAAAGTTGGTACTCATTTTAATATGTAAACGACCCCTTATACAATTTTAGTTGCCAGTTCTTAATTTCTTGGGCTATTTCCTGAAAAATGACACCTTTCACAAAATTCCTTGACCAATAGCAGCCGAAAAACGAAGGGTGAATCGTTTTTTTTCCCCAGCTATACAAATAACAATGGCCAAATTTCTACCCTTTCGTATCAGACAATCATTTGCGTCAAGCCTTTTTGAAAACATATTTCTACTACATGTAGAAGTCGGTATTCCTGTTCTACATATGTATATGTATTATTTCAAAGTTCCTCTTGTATATTGTTCCTCTGAAAATACGTTTGCCCGGAATTCGTTGTCAAGTTATCCCTCAATTATAAAAAAAAAAGTCATTTGGCTTTAAACTATTAACTATTTTTTTTTACTTAAACAGTAACTGCTCAATACAACTTGATGAAGGACCTAAATGAAGAGTACAGGGGAAGAACCGCTTTATTTTTTAGGAGTAATTCCGTAATTGTATCTGCTTGGCGGACATTGGCGACAGAAAACCGGTTTTCCTTTCGGTCCTTCTTTCGCGGTACAAACGTGTGACTCGTGTCCGCTGATCTCTGGCGTAAATCGGGGTTGCCGCGAGAGAAAAACAAAGTGAGTAACCGATTTCCTCACACCAGTTTAGGCGATGACTCGCTTTCATCGCCAAAGAGGCCTGATGAGGAAAGTTTTCGACGAAATTAAGCGGTTTTTCCCGTGTACTCTTCAAATTTCTAATTATTCCCTCTGCAATATTTTAGTCATCAAATCGAATAAAATGATCTTAAATTTGCAGAGGTGTTTTGAGAAGATTTAAATTTTTAATGCTTTTAAAAGAGTTTCACTGCAAAAAAAGTTAGAGAAAATACAAAAATAAATCAGTATTCGGCATTACATATAGTTACTAGTTTAAAAAAAAAATTTACTTCATGTTTCAAAACTCCATGGTTTTTATTATAATATTTTTATGTTAGCATTTTGTTGTTTTTATGTTATAATGAGAGTGTTTTAATATATGTCAAATAAAATTTGATTTTATTTATTCCAAGTTTTTGTTTTTTTCCAAACATTTTCTCTCTCTAAAATATAGAAGTATCGAATGTTTCTTGACGTGTTTCTCAGATCAATATAATATAATGGATTTAACCCTTTCAGTCCCAGTGATGCCATTTGGCATCATCATTTTTCTGATCATAATTTAACAAAAATAATAGGGCTGACATCTATTGAGATTAATAAAAAATATTTTCTAATAGAAAAAAAGTTTGAAGAATCGAATGATGTGCTTTTTGATATCATAAATGGCTATAGACTATCAGAAAAAAAAATTATAAAATGATGATGCCAAATTGTCATTTGGGACTGAAAGGGTTAAGCTCTTGCTAAACTTTCAACTTCGTCACTTGACTATGGTTCTGAATAACGAGGCGTACGTGGCTGTGTTAAAGCGACCCCGGGAAGCTAGAAATCGACAGCCGGAAAGGTTCATATCACATCCATGTGATTCTGCATTATTTTAATTTTTAAGAATCGAATTTACTCAACAAGTGACTCGCTGCTCAGCTGTTAATAAAAGAGTGTGCTTCCACAGGTAAGTTGTTTAACAGTAACGTGTTTTTAATTTCATGTTAAAAATTTAAATAACAAAAAAGAGCGACCAGTTTGTACGACCAGCCATGAGTGAAAGTACTCCGTATCTATACGGATTTTGTTTTTCAAATACAAATTACTTTACGTCAAGCATGCTTTTTGCTGCAATAGGATACTTGACAGTATCGCTAAAATACCTTCCAATATTAATTAAATTATAGTTTGAACCCAAATATAACAAACGTATATATTTTTTGGCAAAATAAATCTTTACATAATTAATAAAAATCATTTTCAAATTTCTTTTTTTTCATCGGTACCGCACGTGATCTGATTGACGTCACTAGTATATATAAACAAACCGGTGTGATGTTTTTTGGCTTGTAATTAAATTGGATTTAATCTAACTTACTATTAAAATAAGAATTATATAGATTAATGGAAGGAGGTTTTACAGAAGCGGATAGTTCAAATTTGCTTAAAGTAGATTCCAAAATGATGTTTCAAAGTTTGTTTATAGTTACTAGTGACATCATAGATACCACGTGACAGCCACAAAGCGTTTTCGGGAGTAATTTTTCGTCCTAATTTTAAATTTCATTTTTCTAACTTTTAAGGGGTATTTGAAAAAGAGAAAAATACGGGTCTAATATTCTTGACATAAGAATATTTTAAGCCAATAAAATTTTTTTAGTCATACCCTATTTAATAGTATGAAAATTTAACTTATTGGCGATAGTAATTTGTTTTTGTAAGACTTTTTTTGTTTTGTTTAGATTAGTACTCTGAATGATTCACTAGCAGAAATATATAATTTGATTTTTTTTAATGTACTACATAGGGTATGCTTAAAAAATCCGATGATCTCTGTTAATATTGTAACTTAATTAATCATAGCAAATACTAATTTTTTTTATAACGAGGACGTTTTACATTTATGGATAGAGGTGAGCGTAAAAGGTTATAAACTATCGACTGTAAAAAAATCTATGTAAAATTGCGATAAAATGTCGCAAAATTCCAGTAAATTTTTTTATGGACTTATCATGTAAGATTTTGCTAATTGTAAAATTTATCGTGAATTTCCGAACTACATCTATCAAATAGTCATTACGAAAAAAAAATACCGACTATAAGGTTAAAAGAACGATCCTTTCTTTTTATTTAGATTCGATTGGTGTTAGTTGCACTTAAGGTATACATACACACTAGAAAAGGCCAAAAATAACCACATTACGCATTTTTTGTTTTTAAGTTCATTAGAATTTCCAATTTGTACAATATGTACAATTTGTACTGATACTCCACTCTAATAAAAAGTTAGAGGCTTATCTTCCAAATCATAGTTAGTTAGCTTTTATAACCTTTAAACTCAATTTTTTCAACTTCATTTTTCTCATGTGTTACTTTGCTTAAACAATGATAACTAAAGTTAAAATTAACATTTTGTCAAACAAATTGTTTATTTATTTGTGGAGTAGGTTGGGGGAGGACGTGAACCTCAAAAAAGATTCGGTTTTTAAATAAATTTTATGTTGCAGGTTAGTTATTTTTCTAAAAAATGGATTTTTTTATGTTACTTATTATAAAAAATTATAAATACAAAACTACAAGAGCTACAAACTTGGTTGGAGGTTCACGCCCTTCAGAATGAATTGGTGATTAATTTGCATGGTAATTGTATAGGTCTAAGTTAATTAGTTCTTGAGTTATGAGTGTTTAAAAAAACATGCTAATTTATGCATAAAATGCTAATTAACATTTTAATTTTTTAAAAATATCTTTACACGTACACTTATCAAATATATAAAAAATTGATTTTTAAAGTGAAATATTAGAAAGTTTCAGTGTATACGTATTTACCTTAACAAAGAGAAAGTAGACACAATGTGCATCGTTTGCGATTTTTAATTACTTTCCCACCACCATCATTTACGATGCAGCTGCTGTTTAGACTATCCAAGTTGGACTTTATTATGTTTAGAAGATTCCCGGCTACCAAACGTCCAAATAAAAAGTTTCGGTTGCAGAACAAAAAGGCGGTCTGGTGTCTTGTGACTCCATTTAATACCCCCCCCCCCCCCTTTCGGGTGTGGTGTAACGGCGAAAAGACTTCATGATGTTTTTCTTTCCGGGTCGGGCATATTGGGTGATTTACTGGAATCCGCAAAATCCAGCTGGCGAAGGGGGCTGGGGAGCCCAGTCGGTTAGGCATTCGCCTAGCATGCGGAAGGTCCCAGGTCCGGGTCCGGGCATCGCCAAAATAACTGCCGACCTATAAACGGCCCGTGCAGCCAAAAATGTCCGACGAATAATACCCCGTGTGGCGGGAGTGCACGTTAAATATACTTCAAAGTCCCAACGCTGCGTACGATGTCGCCCTTAACGGTTGCGTTGGGTGCCTACTCAGGTGTCAGCTCGTCACTCGTGGTTCTAAAATACGACGCCCGTCGCCAATAGCCCTCGTGTAGCTCTAGTGCGACGATAATTGAAACTAAATTAAACTAAACCAGCTGGCGAGAAAATGGAAAAAAATGAACTACTGGAGTGAGGTAAGGTAAGGTAATCGTTTCCGGCTGTCTATTTCTAGCCTCCTTCAGGAGCTTTAACGCAGCCAATAACGCCTCGTAATTTAGAACCCTGGTCAAGTGACGAGGTCGACACCTGAGCGGGCACCCAACGGAACTTCGAGCGACATCGTACGCTAACGCCGTCGGGACTTTGGACTCCACAGATTTAACGAGCACGTCTGTCCCTGTGTACTCGGGCCCATCCGTGATGAGGATTTTTTCTACTATTTCCAGCACGGATCCGATTTATAGGATGACTGGCAGTAGGTGGGATTCGAACCCCCGCACTCCTGAGAAGGTTGAATCTCTAGGCTGATGCCTTAACCACTCGGCCACGGACGGGCCTACTGGAGTGGAATGACTCGTATTTGGCAACTTTTGTTAGCAAGTTGCCGTTCTTAAAAAATAAATAAAAATTGAAACATTTATTTTTAGTTTTATTCCTCTATGGATACAGACGTATAAACCCGTCACCTGACTGGCAGGTTTTCCAGCAACACACACAATTTATAAATTTAATAATTTTATTGAATTTTAAAGTTTAAGGCATGGAGGAGTTATTTATAATTATATACACTAGAGAAATATAATTTTTTAGAAATTTAAGAAATTAAATTTTCAGTTACAAATTTCAATTTATATCTCACGCAGTAAAAACAAGTTTACACTTTTGCCAATTTGCAATTTGTAAACATTACATAAAATTCAGCAATTATAATGTACTAATTATAATGTACTATTCAACAATTATATGTTAAAATCGGAAGTCGTAACAGAAGAAAAATACTCCAAATATCACCAGGGGAAGGGAGATAGTCAAATCGTCAAAATCGCATCTCTTAATTTATGGACCCCCCACAACATAAATTATTACAGAAAAAAATTGAGGTTGCTTGGCAAGTCTGTCTTATTACGATGTTGCCCTTAACGGTTGTGTTGGGTGCCTACTCGGGTGTCGGCTCGTCACTGGACCATGATTCTAAATTACGACGCCTGTCTCCAATAGCTCTAATGCGTCGACATTCAAACTAACCTAATCTAACCTACTTGGTTGTCAGCTCGTCACTTGACTGTGGTGCTTAATGGCGTCGCCAAATAGCCCCTCGTGCGACAATATTCAACCCATCTCTAGCCTTAGGTAGGTAGGTATGGATTGGTACATATTTTCCGGCTTGTTTGCTTGATAATGACCCTCTTATAAACCTTCGTCAAGTGAGACAGAAGTTTTACTGACACAGAGAAAGTACACCCAGGACGACGGCGGGAATCGAACCCGCACCCGGTACAGTGCGCAGACTGCTAGCGTAATGGGCTGCGATCAAGCCAACTAGGACCCCCCGGGCCCCAAAGCGTCCTGCCGTTATGATTCTCGATCAGGTGTACTTGACAGTAGTTCAAATTTACAATGGGGGCTGGGGAGCCCAGTCAGTTAAGGCGTTCGCCTTGCATGTGGAAGGTCACAGGTTTGGGTCGGGAATCGCCAAAATAACTGTTGACCTTTTAACGGCCCGTGCAGCCGAAAATGTCATACTAATAATCCCCCGTGTAGAGGGAGTACACCTTAAACATCTCCAACGCTGCGTAAGATGTCGCCCTTAACGGTTGCGTTGGGTGTCTATTCAGGTGTCGGCTCGTTACTTGACTGGCTCTAAATAATGACGAATAATTCGTGTAGCTCTAGTGCGACGATAATTCAAACTAAACTAACCTAAACTAACCTAGCGTTATAGGATGCTACCTCAGGTGCACTTGACAGTTGTTCAAGTTTACAATGTCGATAGCTCTCGTGCCCCATGTAGCTTTTGTGCAACCAACTTTTTGTGTTAAAGTGCAACCAAACCACTGGCTGTTTAACAGTACTTGAAGAAAGCAAAGAGTTCTATAGTAGGTTAGAGACTGAACCTGGCAACATCAAAATGGACCAAAACGGAGACAATATAGGGTGGCATGTGGGGCCCGATGGCCGAGTGGTTTGGATCGCAGGCCATAACGCTAACAGTCGGCATAATTGGTGCATTTATAGCAATGTTACAGTGGACATAAATGAGAGAATAAGAAGAAGGGAACTTTTGTTATATTTCACAAAGCCAAAACTAACCTAACTTTCGAAAAGCAAAAAGACAAACTGATATTTAAAAAGACTGTGCGTGACGTTAGACGAGCCGTCGTGAAGAGAAAATGAAATAAATACTCTCGCTAAATAATCCCGCACAAAATAATAATGCAAAATAATTTCGCTACAGACTCCCTCCTTTCGCTCCTAGGGGCTGGGGAGCCCAGTCGGTTAGGCATTCGCCTAGCATGCGGAAGGTCCCAGGTTCGGGTCCAGGCATCGCCAAAATAACTGTTGACCTATAAACGGTCCGTGCAGCCAAAAATGTCAGACGAATAATACCCCGTGTGGCGGGAGTGCACGTTAAATATCCTTCAAAGTCCTAACGCTGCGTACGATGTCGCCCTTAACGGATGCGTTGGGTGCCTACTCAGTTGTCACTTGACTGTGGTTCTAAAATACGACGCCCGTCGCCAATAGCCCTCGTGTAGCTCTAGTGCGACGATAATCCAAACTACACCTAAACCTGTGCGAGACGTTAGACGAGCCGTCGTGAGAGAAAATTAAATACTCTACAGACTCCCTCCTTTCGGTCCCAATTATTCCATTTGGAATAATCAAACTTGCGATTTTTTTCAAACTCACACACTTTAGTTAAACTAGCACTTATGTCAAATAAATTTTATTAAATTCTCTATACATTTTTCTATAAAGCTATATTTTCTTTTTGTATCGTTAGATGGAAGGGTTATGTCTTTTGAAGATGTCAATAATGTTTGTTAAATGAAAATATGAAAATCATGGTACAAATAAAAGTCACTCTGAAGCAAGTTTATTCAATAAATTGGCCCTAAATTCTTCGTACTTTTGCATTTTTAAGTATTTCAAATTTTAATTTTAAATATTTTTTCAAATTAAGTTCCGAAAAAATATTGTTTATAGGTTATTCATAAGTTATTATTCCAATTTAATTTTTTTTCCTTAAATTTTAGTTTTTTTTCCATTGTTTATTTGAGAAATTTTGTGAATATGTTATTGATCTATATAGGACAGTCACAGTTCCGTAAAATGGTAAGTCCCAAGTAATTATAATAAAAGCGTTAGAATCACTTAAAGTAAGATTTTATAGCGCTTCAAAAAGTGAAGTAACAAAAAGTGTTACGAAATTAATATATTTTGACCATTTTTAAGAACCTTCAAATATATTTATTAATTGAAAAAGATACATTAAAAACTTTTCAGTGGATATAACAAATTTTGTAGTTATGCCATTTGTATACTTCAAAATGAAGTTTAAAAACCCATTACGGACAAAAAAATCCTTTACTGACCCCCACTTAGCCTTGTATATAATGTGTTTAAACTGTTTTAATTCGAAATATATGGTTCTTAGCTGCAACTATTTTTGGTGATTATTAATTAACGCGACGCAATGAATCGCATAACTGGAAAAACCTTCAAAATCCGAATATTTAACTCTTAATTTCAATAATGCGAACTATTAATGATTATTTGAAACACATACCGGTTTCTAGACGAGTTGTAAAAAAAGAAGCGCAATGGTTACTGTGCAAACGAAAAAGGTATGAAACTAGCACAAATACAGATTGCAAAACCATAAAAATTAGCACTACCTCTGCATATAAGTCACTCCCGAACAACACATTAATGAAGTAGAAAACTAACCTAAAAACTAACTGTGTCGCAACCAACAACCAGGGAATTCTTATTTCAAAAACTACCAATAATATGTCCGTTTTATCCAAAGAGTTCTATAGTAGGGTAGAGGAACGACTCGTACTGAGCTGCCATCGGCAGCCATGGCTCACTACGGAGCCCGAATAGAGTGGCAAAAGTGCTACTTAATTTATAATTTTGATACCGAGAAAGGAAGTACACCCAGGGAAAAGGCGGGAATGGAACCCGCCCCTGTTACAGAGTGCGGACAGGTAGCGTTATGGCCTGCGATCCAAACCACTCGGCCATCGGGCCCCTCATGCCACCCTATATTGTCTCCGGGTTGGTGGTGCTGTTGCCAGGTTCAGTCTACCCTATTATAGAGGACTCTGGTTTTATCATCAGAAACAACTTAAAACGTATATCGTCAATTGAATGTGGTTCTAAATTATGACGCCCGTCGCCAATAGCCCTAGTGTAGCTCTAGTGTGACGATAATTAAACTAAACTAAAACATAAATATCCGTTTTCAAACCAACCAAACCAAAAACAATCTTATAATGCCATTCACTGGATGCTTAGAATGAAGTGAATGCACGTTTTTGGAGGTGGAATTTGAAATTCGCGTACGCACTTGATGAAAACGAAATCTCTGTTTAGGTGAAATATAAAACAGTCATACACTATCAAATGCCTTAAGTTTAGAGTTAATTTTACTTACTTTTAGAGTTAAGTTAATTTTTAATAATAAAATCTGGCACTGATCATAAATTCAAAAATTATGTGAATATGACTTTTGTTTTCATTGAATATATTTTACATAATATCTGAAACATGTACCCTAAAAAATAATAAGCGCTTCGGATAATACGGGATAATATGCGGATTTCTGTCCAAAACCACCCATTTTTACCGCACTGTGTGTCAGTTTGAATTTCTGTGCCTAAAATATTACTTAGTCAAGACTTCCAGACTTTACTGGTTTCAAATTTTCTTTCCTTACAATAATTTTAAAACATGATTCATAAATTAAAGTTTATAACGAAATTAATTTTTTTTTAAAAATTGGGCCTTAGGTTACTTGGAATCGCAATATTTTTTTTCATGAAAAATTATAAATGGAATTCAGTGAATTCTAGCGATTAATAAATCTGCATAAATTTGAAATGTTCTATTGAAAATTAGGATCAGGTAATATGATTCAAAAGGTTGACTCATTATTTTTCTGGGTATTGATAAAATCGTTGCCTGCTTCATTGTAATCATTGAAAAACAAAATTTGGCTCGTAAGACACGTCACGGAATCGGAGAACACAGAGCCCCCTTCCTTCCAAACTTTGCGATTTCCTAACAGATCATAAATTCAAAAATAATGTGAATATAACTTATTTTCATTGAACATATTCTACATGATGTCTGAAACATACCCTGAAAAATAATAAGCGCTTCGGATAATATTTTTTGTCCAAAAGCACCCATTATTACCGCAGTGTGCTTCGGATTTTAAAAAATTATTATTTTTTTGTTTCGTCATCAAATACATTACTTTCATACTTTTTGTCCGTCTGTACGTCATCCAAACTTGGCATTCGTACTCTATACTAACAAGAAGTTCTTAAAGAACTAAAATAGCCTACTTTCCTGTTACTTAATTACTTACTGAAATTCTAATAGGAAAACAACTAGGTTCCTAAAAGTAATACCATTAACAATCGTTTCTTCACTAGATTTATACACATTCGAAAAATAAAAATCGCTAAAGACAGCATTCAGCTATAATTTCAACTTCTAAGAGCCAAAATCAACTATTTTTCTTAATATTCTTTCGCAAATTAACTTAATATTATTAATCGTCTGCATGATTTATTTGTAGTACGAAGAATAATTAAATATTTAATAATAACAAAAGTAATGAAACTACTCCAAACTGCATTAAAAATAAGAAATGTAAATTAAAACTAAGCATAATTGTATGCAAAAAATATGCCTGGCCGCTTTCTTGGTAAACAATTAATGAACAATCAAAGAATCACAT
The DNA here is from genome assembly GCA_019343175.1 of Oedothorax gibbosus. NCBI lineage: Eukaryota > Metazoa > Arthropoda > Arachnida > Araneae > Linyphiidae > Oedothorax > Oedothorax gibbosus. Next base: position 41,800,577 of record CM033272.1, on the reverse strand, counting down.
TGTGCTACATTTTTGACGTCATTCCAAACTGATTCATGAAAAAAATATTTTGCTTTAAATAATTTTAAATAAATAAAGTTTCTCATGTTATTGTTGATTTGGCAGCAGTGATTTAAATGACTCAAAATTGAATTTCAATGCTATTTCAATGGGAAATCGGCCGACAGATAGTAATTTTTTGTCCGTCCGGACGTACAGACAGGAGGACAAAAAGTATGAAAGTTGGGTCTCTGAGGTCATAGCTTTCTAACAAAAAAAGAATTTTTAAGATACGATCGATAGAACCGATTTTGGAAGGGGGATACGGACAGACAGACGGACATCGACCGCATGTCAATACCTACTTTTTTTATTTTTTTAATTCTTTCAAATTTAAAAAAGAAAAGTAGGCTAAAAATACACTGCTCAAAACAATTAGGGGAGCACTTTGCGTACTTTTGTTTACCCTTTCAGTTCCAACTTCTTATTCTTTATTATAAAAATCTAAAATTTGTGAAATAGATTCATTATGCATCCAGAATGAAATGGTAATATCAGGGGGAAAATCTTAATTTTTAAATAAAATTTAAGGGAGAAAATATTGAAATCATAATTTTTTAATAAATTATAACAATAATTTTTTCAAAACTTTATTTGTAAAAAAAAAAATCAATTTTTAAACATCTAAGAATCCAAACGTGAAGAATTTAGGATCAATTTATTTCATAAAATTTTTTGGGCGTGAATTTTATTTTACCATGTTTTTCATATTTTCATTTAATTAAAACATACATTATTTAATTCTTCAAAATACATGATTATTTTTTCTAACGATAAAAAATTGCGAGCTCAACTTAGTGAGAAAAAAAAATAGGAAGCTGATTATACCAAATGGAATCATTGGGGGTGAAAAGAATTAAACCATGAGCTCCTCTAATTGTTTTGAGCAGTGTACTACCAACTTTAATATTTTCAATAACAACGCCTAATTTTCGAGATCATATTTCAAATATACGACAGATTTCAACACAATATGCCAAGTTTCGTTAACTTTTAAACATTATCAGGTCGAGTTAGGGACATGGAAAGTTTAGAATGGAAAATTACCGCCGTCCTCAGGGCCGGATTTAAAGATTTGCCGCCTGTAGGCTGTAGATTTGCCGCCCCTGTCACAATATTCTCCCCCTTCGGGAAAAGATAGCTGGTTAGCTGCAAAATAGGGTGGTATAATGTGCTATTTAAAATTATCACAACGAATATAAAAGAGGCGAAATAGGTTTATTTAAAATACAATATAATTAGATCATTTATAATATCCTCACTTACCCTGGTATATAGCTACGAAATATTAGTACTATACATATATACGTTTACGGTTTACGCATTAATGTAAATTATTTGTTTTCATTCTTGAAAATATTAGTATCTTAATATTTTTTTTTTGGCCGAATGCCGCTTTAATGGGTCGTAAAATTTGCCGCCCCAAAAATTCGCCGCTCTAGGCTACAGCCTTACTTAGCCTATTTAGAAATCCGACCCTGGCCGTCCTGTGCGATGGACGGATTCACCCTATCTTCTTCTCCGAAGTGACAGGGATCAAAAGTGCTTCTTCGGTGACACACCCAAAATTTATGGCTTCCCCCCCCCCCCCCCCCATTCGACACCACAGTTCGAGGATCAATGTCCTTGAGGACATTGTGGGTGGGATGCAGCTGGTTGCTTTCTGATTATCAGTCATCAGTCTCATTCCTCGGTTTGTTTACATCCAAAGTTGACATTGATGTGCGGTGATTTTGAGGCATCCTTGTTGCTCAGGGCCTGATCTAGGAGGACAACTCAGACTGTCGGCACAACAAAGTTTGGGAGCCCCTTTACAGAAGTGTATGATTGCCGGCAGGGCCGGATTTGAAGATTTGCCGCCCCTGTCACAATATTCTCTCCCTTCGGGGAAAGGTAGCTGGTTAGCTGCAAAATAGGGTGGTATGTGCTATATAAAATAGATACACATATTAGAATCATCTATGTACCTTTACACACTAAATCGAAAGCGAAATAGGCGATTTTTTTTTAAAAACTGTTCGACTATATTTCTTTCAACTTCGAAATCCGGGAGGAGGGGTGCAATTGCCCTCGTTTGCTACCATGTTTGCTACGAAATATTAGTATTATATATATACATTTACGGTTTACGCATTAATGTAAATTATTTGTTTTCTTTCTTAAAAATATTCCTATCTTTATAATAATATTTTTATGCCGGATGCTGCTTTAATGGGTCGTAAAATTTGCCGCCCCAAAAAAATTGGCCGCTCTAGGCTACAGCCTACTTAGCCTATTTAGAAATCCGGCCCTGCCTTGAGGACATTGTGGGTGAAATGCAGCTGGTTGCTTTCTCACTCTCATTCCTCGGTTTGTTTACATCCAGAGTTGACATTGATGTGCGGTGATTTTGAGGCATCCTTGTTGCTCAGGGCCTGATCTAGGAAAACTCGGACTGTCAACACAACAAAGTTTGGGGACCCCTTTACGATTGTATGATTGGCGGTAACTATGGTGCTAGTTGGCCGTTGTATCCTGTATTCTTACACTGCTCAAAACAATTAGGGGACCCAGCAAAAAAAGTCAGCATAAAAACTTCAAAAAAAATCACAAAGATGCAGATTTTATGCTGACAAATGAAGTTTTTTTGTGGACGAGATTATCAATGTAGGTTTCATGCTGATAGTTTGCAGTTTTTGTAAAAATTTATTGCTGACGAAATCTTCATATTAAATTTCGAAGGAAAACTGCTGCTTTTTTGAAGGTTTACTGCAGCTTAAGTTTTAGGAAGATATAACTTGCATAAATCAACGATCTATGAAGATTTTATGCTGATATTTTGCAGTTTTTGTAAAGGTTTTTTGAAATCAAATATAAATTTATTACGGGAAAATTGGGATACAATTTATACACTGCTCAAAACAATTAGGGGAACGCATGGTTTAAACCCTTTTACCCCCAATGATTCCATTTGGAATCATCAGCCTGCGATTTTTTTTTCTGACTAAAAGTTAAGCTCGCACTTATGTATCGTTAGATTGAAGAATCGTGTCTTTTGAAGAATTAAATAATGTTTGTTTTAATTAAATGAAAATTTGAAAAAAATGGTAAAAAATAAATTTCACTCAAACAATTTTAGCAAATAAATTGACCCTAAATTCTTCATGCTTGCTATTTTTAGATTTTTAAAAAATATATTTTAACCATTTTTAACAAATGAAGTTTTGAAAAAATTATTGTTTTTATTTATTCAAAAATTATAATTCCACTTTTTTCCCTTACAGTTTAGTTTAAAAAGTTAAGATTTTTTCCCCTGTTTTTTACCATTTCATTCTGAACGCATAATGAATCTACTTCACAAATTTGAGATTTTTAGAATAAAAAAAATCTAAAATTTGTTAAATGGAAGGGTAACAAAGGTACGCAAAGTGCTCCCCTAATTATTTTGAGTAGTGTATTTTATCTAACATTTTCTCGTCTTCCTTATAACATCGATCAAACCAATCGCGTTAGGTCAATGCGAAGCTAAAAATAAAGTGGGGGTCTCAGAAAATTTGAATATATACGGAAATTTTGGGGGATTTATAGCATTTAGCATAATAAAAACAAAAATTTAGGGGCACCTAAAATGTGGGAGCCGTAGGCCTGTAGGGGCTGTGGAGCCCAGTCGGTTAGGCATTCGCCTAGCATGCGAAAGGTCCCAGGTTCGGGTCCGGGCATCGCCAAAATAACTGCAGACCTATAAACGGCCCGTGCAGCCAAAAATGTCTGACCAATATGAGTACCCCTGGGACAGCTAGTCCTCCTCCCCCCCTAGAAAAGTCGAAATTGGCGGCCACTGGCCCCGCCCTTGTCCTATAGGGGCCCCTGTATATATTATATGTGAAGAGGAGGCTATTTTTTTTAAAATCCAGTTCATTTGTTCCCAATCGGGCCCAAGGGCCCACTTTGCCTCTAGAGGCCCCCTTTTATAATATATATTATATAAACGGGCTTACAAATGTTGTTCAAATTGAGGCCCATATATTCCCCAATGGTCCTTAGTTGGCCCCTGGGGCCCAATATATTGCACATAAAGGGGCCTACATATTTTTCAAATTGGGCTAATTTGTTACCAATTGGGCCCACTTTCCTCTGAAGCCCCCTATTAATGTATATTATATATAAAAGGGGTTTACATATTTTGTTAACAAATTGTTGGCCCACTGCCTTTGGGGCTCCAGGACCTGATCAAGACTTTTTTTGCAAGTGAAGCCGGTCCTGGATTAGGGCCCCCCCCCAAAGCATCGTCTCCAGTCTAATGGTCAATGGCGACTAATGGTCAAAGAGACTTATAATAGGCTACCAACTTGTGTCAAATTAAAGGTTACTTTTATTAACCACGACAACGTAATTGTTGTTGTATCAAATTGCTATACCCTTCTTAATGCAATACCCTTCTTATGCAATACCCTTCTTAATCCAATATGGTAAAGCGAATGCCTGGCGAATTTACCGGCGAAATTTGACCGCGAGAATTTGCCGCGGAGAATTTGCCTTGGATAATTTGCCCGCGGAGAACTTGACTGATAGCGATTTTGGATAGCCTGCCGGATTTGGCGGCTTTTCGCCCAGTTCAGAGATTTTCTCATCTCAAGTCAATGGAGGTCAAAGAAAATGGTATAAGTAGTGTCATTTTGGGTAGGATGCAAGTTCCTCATTATGTAAACATATCAATTTAACTTTTACCTATATTTAAATTATAATTTATTATAATTAATTTTTTAAATTTAATTAATTTTTAAATAAATTATTTTAAATAAATATTTAAATATAATTTTCAACATAAGTTTTATAAAATAGTTGGATTAATAATAAAAATTATTAATAATTAATAAATTAATCCGATATTAATTAAAAATTAGTATTCATTTTTAATAATTAATTAATAACCACAATTTTTTATAATTATTAATTAATTAGTAAAATTATGGATACTTATTAATTAATAACTAAAAATAATTGATAAATAAAAACATTACATTTATAACTGAATTCCATTAAACAACGATTACCACTCAATCGGAACTTTTCGTCTCACCGACCCCCCTCCCTCTCTCTTACCCCGCGGGAAAATAGGGAAGGAATATTTTTTCTGGGTGAAGCAAGGCCCCCTTCCCTCCAAACTCCACCTCGTTTCGGAAACGCTACCCCCACCCCAACCAACTTACCATATCGCCAAATTCTAAATTTTCCTCGTCAAGCCTGGCAGCCCTATCAGTCAAGTTCTCCACGGGCAAATTATCCAAGGCAAATTCTCTTCGGTCAAATTGTCTCCGGTCAAATTCTCCGGTTCCCTGGTAAAGCAATAGGTAGCATTTGGATTTTTTTAAGGGTTGATTTGGGGGGCCCCTTCAATTTTAAAGAGGAAGCGCAGTCTTCAATCGCCTAATCGGTGATCAGGGGCTAGGGAGCCCAGTCGGTTAGGCACTCGCCTAGCATGCGAAAGGTCCCAGGTTCGGGTCCGGGCATCGCCAAAATAACTGCCGACCTATAAACGGCCCGTGCTGCCCAAAATGTCCGACGAATAATACCTTGTGTAAGGGAGTGCACAGTGCACGTTAAAAATCCTTCAAAGTCCTAGCGCTGCGTACGATGTCGCCCTTAACGGTTGCGTTGGGTGCCAATTCAGGTGTCGGCTCGTCACTTGACTGAGGTTCTAAAATACGACGCCCGTCGCCAATAGCCCTCGTGTAGCTCTAGTGCGACGATAATTCAAAACCTAACCTATTCGGTGATCGGGTCCTGGGGGGCCCTTATATATTATATATAAAAGGGCAACAATTTGTCGAATCAATTATCATTAATTACGCAATTATTTCTTTGAACACTAATATACCTACACATAAATAATTGTTTAAAGAAATTTCATGCGTATTCAAGATTGTTGAAATGTTACATTTCTTTGAACACTAATATAAATATGAAAGTTGAATGCTTTAATTTTTGAATAATTTTCAGGAGGCCCCGAATTTGCTGTTGGGCAGGCCCCCTAAGTATAGGGCCCTTTTTAAAAGTACAATAAGTAATAGATGGGGCCCTTTGAGAGAACGTATAGGCTGATGGTTGCAGAAATTGCAAATAAGCTGGTTGATCAAATTAAGTGATTAAAACCGGGGTTTTTTTTTCAGTTCTAAAGAATTTTATAGTAAAAATAAATATAATTTACAAGAAAATGTGCACAAGAGATAAATTATGTTATTTCAGAAAAATTAGATTTTTCTGAGATGTATGTTTTCGAGGGTGATAAAGTAAAGGGGTATGCACGTATGAGGATATATTCTTCAAAAGATATGAGCTTGAATAGATATAAGCAAAAAAGAAAAAAAAAATAGTATAATAATTTGGTTATGGTGTTATTTTGGTCAGATTTTTTAGCCGCGCATTTTATAAGGTGGAAAACTTCAGATTTCTTTTCAGAATCTCCGAAAACATATTTGTGTATAAATTTTGATCACTATACATATATTTTTATACAAAAACTGTAGGCTACTGGCATATAAATGGTTGAATCGGCTGAAACAAACCTCCTCCGAAAACTGTTATTTGGAGGAATTACTGGGTGTTTCATTCACCTCAATCTTTCGCATTTCCAAATTGAAACCAGAGCCTGATTTCTGGCAGGGCAAACGGGGCACGTGCCCAGGGCCCCCACTTCAAGAGGGCCCCCAAATTTTATTAAAAGAATAATATTGGGGGAAAATAATTGCCACAAAGAAAAAAAATAATAATAAACATAATACAATTGAACCAAGTACTATTAATTTTTTATACGCAAGCCACTATTTTTTATTCCTTGTTAATTTTATAAATTAACTGCCTCAGCCATGTGATCAAGTGAATAAAAATTATGTATGTAGATAAAATGATTTGACATGATACAATAGGTATCTGATGTCATATCTTATGTATGTATTAAAAGAATTGTATGTAAAAAAGCAATGCTTACATGCGTACTTCATATAATAAAGGTTATTTATTCGTACAATGTTAAAATGAAAAAAAAAATCATTTTCATGGACGGATTAATGTATGTTGCAGGGGCCCCCAAACTGGCTTGTGCCCTGGGCCCCTGAAGTTGTAAGTCGGGCCCTGATTGAAACCCGTTAACGAACCATCTGTGTCAACAGGGGTCCCCGTCCCCCCTCATCCTTTCATTTGGGAATGTGGGGGTGCAAACAGATTTATGACCTAAGATAAGAGTTTAGGACCGCACTTGCAGCTTGAGACGAAAGCAACTTAGCAGATTTTCAGTTACTGTTATTCTACTATTTAGAAGAAGAGTATTGGAGTAGTTGTATTTTAAGAGGGACTGTCAGTCCCATAGAGCTAATGCATTAGTTTTGAAATCACAACTTTTGCAAAAGAATAACTTTGTCATGTTATCCCATTTTCACCAGGTATGGGAATCATCATAACATCAATTTAAAACAAAATTGAAAAGAAAATAACATCTGGTTATTTGATTATTAATTGATAAAGTTTTAAAATAGTGCCGCCATCTGCAGTATATTTTTGGCATTTTAAAACTTCAAAAATATATCATTAAATAACTACATGACATTTTCGTTTCAAATTTGTTTCATTTCGATGTTATGTTGATTCCCATACCTGGGTAAAAAGGGCTAACATGACAAAGCAATACTTCTGCAGAAGTTGTGATTCCAAAACTAATGCATTAGGGACTGACAATCCCTCTTAATGGGAAGAGAGCATTTCGGAGTAGTGCTTTTCTGATTTCTTCTATATAAAAGTAAGTCTGATGGCACATTTCCATTTTTTATTTACAAAAAAACACATTGAGCTAAATTTGGTCCATATGAGCATAATCTAGTTATGGTCTAGTCAGTAGTAATCATAATCTAGTCGTGTAATCTAGTAGCACAAATAAGTTTTAAAAACATTTGCAAAAAAATCTAAATTATATATAAAATTCTATACTATATTTAAACAACCAGTTAAACTTTTTTTTAATGTTTTGTTTTGAAATTGATGAATGAAAATTCTGGGGCTGAACATATATAGTTACATTTCATTATTAGTAAAAAAAAAAAACATCATTATAAAAGTTTTTTTTTTTAAACAAATCGAACTTGTACTCTCAAAGATTACATGAGCTGAATGCTGATTGTGGAGTTACCACACGGCCCTTATCCATGTGTGATCTTTGCTTTTGGTTTTGTCTATATAAAATCCAAAATTGAATAAGAGAAATGAGCTTAGCTACCTGATCTATATTAGTTATTTAAAATGAATTAGTTTGTATGTGTTCTCTTGAATAAGTTTTGGATGTAATTTTAAAGATATATTTAGCTCTAGGAATTCTCCTATACTTTTATTTGAACATATGAACATTCCTTCTACTTTTCTTAAAAGAGTACCAATTTTTTTTAAAAATAAATTTCCTGTTTGTACCGCGATTGCAGTTATCTTCTGGTTTATTAAACAGTTTTACTATTGATTGCATATTTTAATATACTCATTCCGTTGACAAAAAAAATCTTCGGCGGCGAAAGTGTTCTATCAATCTTTAGAGACAAAAATTCAATATTTTCTAGGAAGTGTTAGAATTTCAATAATTTGTAAGCTTTAATTTAATTTTAAAAAAATAAAGTAATGCGTACATTTAAAATTTAGTTCTAAATTAAGTCTAAATAAATGTAAGGTAATAAGCCTGGGGTTGTTTCGTGTTGTGGATGTCCAACTCCAACAGTTTGTTGCCTGGAATTACTTATGCTTTGGTATTCGAAAATAAGTTTTCTGAGAATATTTTTCTTAATAAATTTTTTAAATGCCAATTTCTTGCTGTGCTGTTGGTTGATCAAGACATTTGTTAAAGAAAGCTTGCATAGAAAGAAAAAATTATTTTCATCTAAATAGGTTATTTTGAGAGTGAAACCGAAGCAACCAATGAAATCCAGTACGCATACAAATGAAAACAAAAGCGTTACATCATCTGAAACATTCCCATTCGTTAAATTAGTAATTAATAATAATTGAACTAGTAATTATTTTCCTAGTTTATAATTATAGTTGTATAAGATAAATAAATTTTATATAAGATTTTATTTAAAAAAAAATAACAATTCGCATTAAGCAATTGTTTGGCTAAGTAAACCACGGGTGGGTTAATGTGGGGGGAGGGGGTAAAGGAAAATTCCCGAAAGAAGGGGCCCACCCAAAATTGAGAAATTCGGGGCCCCTAATGTTGCCCCCCCCCCCCCCCAGATCAGATCCTGGGTACGCCCTTGAGCCAATAGTCCTCGTGTAGCTCTAGTGCGACGATTAATCAACTCAACTATAGCCATAGAGATAGTTACTCTAAAGCTCCTGTCAGACGTGATAGTCGGAGTCGGTTAACTTTAAAGGAAACCCTGACTACAGGGTCTTTTCGTGGCAGAAATGCATTTTTTTTTTTCGGTTTCAAAAACGAGTTCTAGGGTTGTTGGGGTAATTTCAAAACAGAGTGGCCCTTTTAGTTAGTGGACACCGTTTTTTATGTGCAAATTATATTAAAATAGTTTTAAAAAAAAACTCAGATTAACAATATGTTTTGGTAAATAACTAGCATAGAACCTTAATTTTTTTTAGATAGACTCCCCCAACCCCCCAAAAAAAATCAAAGGGGCCCCTCATATATTTCCAAATATATGGGCATTATCTCACAAACAAGCAGGGCCGGATTTAAAGATTTGCCGCTTGCAGGCTATGATTTGCCGCCCCAGTCACAATATTCTCCCACTTTGGAGAAAGATATCTGGTTAGCTGCAAAATAGGGTGGTATGTGCTGTTTAAAAAAAGATACGCATATTAGAATCATCTATGTATCTTTGCACACTAAATCGAAAGCGAATTAGGCTAATTTTTTTTTAACTGTTCAACACTATTTTTCTTTCAACTTCGAAACCGGGAGGAGTGGTGCACTTGCCCTCGCAGTGACCATGTTTGCTACGAAATATTAGTACTATATAATACTTTTACGGTTTACGCATTAATGTAAATTATTTGTTTTCTTAATTCTTAAAAAAAATCTACGTATCTTTATCATATTTTTTTTTATGCCGAATGCGGCTTTAATGGGTCGCAAAATTTGCCGCCCCAAAAAATTCGCCGCTCTAGGCTACAGCCTACTTAGCCTATTTAGAAATCCGGCCCTGGTCTTATCATTTTTAAGCTAGATAGATCTGGCATCTAGTTATATTAATACGTATTTCGACGGAATTTTGTAGTACATATTAGTTAAGTTTTAATTTTGATGTTTTATTAATTTGATAAGCCTAGTTAGCCTATTTAGAAATCTGGCCCTGCAAACAAGATATTTACAATGAGCATGCAATCGATGCAAAGAAAAAAAATTACAGAAGCCAACTTACCAGATCACCACCCCACTGGAAATGGCCCAAGGTCAAGTATCCCTCTTGGCGTTTTTTTTACCCTCGCCCCCCACCCAGGCCTTATTGCACCCCAAAATAAATCCCACCCCGAAAGTATCGCTTTCCTAGTGGGGTTACTTTTCTACTCCTAAAAAGGTTTCAGTTAATGGGTCATTCTAATAAAAAGAAAGTACAAAATTATACAATGTATACACACTGTTAAAAATTAGGCACATTGTTTCACCAAAAATAGGGTTCCTAGTAGCTGCAACGGCTGTGTGGTGAAACGTTAAACCATATTTTTGGTATTCGGTTGAACCATTTTTCAGGATTTTGTTTCCAAATCCAAAAAAATGGTTCAACCAAACACCGAAAATAAGGTGAAACATTTCACCACATAGCCGTTGCAGCTACTAGGAACCAATATCATGGTAAAACCAAACACAAAATTTTTAACAGTGCGCTCTGTTAATGATAATATATATTATTTCTTAAAAATATTATTTGCAATTTTGAATTTTCTGTGGATAGTTTTGAATTTATGAGTCAATTTTTGAAAATGAACCATTTTACCATTTAACCATTTATTTAGAAGTAATTGTTAGTAAAGAAATTTTAAAATTGTTGAATAAAATGGCTTCAATTTCTAATGAAATTTTTAATTAATTTTCATTGGAATAGACCTTTTTGGCGAAAACACAGCAAACACTTTGATATTTAATGAAATTTTGAAAATATTTAAATATAAATATTTTTAATTTTACTTTAAACAAAGTAACAAAATCTTGATATTGGAATGAGTGAAACACAGAAGTCTGGAAACGCCTGTTTTTTGTAGAATTCTTCTCAGCCTTTTTAAGTTTTGTAAAAAAAAATTTATGTAATATCTAGCTGAAATGCAATGCTAGGAAAAATTGTCCCATCATTTTAGTACGAAACCAAATACACTGATCAAAAGAATTAGGGGAGCACTTTGCGTACGTTTACCCTTTCAGTTCCAACTTCTTATTCTTTATTCTAAAAATCTAAAATTTGTTAAATAGATTCATTATGCATTCAGAATGAAATAGTAAAAAACAAGGGAAAAAATCTTCATTTTTTTAACTAAAATTTAAGGGGGGAAATATTGGGATCATAACTTTTGAATAAATTATAACAATAATTTTTTTCAAAAATTGTATTGTAAAAAAAAAGGTGAAATCAATTTTAAACATCTAAGAATGCAAGCGTGAAGAATTTAGGGACAATTTATTTCATAAAATGTTTTGGGAGAGAATTTTATTTTACCATATTTTTCATATTTTCATTTAATAAAAACAAACATTATTTAATTCTTCAAAAGACAGGATTCTTCCATCTAACGATAAATAAGTACGATCTTAACTTATTGAGAAAAAAAAATCGGAAGCTGATGATACCAAATGGAATCATTGGGGGTGAAAGGGCTTAAACCATGAGTTCCCCTAATTGTTTTGAGCAGTGTAATTAAAAATAAACTGGCTCAAAACAAGGAACTTAATTAATCGCCGATACCTTCAAGAAATCAAACAGCAATAGCCAGATGCAGAAACAAGATTCAAGTTTTCATTCTTCATAATCATTCCTATAGATTGTTTATAACTCTGGCGATTTAGACACGGATGTTATGGCGACGATTTTAACTGTGTCGGTTTTCATCAGAACTTTCTCACAAACTGAAATAATAACCTTATACCCTGGTATTTTTTTTTATTATCTCGTCGTACAAACGGATGTTTGGTCTTATCCAGGGCCGGATTTAAAGATTTGCCGCTTGTAGGCTACGATTTGCCGCCCAAGTCACAATATTCTCGCACTTCGGGGGAAGGTAGCTGGTTAGCTGCAAAATGGCGGTATTTGCTGTTTAAAATAAATACACATATTAGAATCACCTATGTACATATACACTCAAGCGAAATAGGCGAATTTTTTAAAAAATAAGCTACTATTTTTCTTTGAACTTCGAAATCCGGGAGGAGGGGGTGCATTTGCCCTCGCAGCGACCATGTTTGCTACGAAATATTAGTATTATATTTACGTTTACGGTTTACGCATTAATGCGTATTATTTGTTTTCTTTCTTAAAAATATTCGTATCTTTATAATAATTTTTTTTATGCCGAATGCCGCTTTAATGGGTCGTAAAATTTGCAGCCCCAAAAAATTCGCCGCTCTAGGCTACAGCCTACTTAGCCTATTTAGAAATCCGGCCCTGCGAGAAGATATTTTAAGCGAGATAAATCTGGCATCGCGTTATATTAATACGTATTTCGACAGAATTTTGTAGTACATATTAGAGTTAAGTTTTAATTTTGATGTTTTCTTAATTTGGATAAATTTATTTTTAAAAGAAAAGTTAACACTTTCAAAGCCCTTTGCTCAAAATTATAATTCACATTGCAAAAATTCTATATATTGTTTTCACATCGATTTTGATTTTTTTTTTTAGTTCTATTTAAAATTTTACATCATAAATAAAATACGTAGGTTCTTAATTAAATCGTCAGACGACGACCGGACCGGATTAATCGACCGAATTAACCAATGCATCTTCCATTAGTGATAAATCAAAAATAAAAAGAAGCAATAACAACGCCAAAAAGGCAACGCGCAAATGAACAGAATGTGGCAAACTCGGAACTCGCAACCAATAGACAACCACCAGACGAGAAGTGGAGAAATCGGATTGGAGAGCAGCTGGCGCGATTTCGCCGTTTGGCGATATATCAGTAATCTATCGCCAAAGAGCGCCATTTCTGAAAAAAATTCTCACGTGAGAGCTGTGTCGATTTTATCCTCATTTTTCGTAAGTTCGAAATATTTAACGTTTTATTTAATTTTTAATACAGTTAAGTGTTTTTGTAATTATCATACTTTGTATAATTTATTTTAGAAATATAACGCGTTTTTAATCTATTTTTAATTAATGTATGCTTGAATTAATGCTATGAATGTATGCTTTGCTTCTCTGTGTTTTCTATCGGAAGATGGAACAAAGACAAAAGAATTCCAATTTTCATGAATCTAAATTTTTCTATTTAAAATGCTTAATGTTTTTTGCAAGGTGGATTTATTTATTTATGGTTGCTAAAAAGTTTTTTTAATTTAATAAAATCTTAATTTTTTTTAATAAAATCACTCGTTGATGATTATTAATTCATTGTTCTATTTTATTGATAGCCATTTTGCGTGCTTGGATATTTAAATGGAGATTACTTTTTATTATAAACTTAGAATATCCATAAAATATTTAAATTTGTGTAATATAAATTAATTTTCTTAAGGAAACGATATTTTGAACATATAATTAATTTATTTTCCACATTTTCTCTTAATCATATCAGACAATAGAATTCCACATAATAGAACATTTCCAGTGTTAAATTAATATTAAAAATTCAATGATTTTCATCTCACTGAAGATTATTTTTTTTAAATTGTTATAATAATTATATTTATAAATTTTCTCATACTTAATCGCTACGCATTGTACAATAGAATTCGATATAATAAGAATTCGATTACATGTTTGTATTTAATTTTTCTATGAAATAATTAAAATACATTATATTCCTATAAATATTATAATCCTATAAATTCACTTTAAAAAAAAACTAACTAAATTTTAATATTTTTATTTTTAATATTTTCTTATTTCTTAAAACTTAGACATTTTGAATTAGCTAAAATTTATATTTCTATGTTCTTTTTATTAAAATTCCAATACGTTTTTTTAAGGTACTTAATAATTAAATATATATATATATGTTTTAAACGTTCATAAAGCCTTTTTTAAGTTTTTTTTTCTGTTTTAAAAGTTCATAAAGCACTTTTTTTTTGCAGTATGATTTTACTAAATGTCGTTGAACAATTTCTTTAAAACTTAGAACATCGAATTTCCGCCATTGACGTAGATGACGCCATTTGTAGCGATTCGGCCATGTTGGATCGTCCATGAAATTGGAATATCTTATATAAATATTTTAAATATTAATACAATTTTTAGTAGGAATTTAAAAAAAGTGCATTTTTTACAAATTGCATTTATTTAAAATATTTTTTTTTTGATTTTTTATGAATATACTTTGAAAGAATTTTAAAATTGAATTTTCTTTATTATTTCATTTATTAATTTATTTTATTTCCCCCTTTCTAGTCGTTATATTCTTGGAATTTTCGTATTTAAATAAGCTGGATTCTTATTATGTAAAAATTAATTTTATTTAATAAATATATATTTTTATTTTGTAATTATTTTAATACAAAATTCTTTAATTTAAACGTAATTTATTAATTATTTTATTTAAACTTTAGATAAGTAATAATTCTTTTTTAAATTTTATTTAGTTAATAATTTTTTTTATTTCAACTTTAGTATAATTCTTTAAAAAATTCTTTTTATTTTCATTTTATTTAATAAATAATTCTCTTTATTTTAACTGTATTTAATCAATATGTTTAAACTTTATTTCATTAATAATTCTTTTTATTTAAACTTAAATAAATAAATTTTTATTTTTACTTTATTTAATATTTTTTTCTTATTTTTACTTCATTTAATAAATATTTATTTTTATTTAAACTTTATTTAATAATTAATCCTTTTTATTTTTACTTTATTTAATAAAATATTCTTCCCCTTTCTAGTTGTTATATTATTGGAATTTTCGTATTCTTTAAATAAGCTGGATTTTTTTCATGTAAAAATTAATTTTATTTAATAAATAATTATTTTATTTTTAATGTTTTTAATACAGAATTCTTTGACTAAAACTTAATTTAATAAGTTATTTTATTAATACTTTGTTTAATTAATAATTCTTTTATTCAAACTTTATTTAGTTGATAATACTTTTTATTTTAACTTAATAAATGACGCTTTATAACTTCATGTAATAAATATATAATTATTATTTTTATTTTAACTTTATTTAATTACGAATTCTTTTTATTTAAACTTTACTTCATTCTTTTTATTTAATAAATAATCATTTTTCTTTTTGCTTTATTTAATAATTTTTCTTTTTACTTTATTTAATAAATAATTATTTTTACTCTAACTTTAGGGGAGCCCAGTTGGTTAAGACGTTCGCATGCGGACGGGTTCGGACTCGGGCATCGTCAAAATAACTGTCGACCTATAAACGGCCCGTGCTAGATAAATGTCTGCCGAAGGGGACCATGTAGGGGGAGTGCATGTTAAATGCACTCCCAACACTGCGTACGATGTCGCTCTTATCGGTTGCATTGGGTGTCTACTCAGGTGTCGGATCGTCACTTGACTGTGGTGCTAAATTACTGCGCCCGTCGCCAATAGCCCTCTTGTAGCTCTAGTTTGACAAGAATTCAACCTAACCTAACCTATTTTTACTTTATTTAATAAATAATTCTTTTTATTTAAACCATTAAAAATTTGAGTTTATTACAGCTGTTTGAAATAATTTTTTTTAAAATAAAATTTTAATTAAATTTTTTTAATTGTTTAAAATAATAAAATTTTATAACTGCTTTTTTAAAAAAAATCATTTGATTTTCAAATTAATTTTTTCAGATACTCTGATTTTTTTTCTTAGTATACTTTAAAATGATTTTTTAAAAATTAATATTTCTTTATTATTTCATTTATCCGCCACGCCAAAGAAAATGAAAGCATTATGCTTGGACAGCTTGATGGAAAAAGAAATCGACCAAGCACAACTTGGAGGAGTATGGCCATATAAACAAAAGAAATAAGAAGTTGATGAAAGATAAGTTTTCATTTATGAAAATTTTTAGTTTTGAAAATTAAACCTGAGAAAATCTTAATTATTAAAAAAAATTGGTATTCCTCCTTCAAGTTCTTGGAACTTTTAGAAAGTAGTTGGTTTCATATTTTTTTTAAATAAAAAGCTGGATTTTTTTTATTCAAAAATGAATTTTATTTGATAAATAATTCTTTTTATGTTAAGTTTATTTAATAAATAATCCTTTATATTTAAAGTATTAAAAGTTTATGACTGCTGTTTGAAAAAAGATATTTAATATATTTATCGTCTTATTAAATAATAAAAATATTTTGCTTCTGTCTATTTTGAAATGTATACATACGAGTCTTTCCAAGTCAATTTAACCAGAACAAGTATGTTTGTAACAGAAAATGTCACTTAGAACTGCTTCCACACAAAATTCATGCATCTAAAAAACGTGCCAAACACAAAGTGTTTAGTTCTATATTCAACTTTTTTAAACGTCAGGATTAAAATATTTTTCATTAAAATCTTGTTTTCCTTCCATGAGATAAAAATTTAAATTTTTAACAGGAGATTCAATTTCTATTAAATTATTTAAAATTTTATTTCTGTAGCGGATGACTATAAATGATTATTAAATAATTTTAAAATTAAGTGAAATTTTAAAATTAAGAAAATTATGTTTTGTTTGTTTAAAATTATGTATATTTCTATTAAATTATTTATAATTTTATTTCTGCAGCAGATAGCTATAAATGATTGATCCATAATTTTAAAATTTAGTAAAATAATAAAATTAAGAAACTTTTTAATCCTTTCAGTCTCAACTTTTTATTTTTTATTAGAAAAATCAAATTAGTGAAATCCTCATTATGCATCCAAAATGAACTTGTAAAAAATGGGAAAAAATTATTTTTTAACTAATATTTAAAGGAATTTTTTTTTTGGAGTAATAACTTTTGAATAAATTATAACAATAAATTTTTCGAAACTTTATTTCTTAAAATAGTTATTTAATTCAATTGTTTAACATTTAAAACGGAGCATGAAGATAGGCCAATTATTTAATAAATCGCTCAGTTTTCATATTTTCATTAACACACAAACACTGTTTATTCCTCAAATACATGATTTTTATCTAACATGCAAAAGAAAATATTACTTTATAAAAAAATGTATGGAGAATTTAATAAAATTATTCGAAAGAAGTGCGAGTTTAACCCAGTGAGAAAAAATTTGATTCCAAATAGAATCGGGGCTGTAGAGCCCAGCCCAGTCGGTTAGGCATTGACCTAGCATGCGGAAGGTCCCAGGTTCGGGTCCGGGCATCGCCAAAATAACTGCCGACCTATAAACGGCCCTTGCAGCCAAAAACATCCGACGAATAAGACCCCGTGAGGCGGGAGTGCATGTTAAATATCCTTCAAAGTCCTAATGCGGCGTACGATGTCGCCCTTAACGGTTGCGTTGGGTGCCTACTCAGGTGTCGCCTCGTCACTTGACTGTATTTCTAAAATACGACGCTCGTCACCAATAGCCCTCGTGTAGCTCTAGTGCGACGATAATTCAAACTAACCTAACCAAATAGAAACATTGGGAGGGAAAGGTGCAAAATTATGTTGTGTATGTTTAAATTTATGTATGTTTCTATGAACTTATTTAAAATTTTATTTCTGCATCAGATGACGATATAAATGATTGCTCCATAATTTCAAAATTTAGTAAAATTATAAAATTAAAAGAAACTTTTTTAAATTATGTTTGAAGGTAGAAAACTTGTCTGTTAGGTGACATATTTGTATGTCTGCATTAATTAGAGGGTTAAATGACAGTATCTTATGAAAAAAATAAATGATGTGGGTTTTACAGTATTTCATTTTTTTTCAGTTTAAAAATGAAAATTTCAAATAACATTCATTTTCTGTCCATCATTTAGTTAAAAATCAGAATCATTCACTTAAGTAGTTACATTTAAAAGTACTTCATATCAACTCATCAATACATTTAAAAACTAACAGAAACTTTTTTTTTGAAACTAACAGAAAATATTTTACTGAAAAACTGATTTCCGTATAATATTTTCTACAACAAAGTAAATCAATATTATGATTCAATTTGCCTAGTCATATTTATACTGAAGCGTACCAAACCAACATGTCAAAGCATGTTAAACCAACATATATAAATATATTTTTTATTTTAAATTTATTTAATAAATAATTTGTTTTATTCATATTTAAACATATTTAAATGATTTCTCCATAATATTTTAAAATTATGTATGAATCTATTAAACTATTTAAAATTTTATTTTTGCAGCAGATGACTATAAATGATTGCTCCACAATTTTAAAATTTAGTAGAATTATATAATTTTAAAATGTTTCTTAATTTTGTTTGTGGGTGGAAAACTCGACTGTCAAGGGACATATTTGCATTAGTTGGGTCGCCAAACCCCAATTTTTGGCCCCAAGTTTTTTTTATTGACGATTCTTATGCTGTATTACTGCCTGTTTGAAAATAAATTATTCATCATCATTTTAAATATTAAATATGTTTATTTCGGTCTATTTTAAAGCGTTATTACATACAAGTCCTACCATGACAAATTTGCCAAAACAAGTATGTTTGTAACAGAATTTTTTAAAAATTTTTTAACAGGAAATTTAATTTCTATTACAACTATTTAAAAATTTTATTTCTGTATCAGATAATTATAAATGATTCCTCCTTAATTTTAAATTTAAATGATTCATAATTCAATTTGAAGCATAAAATATTAATTTTCTTCTTTCCCCTTTCTAGTTGTTATATACTTGAAATTTTCATAAAGTAGTTGGTTTTCGTATTCTTTAATAAGCTGGATTCTTTTTATTCAAAATAAATTTTATTTGATAAATAATTCTTTAAATAAGCTGGATTCTTTTATTAAAAATATTTATTTGTTAAAAAATTCTTTTTATTTAAACTGTATTGAATTTATTAAAATACTGTGTCTGTTACTAAATTCTGTGTCTTTTTGTTATCTATATTGAATAAATAATTCTTTTTATTTAAACTTTAAGTAAAAATAAGAAATTATTTATTAAATAAATTATTATTGTTATTTATTAAATAAATTATTAATTATTTATTAAATAAATTATTAATTACTATTTATTAAATACATTATTATTAATTATTTATTAAATAAATTTATAAATAATTCTTTTTATTCAAACTATATTAAATAAAAATTTCTTTTCATTTAAACTGTTTAATAAGTAATTCTTAATATTTAAACCATTAAAATTTTTATTTTATTACTGCGCTGCGGTTTGGAATAATAAAATTACTTGATAATAAAATAGTTATAGATAATTAAATTCATAACTGTTTTTCTTTTTAGTTCTTTATGTATTAAATTTTTAAATATTTATCATTTCAGATACTTTTTTCTCCTGAATATACTTTATAAGTATTTTTAAAATTAATTTTTCTTTGTTATTTCATTTATCCAACATGCAAGAGAAAATGGAAAGAATGAATGAAAGAAAGGACATGACAAGGACCAATTTGGAGTAGCATGACCACCAAAAGAGAAATAATATGGTTTGGAAAAGCTGTTTAAAGTAAGTTTTTATTTATGAAAATTTTTAGTTTTTAAAATTAAACCTGAAAAAATATTAATTATTAAAAAAAAATTGGTACTCCTTTTTCAAGTTCTTGGAAAACTTATTTAAATATTTATCAACTAATTAAATATAAAAAATATTTTAATTTGAAGCATAAAATATTAATTTTTTTCTTCTTTCCCCTTTCTAGTTGTTATACATTTGGTATTTTCATAAAGTAGTTGGTTTTCGTATTCTTTAATAAGTGGATTCTTTTTATTCAAAATAAATTTTGTTTGATAAATAATTCTTTAAATAAGCTGGATTCTTTTATTAAAAATAAATTTTATTTGTTAAAAAATTATTTTTATTTAAATTGTATTGAATTTATTAAAATACTGTGTCTGTTACTAAATTCTGTATCTTTTTATGTTATCTACGTTGAATAAATAATTCTTTTTATTTAAACTTTAACAAAAAAAAGAAATTATTTATTAAATAAATTATTATTAATATTTTATTAGATAAATTAATAAATAATTCTTTCTATTTAAACTATATATTTAATAAACATTTCTTTTCATTTAAACTTTGTTTAATAAATGATTCTTAATATTTAAACCATTAAACTTTTTATTTTATTACTGCGGTTTTGAATAATAAAAGTATTTGATAATAAAATATTTAGAGATAATTAAATTCATAACTGTTTTTCTTTTATGTTCTTTATGTATTAAATTTATTAAATTTAATTTTTAAATATTTAACATTTCACATACTTTTTTCTTCTGAATATACTTTATAAGTATTTTTTAAATTAATTTTTCTTTATTATTTCATTTATCCAACATGCAAGAGAAAATGGAAGGAATGAATAAAAGAAAGGACATGACAAGGACCAATTTGGAGTAGCATGACCACCAACAAAAGAAATAATATGGGTTGGAACAGCTGTTAAAAGATAAGTTTTTATTTATGAAAATTTTTAGTTTTTAAAATTAAACATGAGGAAATATTAATTATTAAAAAAAATTTGGTACTCCTTTTTCTAGTTCTTGGAAAAATTATTTAAATATTTATCAACTAATTAAATATAAAAAATATTTTATTACTGACTATTTTGAAATTTATATACATAGTGTCCAGTACATAGTGTCCAGTAGTAGTATACATACGAGTCCTTCCATGTCAAATTTACCAAAACAAGTATGTTTGTAATAATAACTGTCACTTAGAATTGCTTCCACACACAAAGTACTATAAACTTTTTTAAACGTCAGAATTAAACTATTTTTCATTAAAATCTTGTTTTCCCTGCATGAGATAAAAAAATATTTTTAACAGGAAATTTAATTTATATTAAACTTTTTAAAATTTCATTTCTGTAGCAAATGAATTGCTCTATAACTTTAAACTTTAGTAAAATTATAAAATTTAAAAACTTTTTAAATTACGTTTTGTAGGTTTAAAATTATGTATGTTTCTATTAAACTGTTAACAGGGTTTCCGCGCGTATGAAAAGTCATGATTTCAAGCACAAAAGTCATGAAAATCGATGTATATGTAATTTGTATTGTTAGCAATATTATAACTTTAATTATTTTTCCTCTTATGTAAATATTAGATCTTAATAGCGGTGACGTCATCGTGCTATAGCGTAGATCGTTGACGTCACGGCTTGTTGCTGCGTGGTGCCGCGTTTATTTACGTTCTTTTTCACCGGGGCTTCTATTATCACGTGACGCGTGCGCATGTGAAATGTCATGGTCACTCTTTCTTTTTTTAAATAAGCTCTAAATCTGGAGGTGATTTGATATGAAAGCCTTTGAACCTAAAAATTATGGCGGAAACGTCCACTATTTACAAATCTTTATTATTTTTTTTTAAACTTTAATTGTAAATTGCTTATTGTTCTTTTTATTAAAAATTATTTTGAAATCAAGTTCGTTTATATGCTTCGTCAATTCGTGTCACGTTTTATTCAATATGTTTTAAAGATTTTATAATGGCTTTTTGGAACGTCGGAGTTTCTCGACTTTCGGATAGCTGGAGTTTTGCGAATTCCTGATCTTTCGCGAATTCCGTATCTCGGCAGTTTCGCGAATTCCGGATAGCTGGAGTTTCGCGAATTCTGGAAAACTCGACTGTCTAGGGACATATTTGCATTATTAGTCAGGTCGCCAAACCCCAATTTTTGGCCGAAATCTGCACTGAGAGCTTAAGTTCTTTTTATTGACAATTCTTACGCTGTATTACTGCTGTTTGAAATGAATAAATTATACAGCATCATTTTAAATATTAAATATGTATATTTCAGTCTATTTTAAAGCGTTATTACATACAAGTCCTACCATGGCAAATTTGCCAAAAACAAGTATGTTTGTAACAGAATTTTTAAAATTTTTTTTAACAGGAAATTAACTTTCTAAACAACTATTTAAAATTTTATTTCTGTATCAGATGACTATAAATGATTCCTCCGTAATTTTAAATTTAAAAGATTCATAATTCAATTTGAAGCATAAAATTTTAATTTTTCTTCTTTCCCCTTTCTAGTTGAATATATACTTGAAATTTTCATAAAGTAGTTGGTTTTCGTATTCTTTAATAAGCTGGATTCTTTATATTCAAAATAAATTTGATTTGATAAATAATTCTTTAAATAAGCTGGATTCTTATTATTAAAAATAAATTTAATTTGATAAATAATTCTTTTTATTTATTCTGTATTGAATTTATTAAAATACTGTGTCTGTTACTAAATTCTGGTGTCTTTTTGTTATCTATATTGAATAAATAATTCTTTTTAAGTAAAACTTACTTTTTCTTTCTGAATATACTTTATAAGTATTTTTAAAATTAATTTTTCTTTATTATTTCATTTATCCAACATGCAAGAGAAAAATGGAAGGAATGAATAAAAGAAAGGAATTTAATACATGACAAGGACCAATTTGGAGTAGCATGACCACCAACAAAAGAAATAATATGGGTTGGAACAGCTGTTAAAAGATAAGTTTTTATTTATGAAAATGTTTAGTTTTTAAATAAACCTGAGGAAATATTAATTGTTAAAAAAAATTTGGTACTCCTTTTTCAAGTTCTTGGAAAAATTATTTAAATATTTATCAGCTAATTAAATATTAAAAATATTTTATTTCTGACTATTTTGAAATTTATATACATAGTGTTATTACTTACGAGTCCTTCCATGTCAAATTTACCAAAACAAGTATGTTTGTAATAATAACTGTCACTTAGAATTGCTTCCACACACAAAGTACTATAAACTTTTTTAAACGTCAGAATTAAATTATTTTTCATTAAAATCTTGTTTTCCCTGCATGAGATAAAAAAATATTTTTAACAGGAAATTTAATTTATATTAAACTTTTTAAAATTTCATTTCTGTAGCAAATTGCTGTTCCATAACTTTAAACTTTAGTAAAATTATAAAATTTAAAAACTTTTTAAATTATGTTTTGTAGGTTTAAAATTATGTATGTTTCTATAAAACTGTTAACAGGATTTCCGCGCGTATGAAAAGTCATGATTTCAAGCAAAAAAACACAAAAGTCGAAAATCGATGTTTTTGTAATTTGTATTGTTAGCAATATTATAACTCTAATTATTTTTCCTCTTATGTAAATTATTAAATCTTAATAGCGGTGACGTCATCGGGCTATAGCGTAGATCGTTGACGTCACGGCTTGTTGCTGCGTGGTGCCGCGTTTATTTACGTTTTTCACCGGAGCTTCTATTATCACGTGACGCGTGCGCATGTGAAATGTCATGGTCACTCTTTCTTTTTTAAATAAGCTCTAAATCTGGAGGTGATTTGATATGAAAGCCTTTGAATCTAAAAATTATGGAGGAAACGTCCACTATTTACAAATCTTTATTAATTTTTTTTTAAACTTTAATTGTAAATTGCTTATTGTTCTTTTTATTAAAAATTATTTTGAAATCAAGTTCGTTTTTGCTTCGTCAATTCGTGTCACGTTTTATTCAATATGTTTTTAAAGATTTTATAATGGCTTTTTGGAACGTCGGAGTTTCTCGACTTTCGGATAGCTGGAGTTTTGCGAATTTCTGATCTTTCGCGAATTCCGTATCTCGGCAGTTTTGCGAATTCCGGATAGCTGGAGTTTCGCGAATTCTGGAAAACTCGATTGTCTAGGGACATATTTGCATTATTAGTCAGGTCGCCAAACCCCAATTTTTGGCCGAAATCTGCACTGAGAGCTTAAGTTCTTTTTATTGACAATTCTTACGCTGTATTACTGCTGTTTGAAATGAATAAATTATTCAGCATCATTTTAAATATTAAATATGTATATTTCAGTCTATTTTAAAGCGTTATTACATACAAGTCCTACCATGGCAAATTTGCCAAAAACAAGTATGTTTGTAACAGATTTTTTTAAAAAAAATTTAACAGGAAATTAATTTTCTCTACAACTATTTAAAATTTTATCTCTGTATCAGATAACTTTAAATGATTTCTCTGTAATTTTAAATTTAAATTATTCATAATTCAATTTGAAGCATAAAATATTAATTTTTTCTTCTTTCCCCTTTCTAGTTGAATATATACTTGAAATTTTCATAAAGTAGTTGGTTTTCGTATTCTTTAATAAGCTGGATTCTTTATATTCAAAATAAATTTGATTTGATAAATAATTCTTTAAATAAGCTTGATTCTTATTATTAAAAATAAATTTAATTTGACAAATAATTCTTTTTATTTAATCTGTATTGAATTTATTAAAATACTGTGTCTGTTACTAAATTCTGTGTCGTTTTATGTTATCTTTATTGAATAAATAATTCTTTTTAAGTAAAAATAAGAAATTATTTATTAAATAAATTATTATTAATTATTTATTAAATAAATTATTATTAATTATTTATTAAATAAATTATTATTAATTATTTATTAAATAAATTAATAAATAATTATTTTTATTTAAACTTTATTTAGTAAACATTTCTTTTCATTTAAACGTTGTTTAATAAATGATTCTTAATATTTAAACCATGAAATTTTTTATTTTATTACTGTGGTTTGGAATAATAAAATTATTTGATAATAAAATAGTTAGAGATAATTAAATTCATAACGGTTTTTCTTTTTAGTTCTTTATGTATTAAATTTATTAAATTAAATTATTAATTATTTATTATTTCAGATACTTTTTTCTTCTGAATATACTTTATAAGTATTTTTAAAATTAATTTTTCTTTATTATTCCAACATGCAGGAGAAAATGGAAGAAAGGAATAAAAGAAAGGACATGACAAGGACCAACTTGGAGTAGCAAGACCACAAACAAAAGAAATAATATGGGTTGGAACAGCTGCAAAAGATAAGTTTTTATTTATGAAAAATTTTAATTTTTTAAATTAAACCGCGAATTCCGGGTGTCGGCAGTTTCGCGAATTCCGTATCTCGGCAGTTTCGCGAATTCCGTATCTCGGCAGTTTCGCGAATTCCGTATCTCGGCAGTTTCGCGAATTCCGTATCTCGGCAGTTTCGCGAATCCCGTATCTCGGCAGTTTCGCGAATTCCGTATCTCGGCAGTTTCGCGAATTCCGTATCTCGGCAGTTTTGCAAATTCCGGATAGCTGGAGTTTCGCGAATTCTGGAAAACTCGACTGTCTAGGGACATATTTGCATTATTAGTCAGGTCGCCAAACCCCAATTTTTGGCCGAAATCTGCACTGAGAGCTTAAGTTCTTTTTATTGACAATTCTTACGCTGTATTACTGCTGTTTGAAATGAATAAATTATTCAGCATCATTTTAAATATTAAATATGTATATTTCAGTCTATTTTAAAGCGTTATTACATACAAGTCCTACCATGGCAAATTTGCCAAAAACAAGTATGTTTGTAACAGAATTTTAAAAAAATTTTTTAACAGGAAATTAACTTTCTAAACAACTATTTAAAATTTTATTTCTGTATCAGATGACTATAAATGATTCTTCCGTAATTATAAATTTAAAAGATTCATAATTCAATTTGAAGCATAAAATTTTAATTTTTCTTCTTTCCCTTTCTAGTTTAATATATACTTGAAATTTTCATAAAGTAGTTGGTTTTCGTATTCTTTAATAAGCTGGATTCTTTATATTCAAAATAAATTTGATTTGATAAATAATTCTTTAAATAAGCTTGATTCTTATTATTAAAAATAAATTTAATTTGATAAATAATTATTTTTATTTAATCTGTATTGAATTTATTAAAATACTGTGTCTGTTACTAAATTCTGTGTCGTTTTATGTTATTTTTATTGAATAAATAATTCTGTTTAAGTAAAAATAAGAAATTATTTATTAAATAAATTATTATTAATTATTTATTAAATAAATTATTAATTATTTATTAAATAATTTATTATTAATTATTTATTAAATAAATTAATAAATAATTCTTTTTATTTAAGCTTTATTTAGTAAACATTTCCGGGTGTCGGCAGTTTCGCGAATTCCGGGTGTCGGCAGTTTCGCGAATTCCGGGTGTCGGCAGTTTCGCGAATTCCGTATCTCGGCAGTTTCGCGAATTCCGTATCTCGGCAGTTTCGCGAATTCCGGGTGTTGGCAGTTTTGCGAATTCCGGGTGTCGGCAGTTTCGCGAATTCCGGTCTCGGCAGTTTCGCGAATTCCACGTGTCGGCAGTTTTGCGAATTCCGTATCTCGGCAGTTTCGCGAATTCCGGGTGTCGGCAGTTTCGCGAATTCCGTATCTCGGCAGTTTCGCGAATTCCGGGTGTTGGCAGTTTTGCGAATTCCGGGTGTCGGCAGTTTCGCGAATTCCGGGTGTCGGCAGTTTCGCGAATTCCGGGTGTCGGCAGTTTCGCGAATTCCGTATCTCGGCAGTTTCGCGAATTCCGGGTGTCGGCAGTTTCGCGAATTCCGGGTGTCGGCAGTTTCGCGAATTCCGTATCTCGGCAGTTTCGCGAATTCCGTATCTCGGCAGTTTCGCGAATTCCGTATCTCGGCAGTTTCGCGAATTCCGTATCTCGGCAGTTTCGCGAATTCCGTATCTCGGCAGTTTCGCGAATTCCGGGTGTCGGCAGTTTCGCGAATTCCGGGTGTCGGCAGTTTCGCGAATTCCGGGTGTCGGCAGTTTCGCGAATTCCGGGTGTCGGCAGTTTCGCGAATTCCGGGTGTCGGCAGTTTTGCGAATTCCGTATCTCGGCAATTTTGCGAATTCCGTATCTCGGCAGTTTTGCGAATTCCGTATCTCGGCAGTTTTGCGAATTCCGTATCTCGGCAGTTTCGCGAATTCCGTATCTAGGCAGTTTCGCGAATTCCGGATCTCGGCAGTTTCGCGAATTCCGGAAAACTCGACTGTCAACGGACATATTTGCATTAGTCAGGTCGCCAAACCCAATTTTTGGCCGAAATTTGCACTGAGAGCTTAAGTTTTAAGTTTTTTTATTGATGATTCTGCTGTTTATTTATGATTCTGCTGTTTATTGATGATTCTGCTGTTTATTGATGATTCTGCTGTTCTGTATTACTGCTGTTTGAAATGAATAATAAATTATTGATCATCATTTTAAATATTAAATATGTATATTTTGGTCTGTTTCGAAGCGTTATTACATACAAGTCCTACCATGGCAAATTTGCCAAAACAAGTATGTTTGTAACAGAATTTTTTTTTAACAGGAAATTTTCTATACAACCATTTAAAATTTTATTTCTGTATCAGATAACTATAAATGATTCCTCCTTAATTTTAAATTTAAATGATTCCTAATTCAATTTGAAGCATAAAATATTATTTGTCTTCTTTCCCCTTTCTAGTTGCTTATACTTGAAATTTCATAAAGTAGTTGGTTTTCGTTATAAGCTGGATTCTTTTGATTCAAAATAAATTTTATTTGATAAATAATTCTTTAAATAAGCTGATTCTTTTATTAAAAATATTTATTTGTAAAAATTCTTTTTATTTAATCTGTATTGAATTTATTAAAATACGTGTCTGTTACTAAATTCTGTGTCTTTTTTGTTATCTATATTGAATAAATAATTCTTTTTATTAAACTTTAAGTAAAAAATAAAAATTATTTATTAAATAAATTATTATTTCTATTTATTAAATAAATTATAAATTATTTATTAAATAAATTATTAATTATTTATTAAATAAATTATTAATTATTTATTAAATAAATTATTAATTACTATTTATTAAATACATTATTATTAATTATTTATTAAATAAATTATAAATAATTCTTTTTATTCAAACTATATTAAATAAAATTTCTTTTCATTTAAACTGTTTAATAAGTATTCTTAATATTTAAACTATTAAAATTTTTATTTTATTACTGCGCTGCGTTTGGAATAATAAAATTACTTGATAATAAAATAGTTATAGATAATTAAATCATAACTGTTTTCTTTTAGTTCTTTATGTATTAAATTTTTTAATTAAATTTAAATTTATATTTCAGATACTTTTTCTCTGAATATACTTTATAAGTATTTTAAAATTAATTTTCTTGTTATTTCATTTATCCAACATGCAAGAGAAAAATGAAGAAATGAATGAAGAAAGGAATTTAATACAGACAAGGACCAATTTGGAGTAGCATGACCACCAACAAAGCAAATAATATGGTTGAACAGCTTTAAAAGATGTTTTATTTATGAAAATGTTTAGTTTTCAAAAAACCTGAGGAAATATTAATTTTAAAAAAAATTGGTACTTCCTTTTCAAGTTCTTGAAAAATTATTTAAATTATCAACTAATTGAATATTAAAAATATTTATTCTGATTTCGAAATGTATATACATGTGTATACATACGAGTCCTTCTATGTCAAATTACCAAAACAAGTATGTTTGTAATAATAACTTCACTTAGAATGCTTCCACAACAAATACTATAAACTTTTTAAACGTCAGAATTAAACTATTTTTCATTAAAATCTTGTTTTCCCTGCATGAGATAAAAATTTATTTATTTTTAACGGGGAATTTAATTTATATTAAACTTTTTAAAATTTCATTTCTGTTGCAAATGAATTGCTCCATAATTTTAAACTTTAGTAAAATTATAAAATTTAATAACTTTTTAAATTACGTTTTGTAGGTTTAAAATTATGTATGTTTCTATAAAACTATTAACAGGGTTTCCGCCAGTATGAAAAGTCATGATTTCAAGCAAAAAAACACAAAAGTCATGAAAATCGATGTATATGTAATTTGTATTGTTAGCAATATTATAACTTTAATTATTTTTCCTCTTATGTAAATATTAGATCTTAATAGCGGTGACGTCATCGTGCTATAGCGTAGATCGTTGACGTCACGGCTTGTTGCTGCGTGGTGCCGCGTTTATTTACGTTCTTTTTTACCGGAGTTTCTATTATCACGTGACGCGTGCGCATGTGAAATGTCATGGTCACTCTTTCTTTTTTAAATAAGCTCTAAATCTGGAGGTGATTTGATATGAAAGCCTTTGAACCTAAAAATTATGGCGGAAACGTCCACTATTTACAAATCTTTATTAATTTTTTTTAACTTTAATTGTGAATTGCTTATTGTTTCTTTTTATTAAAAATTATTTTGATATCAAGTTCGTTTCTTTGCTTCGTCAATTCGTGTCACGTTTTATTCAATATGTTTTTAAAGATTTTATAAGGGCTTCTTGGATCGTTGGAGTTTCTCGACTTCCTGATCGCTGGAGTTTCGCAAATTCCGTATCTCGGCAGTTTCGCGAATTCCGTATCTCGGCAGTTTCGCGAATTCCGTATCTCGGCAGTTTCGCGAATTCCGTACCGGCAGTTCGCGAATTCCGTACTGTCGGCAGTTTCGCGTATTACGTATCGCAGTTTCCCGTATTCGTATCTGGCTAGTTTCGCGTATTCGTTCTCGGCAGTTTCGCGTATTCCGTATCTCGCAGTTTCGCGTATTCCGTATTCGGCAATTCGCGAATTCCGTTCGGCTGTTTTAGCGAATTCAGGGTGTCGGCAAGTTTCGCGAATTCGGGTGTCGCAGTTTCGCGAATTTTAACAATTTTTCGGAATTGTTTCTGGCAGTTTCGCGAATTCGTATCTCGCGTTTCCGAAATTCCGTAGCGCTGGAGTTTCGTGAATTCGGAAAACTGTCCGAGACCCGGACTGTCAAGGGACATATTTGCATTAGTCAGCTCGCCAATCCCCAATATTTGGCTGAAATATGCACTGAGAGCTCAAGTTCAGAGTCAATTGACGATTCTTACGCTGCATTACTGCTGTTTAAAATGAATAATAAATTATTGATCATCATTTTAAATATTAAATATGTATATTTTGGTCTGTTTCGAAGCGTTATTACAAGTACAGGCAATTGCCAAAACAAGTATGTTGTAACAGATTTTTAAAAATTTAACAGGAAATTATTTTCTAAACTATTAAATTTATCTCTGTATCAGATAATAAAATGTTTCTTGAATTTAATTTAAATGATTCATATTCAATTTGAAGATAAAATATATTTTCTTCTTTCTCCTTTCTAGTTATACTTGGAATTTCATAAAGATTGGTTTGTATTCTTTCTGATTCTTTTTATTCAAATAAATTTTATTTGATAAACAATTCTTTAAATAAGCGTTATTCTTTTTATTCAAAATAAATTTTATTAGATAAATAATTCTTTTTATTCAAACTTTATTGAATTTATTAAAAATACTGTGTCTGTTACTAAATATTGTGTCTTTTTTTTTTATCCCATTGAATAAATAATTATTTTTATTTAAACTTTAAGTAAATATACGAAGAATTATTTATTAAATAAATTAATAAATAATTCTTTGCATTTAAACTATTTAATAAATAATTCTTTTTATTTTAAGTTTTATTAATAAATAGTTCTTTTCGTTTAAAGTTTATATAACATATAATTCTTTTTATTTTTACTTTATTTAATAAATATTTTTAATTTTACTTTAATTAATAAATAATTGAATAATTATGAATTATTGAATCAAATCATTATATTATCAAACATTTTGTAACAAAAACACAATTCCGCTTCCACAACACAAAACGCTATTCCGCTTGTGGAAATGAATAATTTATTAAGAGAAATTTTAATTTAGGAAATTTTAGGATGAATTTTAATTTAATTAATTAATTTAATTTCCTTGCCTTTATTCTACTTATCTATTTAAATGTTTTTATAAAATAAAAAATAACGTATTTCGACTGAAATACTCCGATTGTCATTAGTAAGAGGAATCATCAATTCCGACGGTGTTTCATGTAACTAACAACAGTTCATATAATTATTAATCTAGGATAATAATTAGGATATAATTATTGAATGATAATCTAGGATATAATTATTGTTCTAGGATAGTCAGTTTCATTAAACAGCTTTTTTTACTAAAAACAGGGTTCCCACGGTCCTTGAAAATCCTTGAAAAGTACTTGAATTTAATTTGATTAACTCGGGGCCCCGGAAAGTACTTGAAAAATGCGCGAAGTCCTTGAAAAGTACTTGATTTTTGATAATTTTTTTTTACTTGATTGGCGCGGATTTCTATAAAAACAAAACCAAACTTCGAAGAATCTCCTTGCGCGCGCTGAAGAAAAATGAAAGAGTACGCCTTTCGGCGGAAATCCGCCTTTTTTAACCCCATTTTGGCTGATCCTGAGATCGATGCAGAACCATAGAGATATTGTGACCTATATATATATATGGGGGAAGGGGGGCTAAGATCAAACGCGGCGTCGATGTTTGGTTGACCGACCCGTTTTGAACTATAAAACTAACAGAATCGACTGCCAATTCTCCGCAAATAAGCGAGCAAAAATTACGAGGCATCGAGGTTGTTCACTGATTCATTGTTCACTGATCCTTGAACTATAAAAATAACACTCTACTGCGATATTGCCGAAAATTAAACACAAATTATGAGGCGTCGAAGTTTGATTAACAGGTCCGTTTTGTTGTCCTATAAAAATAACGAGTCGCTAATCCCTACTGCGATTTCGCTGCGAACTATAGTAAAAATTACGATTCGTTGAAGTCTGGTTCAGCGATTGGTCTTGAACCAAAACTGTATTATAAAAATAACTCGACATTACTTCTATTATAAGAATTGGTAAATATTTAAAATGCGATCATCGTAACAAGTGTTCAAAATTTTCTTTTTTCTTAAAAAAAAACTACATCGGCTTCCATCGGTATACCGATATTTTTCAAAGCAGATAGACCGATTTCTCTAAGTTAACTTCGGGTCCGATGGCTAATTATTAAACAATAGGTGCATTCTTGCAACCAGAGACCGATTTGAGCGGTATCAAATCGCAATTTGCGATGCAAATTCACTGAAACAGCGATAAAAATAGTCAACCGATTAGCTAGAACTGCGATGCTTTTTTTTTTTTTAACGATTGTCTATTTTTTTTCTTCGCACCGTAATTTTTGTGAAACTAAGTTTAAATTTTAATAAATAATAAGTTCAAATAACAGATTCTAATAATAAAGATATTAAAATTTAATTAAAATGTGAAGATGAATTAAGATTGGATTACACAAGTTTTCTTTAAATCTCGGCCAGCCAGTGCAATCTCCCATTAGAAGAGTAGTCCAATGATACTTCCTGATTGACTTAGTTAGCTGCCTAGTAATTTTCGCGAAATCTACCGTTGACGTCACACTGCATCAGAATGATTGACAGTTTTCTGGCTCTGCGTGATCAGAAGAGTGTCTCGGTTTATTTTTGTAGCTCCGGTTCAGGCCAAGTCGGACCAACCAGAATATTTTCTTCTGATTAAGTGTCCAACTCACGGTGTCCGTGAGTCGTGATTCAATGAACATCTTGAATGTTTTTTTTTGTTTTGTTCATGGTTGAACCTTTTTTTCTACTTTGGCCTTTAATAGGTTTCCGAATTTAGATAATTTTTAGTTTTAAAAAAATGCAGTGTCAGCATACCCTTTATATATTTAGGTTTTGAGTCCTTGAACCTTTTGGAAAAGTGCTTCAATTTTTTTTTTTGTAAATTTGTATTTTTTTTTTTGCCAAACGCATATTCCTTATTTCCAAACAAATATTCCTTATGGAACTGCCAACGACTTTTTTTTAAAAAAACTTTTTGTCCTGTGTTGCTAGTAGTAATAAATTATTAAGTCCTTGAAAAAAAATAAAGGTCCTTGAAAAAGATATAAAGGTCCTTGAAAAGTCCTTGAATTTTTTTTTAAGTGAAAGAGTGGGAACCCTGAAAAAAGTTTTTGGAATAGAGGCGTTAGAATGACTTAAAATAAAATTTTATGAAGCAGCAAGAAAAACAGTGTTACGAAATTAATATATATATATTTGCAAGTTTTTAGCTTCTTTAAATATATTCGATCTGGCTGAAAAGATTTCGAGGCGTCATCTTCAACAGACTTCACAAGAGTTCCGGTAGCGGTGCCAAAGGCAACCAAACTGCCTCATGGTGAAGGAATCAGAAATCAAAAAAGTGGACCAGAATGGATATGGATCTGAAATAAAAATGGACAAGGATAAGCGAGTTAGTAAAAATTTATATTTAGGTAAACGGTCCTGGGGAAGTTTTCGAGTCCTACAGTGCGGGTCCCCGTTGCTTAGATGGACTTCCCTGGGGGCAAAGTATTGGTCCCGTAAGTGTACCTTGCTTCTGCCCGACCGCTAGTTAGGAATTAGGTTAAGTAGTTAGTAAGTTTAGTCAAGTAGTTAGTTGTTACTAATGTGTTATCTTGTTAATGTGTGTTTCTTGGACTAGAATAGGTGTAATTTTGGGCTAGAATATGGGTGTTTTTAGGGCTTAAA
The DNA here is from genome assembly GCA_019343175.1 of Oedothorax gibbosus. Lineage (NCBI taxonomy): Eukaryota > Metazoa > Arthropoda > Arachnida > Araneae > Linyphiidae > Oedothorax > Oedothorax gibbosus. The sequence goes on along the minus strand of CM033272.1, from coordinate 41,767,002 downwards.
TGGGTCTAAATTAGGGCTATTGAGGGATTCTTTTTAGGGCTAGAATAGTAGTGTTTTTAGGACAAGAAATTGTTTGTAGGCTAGAATAGGGATGTTTTCAGGGCTAGAATAAGCTGTTTTAAGGTCGTTATAAGGATAGAATATGAACGTTTTTAGGGGTAGAAAATGGGTGTTTTTAGGGATAGCATAGGGCTGTTCTAAAGTCTAGAATTAGTGTAAATTAGCGCTAGAATTAGTGTAAAGTAGGGCTAGAAAAGGATTGTTTTTAGGGGGGGCTAGATAGGGCTTTTTTAAGGGCGTTATATATTAGGGCTAGAATAGGATTGTTTAATGCTAGAATATGGGTGTTTTTATAGCTAGAAAAGGGCTGTTTTTAAGGCGTTATTAGTGTTAATTAAGGCTAGAATAGGGGTATTTTTAGGGATAGAATAGGGGTGTTTTTAGGGCTACAATTGGGCTGTTTTAGGGGTAGAATTAGTGTAAATTAGGGCTAATATAGGATTGCTGTTGAGGCTGTTTTTAGGGCAAGTATTAGTGTAAATTAGGGCTAGAATAGGGGTGTTTTAGGGCTAGAATAAGGGTCTTTTTAGGGCCAGAATAGGACTGTTTGAGGGCTAAAATTACTGTTAATTAGGGGCTAGAATATGGGTGTTTTTAGGGCTAGAATAGGGGTGTTTTTTGGGATAGAATCGGACTCTTTTAGGGCTAGAATTAGTGTAAATTAGGGCTGGAAGAGGATTTTTTTAAGGCTAGAATAAGGGTGTTTTAGGGCTAGAATAGGGTGTTTTTAGGGCTAAGAATAGGTGTTTATTGCAAAATTTAGGGCTGATATTTTTATGGTTAGAATAGGTTTATTAGGGCTAGAATAGGTGTTTAGGCTAAAATAGGGGTTATAAAGGGCTGTTTTAGGGTAGAATTAGTGTAAATTAGGCTAGAATTGGATTGTTTTAGGGCTAGAAAAGGGTGTTTTAGGCTAAAGTAGTGTCAATGAAGGCTGGAATAGGGTGTTTTTATGGGATTAAATATGATTCTTAGGAGATTAGTGTAAATTAGGGCTGCAATAGGGTGTGTTAGGGATAGAATAGGGCTCTTTTAGGGTTAGAATTATGTAAAATAGGTAGATAAGGGTTTTTAGGGTGAATAGAGGTGTTTTTAGGCTAATTAGTGTAAATTATTGCTCGAATAGGGGTGTTTTAGGGATAGAATAGGGCTTTTTTAGGGCTAGGATTAGTGTAATTAAGGCTAGAATAGGTTGTGTTTTAGGAGAAAGGGCTGTTTTTAGGGCTAAAAGTTAGTGTGAAAATAAGGCTAGTATTTTAAGGCCATGTTATGGCTAAATAGGGTGTTTTAATGCTAGGAATAGTGTTTTTTTGAGCTGAATAGGTGTGTTTTAGGGCTGGAATAGGGGTTTTATGCTAGAATAGGGCTATGATTTTAGGGCTAGTTAATTAGTGCTAAAATAGATAGTAGGAAAGAATAGGGGTTTGTTAAGGATAGAATAGGGTGTTTTTAGGGCTAGAATCAGTTAAAATAGGCTGGAATAGGGGTGTTTTAGGGATTGAATAGGGCTTTTTTAGGGCTAGAATTAGTGTAAAAAAGGGCAAGAATATGGTTGTGTTTAGGATAGAATAGGGCTGTTTTTAGGGATAGAAGTAGTGTCTATATAAGATAGAATAGGTGTGTTTTAGAGATTGAATAGGCTCTTTTTAGGGCTAGAATAGTTGTAAAAAGGGTTAAATAAGGGTGTTTTCAGGCTGGAATAGGGTATTAGGGCTAGAATTATTGTAATTTAGGGCTAGAATAGGGATTTTTTGCTAGAGGCTGTTTTTAGGGCTAAAATTCATTTTAATTAGTGCTCGAATAGGGTTTTTTAGGGCTAGAATCAGTTGTAATTAGGGCTGGAATAGGGGTGTTTTTAGGATTAGAATAGGTCTTTTAAGGCTAGAATTATGCGATTAGGGTAGCAATAGGGGTTTGTTATGCTAGAATAGGGGCCTTTTTAGGGTAGAATTAGTGTAACAATAGGGCTAGAATAAGGATTGTTTTAGGTATGAATAGGGTGTTATTAAGGCATAGAATTATGTAAGTAGGGCTGGAATAGGGTCTTTTTAGGGTATAAAGTAGTGTCTTCTTTATAGGATAGAATGTGTTTAATTTATAGCTAAATAGATTAAAGGAACTGAATATGTGTTTTTAGGGCTAGAATTAGTGTGAAATACGGCTAGAATAGGGTATTTAGGGCTAGAATATGGCTACTTTAGGCTAAAATAGGGTGTTTTAGGGCTGGAATAGGGTGTTTTTAGGGCTAAATTCATTTTAAATTAGGGCTGAATATAGGGTGTTTTAGGGCTGAATAGGGCTGTTTTAGGACTAGAATTAGTGTAAATTAGGGCTAGAAAGGGCTGTTTTTAGGGATAGAATAGATCTGAAATTAGTGTAAATTAGGGCTAGGGGGAATAAAAATGTTTTTAGGGCTAGGATTAGTGTAAATTAAGGCTAGAATAGGTTTGTGTTTTTATGACTAGAAGAGGGCTATTTTAAGGGCTAAAGGTAGTGTCAATTAATGCTAGAATAGGGTTGTTTTTAGGGATAGAATAGGGCTCGTTTTGGGGCTAGAATGGAATTGTTGTGAGAACTAGATAAGGGCTGTTTTTAGGGCTAAAAGTAGTGTCAATTAAGGCTAGAATAGGGTTGTTTTTAGGGATAGAATACGGGTTCTTTTAAGGCTAGAATGGGATTGTTTTAGGGCCAGAATAGGGGTTTTATAGGGCTAGAATAAGGGTCTTTTTAGGGCCAGAATAGAGCTGTTTTTGAGGGCTAATGTAAATTAAGGCTAGAGTAGAATCGTGTTTAGGGCTAGAATAGGATTGTTTTTAGGGCAAGAATAGGGCTGGTATTAGTGTAAATTAAGGCTAGGAATAAAAAAAATTTAGGGCTAGAATTAGTGTAAAATAGGGCTGTCTTTCTGTTAGGATAGTGTAATAAGGCTGAATTTTTGTGTTTAGGACTAGAAGAGGGTGTTTTAGGGCTAAAAGTAACATTAGTACTAAAAGTGTCAATTAAGGCTAGTATAGAGGTGTTTTAAGGATTGAATGGAGCTCTTTTTGGGCTAGAATTAGTGCAAATTAGGGACTGAGAGGATTGTGTTTAGGGCTAGAATAATGTAAATTAAGGCTAGAATAGGATTTTAGGGTTGTGAATTAGTGTGAATAGGGCTGTTTTTAGGCTAGAAGTTCGTTTTAATTATGAATCGAATAGGGGTGTTTTTAAGGCTAGAATTAGTGTAAATTATGGCTGGAAGAGGATTGTTTTTAGGGCTAGAATAAATGTAAACTAAGGCTAGAATAAGATTGTTTTTAGGGCTAAAACTAGTGTAATTAAGGCTAGTAAAGGGTGTTTTTAGGTTAGAATTAGACTAAATTAGTGTAGAATATTTTAGGGCTAGTTTTTGGTTAGAATTAGTTTAATTAGGGCAATAATAGGTTAGATTTTAGGGCTAGAATAGTGTCATTTAGGGCTAACACAGGGTTAATTTAGGTTAGGGTGTTTCATAAATAGGGGTGTTTCAGTGCTAGAATAGGCTTTTTTATGGGCTAGAATAAGTTTAAATTAGGGCTAGAATAGGATAGGGGGTTTTAGGGCTGAATAGAGGGTGTTTTTTAGGCTAGAATAAGGACTTTTGGGGGTTTTTTAGGCTAGGGTATTAGTGTATAATAGGCCTATAATCTAAATAGTGTTTTTAGGGCTAGAATAAGTGTAAAATAGGGCAGGATAGATAGAGGTTATAATATTTAGGGCTCATTGTGTTTTAGGGCTGAGAATTAGTGTAAAATAGGTTAGAATAAGGGTGCTTTAGGGCTGGAAAAGGGGTGTTATTAGGGATAGAATAGGGCTCTTTTAAGGGCTGGAATAAGTGTAAATTAGGGCTAGAATGGGATTGTTGTTAGGGCTAGAAAAGGGCTGTTTTTAGGGCTAAAAGTAGTGTCAATTAAGGCTAGAATAGGGGTGTTTTTAGGGATAGAATATGGGTTCTTTTTAGGGCTGTTTTTGGGCTAAAATAAAATTAATTAGGGCTAGGATAGAGCTGTTTTTAGGGGTAGAATTAATGTAAGTTAAGGCTAGAATAGAATCGTGTTTAGGGCTAGAATAGGATTGTGTTTAGGGCTAGAATTATTGTAAAATAGGGCTAGAATAGAGGTATATAAGGGCTGTTTTTAAGGCTAGGATTAGTGTAAATTAAGGCTAGAATAGGTTTGTGTTTAGGACTAGAAGAGGGCTGTTTTAGAGCTAAAAGTAGTGCAATTAAGGCTAGAATAGGGTTGTTTTTAGGTATTGAATAGGTCTCTTTTTTATGCTAGAATTAGTGCAAATTAGGGTTGCAATAGAGGTATTGTTAGGGCTGGAATAGGGGTGTTATTAGGGCTAGAATTAGTGTAAAATAGGGCTAGAATAAATATGTTTTAGGGCTGGAACAGGGGTGTTATTAGGGCTAGAATTTGTGTAAGTAAGGGCTGGAATAGGCGTGTTTTTAGGGATAGAATAGGTCTCTTTTTATAGGGCTAGAATTAGTGTAAATTAGGGCTTGAATAGGATTGTCGCTAGGGCTGTTTTTAGGGCTAGAATTAGTTTAATTTAGGGCTAAAATAGAATTGAAGGAAGAATAGGGGTGTTTTTAGGGCTAGAATTAGTGTGAAATAGGGCTAGAATAGGGGTGTTTTAGTGCTAGTATAAGGCTGGTTTTAGGGCTAGTTTTAGTGTTAATTAGGGCTAGAATAAAATTGTTTTTTGGGCTAGAATAGGGCTGTTTTTAGGGCTAAAATTCGTTTTAATTAGGGCTCGAATATGGGTGTTTTTAGGGCTAGAATTAGTGTAAATTAGTGCTCGAAAAGGGGTGTTTTTAGAGCTGGCATAGGGGTGTTTTCGGGGCTAGAATTAGTGTAAATTAGGGCTATAATAAATGTAAATTAAGGCTAGAATAAGATTGTTTTATAGGCTGGAATATGGCTGTTTTTAGGGCTAAAAATAGTGTAAATTAAGGCTATAATAGGGGTGTTTCTATTACTAGAAAAGGGCCGTTTTTAGGGCTAGAATTAATTTAATTTAGGGCTAAAATAGAATAGAAGGAAATAATAGAGGTGTTTTTAGGGCTAGAACTAGTGTGAAATAGGGCTAGAATAGGGGTGTTTTAGGGCTAGAATAGGTCTGTGTTAGGGCTAGAATGGCTACTTTTAGGGCAAGAATAGGGGTGTTTTCAGGGCTAAAAGTAGTCTCAATTAATGCTAAAATAGGGGTGTATTTAGGGCTAGAATTTGTAAATTAGTCCTGGAATAAGATTGTTTTTAGGGCTAGAATTAATGTAAATTAAGGTTAGATTAAGATTGTTTTTAGGAATAGAATTGGGCAGTTTTAGGGCTAAAAGTAGTGTAAATTAAGGTTAGAACGGTTTTAAGGGCTAGAATAGGGTTGTTATTAGGGCTAGAATAGGGGTTTTTTCTAACTAGAATAGGGCTGTTTTTAGGGCTAGAATTAGTGTAGTATTGTGAAATAAGTTTAAGGGCTGTGTAATATGTTAAGGTTACTGTTTAAAGGCGTTAATAGTCAGTACTATTACAAAGCCAGTCAGTACAAATTACAAAGAAATCTTTATTTTTTTTAAAGTAACATTTATTTCCATTATCTTGTCTCTTGACAGCATACTTGTTCCTCACTTGGCGGTGCGTTCCTTGGCGTCATGCTTGACCCAAAAACTTCGTCATTGGCGGCGCTCTTGCCGAAGACCTTCTAGAGTTCGACTTTGATGTTCTACTATTAATATAAGAGAGCAATCAATTCGAAAGTTGATATTTGCTCAATCTCAACCTTTCAAATAACTATTCAATCCTACAAGACAATCCTTGAAGATTGTGTTTGTAAATTAATATCATCTACTTATTTAAGTTCGCCAATATATGTGACTCTTGGTGTTCTGACTACTTTATTACTATTTTATTTGTTTATTTTCAATAAATTCTTGTATGTTTGTGTGCAATAAAATTATTATTATTAAAAACAGAATACCTTTTAAAATTCCAAATAAACAACTATTACAAAGTACAAAAAAATCTTTATTTTATCTTTAAAAAAAAAGTAAAAGTTTTCATTTCATTATCTCGTTCCTTGACGTTCACTTGGCGGCGCTCTTGGCGAAGACCTTCTGTAGCTCGGCATTGGTGGTGGCCTCGTGCTTCTGCTTCAGCTCCGCGTCGCCCTGGGTCACGCCCCAGTTGTCGGGGCGGGAGAAGGCGGAGCTATGGGGCCGCCCTGTTGAGGGCTGGAGCCCCTCCCAGTACGACTTGCGGGCCCTGGAATGGTGGTTAGAAAAGGCAGAGTTAAAGTTTGATCATTTTAGTTAGAATACAGAAAACCTGCCCGCAGCAAAGTTGTTATGACAGCAGTATTTATCTTTACAAACTCGGGTCATTATTCATAGATATCTTAGTTAAAGTATTAGATTGGCAGATCACGTGACCTCCAATGCTAACGACGGGACGCGCATGGAGGCCAAAATAAGAGGGCAAAGGGGCCAGTGTTGCCGCCACTTTATGGAGAAAAATACTACGAAAAAATACCATTTAATTCTAAAATCACAAAAAAATACTAGAAAAGGATTTAAAGTCACTAAAAAGATTCCAAAATGCAGTATTTTTACGATATTTTTTTTTTGTAATTTAGAATTAAATGGTGTTTTTTCGTAGTATTTTTCTCCTTAAAGTGGCGGCAACACTGGCCATTTTGGCCTCCATGCGCGTCCCGTCGTTAGCATTGGAGGTCACGTGATCTACCAATCTAATCTTAACTAAGATATCTATGGCATTAATATTGAACTTGACTGCAAATAAAAAAAACTAGGGGTTTGTAACGTAAAGTGCACGACTCTCAACTACCACTCAATAAATCAATATGTAAAAACCGTATAAGCCGTACCGTCTTTTAAACCGTATAAGATAGTTTCCATAACTGTAAGACCTATAACATTCTATAGCAGCTACCGCATTTGAGCACACGCAATTTTATTAGAAAGCGTCCGACTGGTGTAGTCAGAATAACGCGAAGTTAGATATGAAATGCCGACCCGGTAGCACAACGGTTAGGGAGCTAGACTTTGGAGCTTAAGGGTTCGGGTTCGAATCCCGGTAAGGCATGGATGTTTGCGTCCGTCGATAAATGTAGTTATTTGTCTATGTGTTTGTGTCGTTTCTTTCTTTGTGTGTCTCTTGTGCCTGTGTCATTTCTGGGGTTGAGTACAATATACTTGAGGTCGCAGTGCTTGACGAACTTGCCCCCCACCAAGAAAGTCATAGATATGAAATGCTAGATAATTATGGTATTATTTAGAGAGTCTCGAGTTTGAATCCCGGCAATATTTGAAGTTTAGTGGAAGAATGTGATAAGAGGACAAAAAGAAATGAAAAAGATAGATAATAGTCTTTAAAGTTTTTCGTTTGCACTCAAATCAGCGTTCATTGACATAAAAATCGCAATTGTTTCTTGTCACTTAACACGTTCTTCCCCTAAGTTCGTAATTTATGTTTTGTGTTTGTCAGTATTTGTCCTGAGTACACTGCAAGCGCACGATGGCGCCACTGGTTTGCTTTGGATGCCCGCTCAGTTGTCGATCTCGTCACTTGACCAGTGTACGAGACATAATTTGGCTGTGTTAAAGCTCCTAAAGGAGGCTAGAAATTGACAGCCGGAATCGTACAACCAAACCTAACTTGGCCATTGACGCGTGTGTGCATGTGTAAATAAATACAACAAAATTAGACGTTTCCGTTCAGGTGTGGACCTCCTTCAATTGACTACTACTTCTAAATTGCAAGATGTGTATTGGCTGTGCAGAATCAATATAAAATTTAATGTACATTCAAAAATACTAGAGATAATGGTAAATACGAAGACCTTGAGCGAAGCAATAAACTTGGTATGCCAACTAACGATTAGAATTCGAATTATGTTGAAATGCTTAGTGGAATACGTAATACACTCTCATGTTATGAATACAGGAAAACAAGGTAAGCAAAATAAATTAGTTATATAAAAATTAAATCGATAATTTTTTGTCATTTAAAATATGTGCACCAGTTCAGTTTGACACTAGTTCGGCAGTGGACGCCATTTTCCATACAATTGGCTCAAGCCAGAGTTACTATATTTGGCGATACACTGCTTTTGCAGGCGCATTTTTTTTTTTAAGTTTAGAAACAGTTTCTCAACGGAAGGGCAGTTTGAACTAGCATCGTGTTCACTGTTACTATTGACGATTAAGTCAAGATAGAAAAGAGGGGCTGGGGAGCCCAGTCGGTTAGGCATTCGCCTAGCATGCCCAGGTTCGGGTCCGGGCATCGCCAAAATAACTGCCGACTTATAAACGGCCTGTGCAGCCAAAAATGTCCGACGAATAATACCCCGTGTGGTGGGAGTGCACGTTAAATATCCTTCAAAGTCCCAACGCTGTGTACGATGTCGCCCTTAACGGTTGCGTTGGGTGCCTACTCGGGTGTCGGCTCGTCACTTGACTGTGGTTCTAAAATACGACGCCCGTCGCCAATAGCCCTCGTGTAGCTCTAGTGCGACGATAATTCAAACTAACCTAACCAAGATAGAAAAGAAATGCATGTTCGATTGATGACAGCCATCAGCAATCAACTGTAAACTTCCTTTCACCAATAACCAAACCAACTATGCTCGCCAAACGTCATGGGATTGGCAACCCTGCCTCCTTTGGGTTCTCTACCTGTTTTGAAAGTGGACTCTTCCACTATCAAAATATTTGGGATGCTAAAAAGTGACAGGCGGACTATACACACTTTTCATTCATCCAACATGTTTTTCTACAAGTAGAAGTTCCAATCATAGCTCCAATGCGGTCTCCAACAGCTAAACTATACCTATAACGCCTTTTAAATATTGAAAATGTATCCTCACCTGGCCCTGACCCACGGCTTGGTGTGCATCTTGAGCCCCTCCCCCCACGGCTCGTGTTTCTGGCTCGAGAGGGGGCTGCGGCCCCCCCTCTCCTTGACCAGCTCCTCGCTGACGGCCCGGATGTGGTAGGACTCGAAGCCGCAGCAGCCGCCGATGTAGCGCACCCCGAGATCGAAGGCGCGACGAGCGTATCTCTGCATGTCCCAGCGTGTGCACACGCGCGGCTCTAGACCTGTCGAGGAAGAAATATGGATTACAATCACAATAACTTAGTTAATTCACCGGGCCCGGATGGCCGAGTGGTTTGGACCATTACGCTAGCAGTCTGCGCGCTGGTTCGATTCCCGCCTTCGCCTTTCCTTTCTCTGTGACAGTAAAAAAATTCTTTCTGTGTCCGTCTTACTTGACGAAGGCTTCATAAGCGGGTCTCTGATCAAGCACACAAGCCCGAATATATATGTACCCCCTACCCCTAGTCATTTAACATGCCAGAATTCTCCCCACTTCGGAAAAGCCTCAGAGCGAGCAACAGAATAACTTTCTGTTTCTCTTACGCAACCACCCCTCTCCAGGGCCGGATTCAAAGATTTGCCGCTTGTAGGCTAGGATTGAATTTATTTGTGCTTTTTTTTTTTTTTGGTCGACGTCTGGATGGTGTTTTTCCTTCCCCCCTCTTCCGTTGTAAGATATCCCAGATATAGGTTTCTTGACTATTTTTTTCTGTCTACATATTAGAATCATCGATGTAACTTTACACTCTAAATCGAAAGCGAAATAATAGGCGAATTTTTTTTGCAATATACAATTATTCTTTCGACTTCCAAATGCGCGGGGAGAGAGTGCCCCTCGCAACAGCCATGTTTGATACTAAATATTAGTACTATATATACTTTTACGGTTAAAGTATTAATGTAAATTATTTTTTTCTATCTTAAAAAACTTTATAAGAATTTTTTTATGCCGAATGCCTCCTTAATGGTTGTAAAATTTGCCGCCCCAAAATTCGCCGCTCTAGGCTACAGCCTACTTAGCCTATTTAGAAATCCGGCCCTGCCCCTCTCCCTCTACACCCCATTTCCGGATACCATATTTCACAGCTTCGCGTCGTCGACAGTTAGTTTGTGTCTTTCTGTAAAAGACGAGCTATTTGAGGCTCTTCGAATCATATAAATAAAATTTAGGGCCCCGCCTTATTGTATATCAAGGCCCTGAGTGTGGGGCATTTAACAATTAATGGGACTGCGAATATTAATGTGTGTGTAAATGTAAAACCCTCACCGAACGGAAACAATGTATACGGATACAATGTATACGCTTAGCACAGCATACCACTTTCTGTTAACACCTAATGGGACTGTGACTGATAATATGGGTAAAATGTAAATGTTTGGTGCTGCCATCTAGTGGTTTCAACTAAAACTAACCATAAATAAATTTTTAATAGTTCTTTTCTAAATATTTTTAACGCAGCAATGTGCAGATTTAACGTGATCTAGTAATCATGGAGTAAGGGAAAGCAGTGTAAAAGGTATAACTCCTCACCGAACGGAAACTCTGGCATGTCGATGAACCCCTGTTTGCTGGCATCTGGGGTGTGGTAGGCCAACGGCTGGGCCATCAAGTAAGGTTTGAGCCCAGCTTTGTCCAGCGCACCCTTCATCAGGGCGATCGTTTATCGTTTTGTTGCTGCCTCGGTAACCCACAGTCTACCAAAAGGATCCTCAAGGTGGAGATGAGTTACCTCGGCTTTTATACTACTGCTATCGTTGTTATTTAGAATAGTGTTAGGAACGAGATGGTAAATCAGCGCCACCTATTTTGATGGCATATTGAGGTTGCGTGTGTGGTGAACCGCCACAGTTTACTCAAAATGTTCTTTGTCTAAACTTTTGAAATGGACTCTATTTATTGGCCGTGGAGGGTAACTTTTAGCCGAACTGTTCAAGTTATACTGCTCAAAACAATTAAGGGAGCACATGGTTCAACAAAATTAAGCAAAGTGCTCCTCTAATTGTGAGTCTAAGTGTTGTCTAGTGATGTGTTGTCTGAGTGAGTGAGTCTAAGTGTTTTGAGTCTCAAACTCAAACACTATTTCACAGTGTGTAAATAGTTGTTTGAGTTTGTAGTAGTTTAATGTGTGTACAATGTAAATGTGGTGTGGTTTTAAATTATGACCCCGTCGCCAATAGCCCTCGTGTAGCTCTAGTGCGACGATAATTCATACTAAACTAAACTACAATGTAAATGTAAAACCCTCACCGAACGGCAACTCATAGCTAGTGGTATGCTCAGCACAACATACCACTTGCTGTTAACAGCTAATGGGACTGTGACTTATATGTGTAAAATGTAAATGTTTGGTGCTGCCATCTAGTGGTTTCAACTAAAACTGGAGAAATTATTAAGAAATACGGCATTTAACAATTAATTTGACTGTGGATGATGAGTGCGAACAATCAAAGAATAAATGTAAAATCCTCACCGAACGGGAACTCTGGCAAGTCGATGAACCCTTGCTTGCTGGCGTCAGGAGTATGATAGGCCAGCGGCTGGGCCATCAGGTAGGGTTTGAGCCCAGCTTTGTCCAGCGCACCCTTCATCAGGGCGATAGCGTCCAGCATTCGGAAAGGATCAAAGTGGCAGTTGAGCCCTACGACCTCGGCTCCTGCAAAATTTGGTTGTTTCAGATGATGTCATGATGACAAGTTTATTCTTATTATTAAAAAGATTTCATTGGTTGTTTCGGTTTCACTAATAAAAAGTTTGATTTTTTTTTGTTCTTGAATATCGGTGGTTTACCCACAATTTTTTTTTAATCCGAAACAATGCATCGCTTCAGAAATCCAATTCCTAAAATTATTAAGAAAGCTTAAGAAAAAAATCACTGAAAAAAACTAAATTTTAAGTTGAAGAACAGTTTGAAATATGAGTTAATATTTAAAAACAAGTTAACTTTTAAAAGTTTTTATATATAAAATTTCTGTTGTATACCACTTTGCGCCAAATTACCAAGAAAGAATTTAGGACAATCTCAATTAAAGAAAAAAAAATACATTTTGGGCACCAAGTCCCAGGACAACAAGATCCGATTAAAAAGAATCACAAAGCTGTGTACTCTACCTGAAGAAAAAACTACTAAAAGCTGTACCTGCTTTGGCCATCCTGACTGCGCATGCGCCGACGTCTACGCCGTGGAGGTCGCCCTCCTCCCCGACGCACATGGTGGCTGCGACGGGCAGCCCCGTCCCCTTGCACACCTCGATCGCCCACTCCATCTCCTCGATGTGCTCGAAGTACTGCAAGAAAGAGGTTTCATTGAACAATAAAATTAGTGTCATATGTTTAACCATAGTTTTTAATAAAACCCGGAAAAAAATAGAAAATTTCCGCATTTGGCGCTTTTTTTGCGATAATTTGGCGCTTTTAGCGATATTGGCGACATATTTGGCGATATACCTAAGCATTACAAAACGTCAATGTTGATGGAAACACTTCGGTTTAATTGGAATTTTGTCTCATGCGGAGAAACTTAGCTAAATTGTGGAACAGCAATTTAACGTGATTCACAGGTCATAGACACAGACCTGAAATTATAAAATATGCATAGGCCTGTGCAAAGTTGGTTTGGAAAAGTTACGTTCACCAGCGATATATAGCCAAATATAAATAAAATACATAATAATAAACGTAAAATAAAAAATCCGATCGGAAATATCATTTTTATCAACTCTTTAATAGGTTTTATTACTTAAAAAAGTAATACAATATCATTTTTTTAAGTAATATAACTTTAATAAGTTTTATTACTTAAAAAAAGTAATACAACTTAAAAAATTTAGAATAACTTATGACAAAACTATTTTAAAATCTTCGGATACCGCTCACACCCTTAAAAATTCAGCGAGTAGTAACTGAGAAAAAATTGAAAGGTCTACTGCGTCATTTAACACCTTCACCGAACGCTGCGTAAATTGATTCATAATGTGCAATTAATTTATGCTGCGTAATTTTAATAATATAACATTCTTTAATCCAGTGATGTGCGAGCTTGCTCTCCTACATAAAAAAACCGTTACAAAATCAAAATTTTAATTTTTAAATTGCTCAAACATGTCCGTTACAAATGGCGTTATATACGTTACCTCGCATATGAGGAAGTCGCACTTGTTCTTGATGAACACGTCCACTTGTTTCCTGAACTCCTGCTGCACGCTGGCTTTGCCCAGCCCGCTCAGGTATGTCGGTGTCTGCGAGATCCCGCCGGCCACCAGGGCGTCTCCTTCGTTTGCTACCTCCCTCGCGATGCGGCATGCGGCCTCGTTGATGTCGGCACCCTTCGGAAATAGAAATGAAAACATTGTTAGAGGAGCTCTATGTTGTTTGGTAGTACACATATATATTCAGGCTTGTGTGCTTGGTCACAGAGACCCGCTTATTAAACCGTCGTCAAGAAGGACGGACACGACATACACACACATACAAGACAGATGCTGCCATCTATCGCCACCCCACAATTTAGACATGTTCCTGAAGGGTGGGAAATAGTCTCCAGGGACCTGTTACCCGTGGGAAACTGCGCCATGACCGACCACAGGACTTTAGGACCCAACAGATTTAACGAGCACGTACTCCGCATATACTCGGTGGGTCTTCAGTGGTACCGGGACTCGATCGCGGGACCTTCCTATCCCGAGACCGAGATCTTAACCACTAGGCTCCCCACGGCCCCATTAGTTTGTTCCGTTGAGTTTATGAGCAATCGAAGTATGAGTTAATTTTGTAAATCCAGAGGTTTAGAAGTTGTCGCCTCTACTCACCGTGTATTTCTTGCCTGCCTCGTTTCCCCTGTTCACCAGTTTGTCGTCGCTGGCGTAGAAGGTGAACGCCTGCATCACGTCTGCGCCGGCGCGAAGAAACTCCCGGTGCAGGCTGCGCACTACAAAACAAATAAAAAAAAGTGACACACAAGTCAAAATATTTTTAACGCTAGTATTACCATTCACTTTTATAACAAAATGTATTTTATATAATATCGTGCAAAAAATCTAACTTTTTCAAATCAATAATCGTGGCAAAAGTGATGCTTTTAAACGAAATCGTGTTTCAAAGTTATTTTTACGCACTAGTGAGACAAAGTAAATAAGAGCATCTGATTGGTTTAAAATTCTTTATTTGAGCGCGATATTTAATTCGGTGGCTTTGTGATGGGTGAAAAATTCGTTATTTGAACGTGATTCTTTATTTGGCGTCTTATTTCCAATGCCAATCTAAGAAATACTTTTTGCACGTGATTTTAAAATAATCATTAATATAAAATACTCACCTTCAAATCATTTGAACGTGATAATAAAATAATTAATAAACCAATCCATAAATGCCAATTTAATAAATACTTTTTTTTTCACGTTATTATAAAAAAAAATAGTGTATGACAACACGTTGAAAATAGCCTTTTTTAAACTCGTGAATAATTGATTCAACTCGTTTAAAAAAGCCTTACTTTTCACTCTAGTTGCATAAATAACTATATAGAGTTCATGGTCAGGAATGTTTGAGTCAGGAAGGCCTTGGTTACCATATTAGCATCGGCATAGGTGGAGCTACGCACTTGAAATATGGAAACGTCATAGGAATTCGTATGTACAAATAGAGTTGTTCCAACCACTTGACCTGACAAGCTGTTACCATGGCAGCATTTTATAAGCAACATTTATGGAAGACCATCTTGTCCCGTAAAAAAAGATTCCTCCTTACTTATTATTCCTTAACCCGCGGATTTGAATAGCTTTACAAACGTTTTTCCAAACCCATTTGTGATTCCAAATTTTGAAACGGGTTCGGATCTTTTGTTGTGAATTATTTATGGGCAATATCATGTGTGACGGAATGACAAAATGAATCGTAATATTGAAGTAAAACAATTACCACGAAGCTATTTTCAAAGGAAAATTGGTTTTTCAGTTTAGATATTACTGTTAATGATTAAAAGATATTTTAAAAATTGAAAATTTTAAGTATTTATTATTTCATTTGACTAACTCTTTTTTGTGTGACGGGAATGACATTTTGCAACCACGACTGCATCTGTACTTAAAAATGGAAATTTCTGTGAATAACAATACATTGAGTTTTTAAACTAATGCATGTCTTAAATATGATATATAAGCTATGTTATAAATTATAATTAAGAGCAACCTACCTGTAACAGGGTTTAAGTTATTAACTGTCATTTGACGTGACGGAATGACTAAAAGTTTCATAAACATACATTAAATTAAGTGTGTAAAGTAATAAATTAATTTTTTTATTATCTAGAATACTCACAAGACATTAAATATTACATTATATACATTTATTCACATGTGAAAGGTTTTTCAAACACGTATCGAGGACGATTTCTAACCATTTGAAATGCTGGCTGAATTTGCAGAGCCAACAAATCTTTTTTGTCCACTATGCATCTATCTTCTTTTTCAGGAAATGTGATTACATGTCCTTTATTGTCCTGCTTTCTTAAACCATAATTGGAAAACTTGGAATATATTTTTAAATTTAATTTGTAAAAATTACAATTTTTTTTTATTTTATCGAAGTTGACATTTTTATGGAATTGCCCTTATTGAAAAATTTGAAAACAAAATTTAAACCCGTTTCAAAAAGTCGAACTATAGAGCCCTGTAAGCCAGCTACATTTATCATACATAAAGAAGTTTAGAAAATAAATTTCCCAATTGGATTAACACAGAGACACTTCGCATTAGAGACCGCTCCCCTTTAACCCTTTCAGTCCCAGTATTGCCATTTGGAATCATCATTTTTCTGATCATAATTTTAAAAAAATAATAGGGCTGACATCTATTGGGATCAATAAAAAATATTTTCTAATAGAAAAAAGTTTGGAGAATCGAATGATGTGCTTTTTGATATCATAAATGGCTATAGACGATCAGGAAAAAATTTCTAAAATGATGATGCCAAATAGCTCTTGGGACTGAAAGGGTTAAAAAAAATCATTGCGTAGCGCATAGCCACTTTACTATACCTACCTAGTCGTTCACAAAATACAAGACTTACCTGCATCGGGATGCTCCACTGCGGCCTCTGGGGTCCACGGACCAGCCTTGACGTACCCCCTCTTCTCCAGGGAGAACACGAACCCGCCGTCGCCCACTACAATGCCGTCACGCAGACGATCCAGAAGGCCTTTTCTCGTCTGCGGGAAAAAAAATGTTCTATTTTAGAAAACTGTTAGAAAAGCTAAATCTTTATGCAAAACCACCATAAGGGGTCAGTATTAGAAAAATGGCCAATGGTGTTTGTTTTATTTAGGTTTAGACAATATATTTACTAATGGGGTTGTTTCACGGAGGATCTGGCAATAGCTCTGCGGTTTTGTTTTCATGTCTCTCGAATTACTGTTGTTTTGGTATTCGGGAGTGAGTTTTCGAAGAGAATATTTAAGGTGTTATTTTTTTTTAAATTCCAACTTCTTTCAATGCAAGTTTTCCTTGATAAATGATTAAAACAACCAACAGCACAGCAAGAAGTTGTAATTTTAAAAAATAACAACTAAAATAACTTATTCTTAGAAAACTCAATTTCGAATATCAACAAAAGTATTTCGAGAGACATGAAAACAAAACCCTATCTAGTAATTTAATTATATATTTTTGAAGTTTTAAAATGCCAAAAATATACAACAGATGGCGACACTATTTTGAAACTTTATCAATTAATAATTAAATAACCGGATGTTATTTTCTTTTCAATTTTGTTTTAAATTGGTGTTATGATGATTCCCATACCTGGTGAAAATGGGGATAACATGGCAAAGAAATTCTTTTACAAAAGTTGTGATTTCAAAACTAATGCATTAGCTCTATGGGACTGACAGTCCCTCTTAAACTTAATTATATTTCCAGCATTTCGTGATATCGGCTCTAGAAAAGATTGATAATGTTCAGGCCAGAGCCGCCAAGATTATCACGGGTGCTGTCTCCTCAACTAATAACATCAAGTCGCAACAAGAATGCGACTTGCAGCTCCTAGAAAACAGAAGAAAATATTACACCATGAAATTCACAAACAAGATCAGGAGTTGTGAAAATGACCATATTGGAAATAAAGTCTTTAGGAAGAAAAGCAAAAGTACAAGACTTAAGCGATCCTCTACATTACTGTACGACCAAACGATCAGACAGGATATTGGACTTGAACATCACACACATGACATCCTCAAGGAAGCACCTCTGCCCTCGCTTCTCCCCAAAAATACCAAAATTGTTACTAATCTCCTCGAACCATGCTCCAAAAACGAACTAGCTTCAATCATCAGAACTAAAGGAGAAAAAAAACATCGAATCATATTCATGCAGAGGCTTTGTTCACGCCTTTACAGATGGGTCGTCCGATGAAACTCTGGAAAACGGAGGAGCGGGCGTCAACTTTATTTTCCCTGATGGTAGCACAAAACAATTCAAATTCGGAGCTGGTAGAATTGCTTCCAACTACACATGTGAACTCTTCGCCATCCAAGAAGCCCTAAATACTTTTTCTTGTCTCCAGGAAACTGAGAGAGCTGGAGGTCTTATTATCTTCAGCGACTGTAAAGCTGCTCTCCAGGCAATTCAAAAGGGCTACACCAAGCAAGTAATCAACATACACCGTGCCCTGGAAAAACTGCTAACTCTAAACATACATTGCATTCTGCAATGGATACCCGCACACGTTGGTATTGATGGAAATGAGGCAGCCGACTTACTAGCCAAAGAAGCGAGACATCTCAATGAAGGATCCTTTCATCTCGTCACACTCAGCGACATCAACTCAGTGGCAAAATCAAAATTCAGGGATACGACCATCAAGTTAAAGAACCAAATCTGTGAATTAACAACTAGCAGAACAATAGCAAAAACCTTAACTAGACTGAGAACTGGACATCTGGGGGGAATCCATCCAGACGGCTCCAGAAAGTACCCGACCTGCAAAATCTGCCTCGACTATAAGTCCAACACACATTTTCTCATGTCCAGCCATCCTTGCAAAAATGCAACAGATTAGTGACTCTCCGCTAGATGACCTTTATTCCCAAAACTGCCTTCAGATTGCTGAGGCTGTGTGGAACACACACGGTCACATCTAATACCTCAACCTATCCATAGACAAGACAACAACAACATAGACATAGACAACAACAACAACATTTCGTGATACTGTTAATGGTATTTATCAAAACATCTTTTCAACTTTTTACTTAAAATTCTTTATTAAAGGAAAACACAAAAATATGCGGTTGACGTGTTCATAAATTCCATCAGGATTTTTATCACATTGCAAGTCATTATTAATCATCATTGAAGCAGAAGAAAATGTTCTTTAAGTTTATAAACATATTTCTTATCTTTATGCGATTATGTGTTTGACCAGCATTTTTTCTTTCTTTTTTTTTGTAATTTGACATTTTTGTATCTATTGCCAGATTGACTTACATGATAAGTAGCTTCCAAAGATAAGATAAAGTTCAAGGCGTCAGATTTTTTTGAACGATAAAGATCTTATGAAGATGGTTTTTGACAGTTGAGATTAAATCGAAGCACTAGTGAGAAATTGCAAACAATTTGAATACGAAAAGCAATACACGACATTAAGTTTATATACCGGGTGGTTATAAAATAACGCTCGCTATTCGGAGAGGTCTGTAGCTTGAATGAATAATCCGAATGCAACAAACTTCGAGACACTTACTAATCAAGAAGGGAGTAAAAGAATGGAATCGTAAAAAAACACCCTCGTCTCTTGACTAGGGTTCTAAATTACGAGGCGTTATGGGCTGTGTTAAAGCTCCTAAAGGAGGCTAGAAATAGGCAGCCGGAATCGATTACATTACATTAAAAAAAAGAAATAGCTACAATAATCACCAACAGGTGGCGCTGCCAATGCAAACACAATATTGTTAAGCATTGGCAAAACCAAGAAGCGGTCATTTCTTGCAATAATGTAATGCAATCGATTACGGCTGCCTATTTCTAGCCTCCTTTAGGAGCTTTAACACAGCCAATAACGCCTCGTAATTTAGAACCCTAGTCGAGACGATGGTGGTTTTTTTTATGATTCCATTCTTTTCCCCCCTTCTTGATTAGTAACTGTCTCGAAGTTTGTTGCCTTCGGATTATTCATTCAAGCTACAGACCTCTCCGAATAGCGAGCGTTATTTTATAACCACCCAGTATTACGCTTATAAATTATTAAATGTTTCTTCTATTTATGAATAATTAAAATATAAATATAATATTTATAACGGATGATTACAAACTCAAACAATTGATTTTAAGCAATGAGAGATAAATGAAAGAGATTGAACGAAGTTATGAATAACACATAGATCAGTTCTTGAAACTTAGCTTGAGCGGCCAAAAATAAAACACATCAAGTTCAGTTCAGCTGCTATTTGAATGTGACGTAAACTGAGAGTTCTCGTCTGCTTCTAATCACCAATCAAAATTGTTATTTTTCTTTTATGCATAATTCAATAAAAATAAAACATATTTATACGATTTTAGGATATTTTTTTACGAAATAATTGCGATATTTCAAAGTACTTTTACGGCGAAATAAATATTAATTAATAAAAAAAAAAACATTAATATGTATTTCTGTTTTTCAATTCGAAAAAATTTAATTTGTAAAAATATCATCTGAATTTAAATAAACGCATATATTTTTATCGTCTGAATTTAAATAAAAACATTATTTTCATCAGAGATATATTTCTTCTAATTAAGTGTTCTTAAGTTGAAAATAGAATAAATGAAAGATTCGAAGCTGTTGTATTAATTTGGCATATGAGAAAGCGAAAACGTTGTTGAAGTCTATGGGGAAAATGTACTTGAATTTTATTCAAATGGAAGTAAGTCATTTCATTTCGTTATTTGTTTGTATCAAAAGAGCTTAGTTTTGTTCCAAAAAGTGTTAACTCATTTTCTTCTGTTAATAATTATATGTCAAGATTATTTTTAACCATATAATTTAGTGTTATTATCATTTATAGATAACTGGGGAAAATTATATTTTCCTTAAAATTAATAAAAAAATCGTGTGTTTGGAAAAATGTAAAATAATTGATTTAATGGCACTTTTCAGATTTCATTTGAAAAAATAACAGTGAAATTATTATGATACTAATTAATTATCCTCACTAAGATTGAGGATTAACATTATTATTGATCCTCAATTATTTAACATTAAAGTACTATATACAATAAATAAAAAAAATGGAATTAATTATAAAAGAAACTTGTTTTTAATTATAATGCTTATTAATTCACAATTTCAGAATCCTTAATTTAGAAATTTAGATTGACCAATTATTCATTATACAGTAAATATTAAAAATTAAAACTAATTATAAGAACTATTATTCAACTTTCAACGTCAAAATATTATACAAATATTAAAAAGATTTTTTTTTTAAATTAATATAAAAGAAAATCTTGGTCTTAATTATAATGCTAAATAATCATTATATTTTAGAATCCTTAATTTAGATTTTTTTAATGATTAATCGTACAATTAATAAAAAAAAATTTAAATTAATTATAACAGAAAAACTCAATTATAGTGCAAACTAATAATCCTCAATTTAGAATTCTTATTGATGTCCAATAATTCATCATACAATTAATAAAAATAATTGTTTTAAAAATAATTATAGAATAAAAAACATTTTCTTAATTATAATGCTAACTTACCATCCTCAAATTTAAAATTCTTAATTTAGAATTCTTATTGACACTTAATTATTCAACACTAAAAAAGTACACTTAAGTGTATACATCACTTAATGTATACACTTAAGTGTATACATTAAGTGTATAAGATTATACACTTAATACAAAGAATTAAAATTAATTATAAAAGGATAACTTCAATTTTAATGCTAATTAGCATCCTCAATTTTAGATTCTTCAATTAAGAATTTGTATTGATGCGAAATTATTCAACGTCAAATGCACATATTTATATATACAAATATTTCTTTAAATTAATTATAAAATAAACTTGTTCTGAATTATTATTCTAATTAATTCACAATTTTAGAATCCTCAATTTAGAATTTTTATTGATGTCCAATTATTCATCATACAATTAATAAAAATATTTTTTTTTTAATTAACTATTAAAGGAAATCTTGTTCTCAGCTTCATAATGCTAATTAATCATCCGCAATTTTAGGAATTTTTATTGATACCCAATTATTCATCATACAATTAATATAAAATCTTTTTTTAATTAATAATAAACGAAAAACTTGTTTCTCAATTAATTCAATTTTAGGAATTCTTTTTGAGGATCATTTTCCTCAATTTAGAATTCTTATTTATACACATATTATATTTATTTCACATCAAAATAGTATACAATTAATGGATTTAGACGAAAATTTATAAAGCTACTCACTGATTTTGCCATTTCTTTTTTTTGCAGATATGTTTTCACAGCTTTCTTCCACAAACTCCTCAGTTGTTTTGGATTCACGATCGTTCGAACGAATTTATACTCGCTGTTTGCGGTTATCCGTCGAAGATCGCGGGGGTCACGTGAACTCTTCTTCCCCCCCTCGAATTCCAAACAGGGAAGTGTTGCTTGAGATTCGTTTTGGAGGACGGTTTTTATCTGTTTCTGTTGTTTATTGTTTGCTGAAAACGCTTGCACTGCGCCCTAAGTGTAGGTTTAGTTGATTTTTTTTAGTTTCATGCTATGTTGTTATATTAACGGGGAAAATGTGGTTAACTTGAATATGAAAAACGAAAATTTAAAAATTAAATTTTACAAATATTTTACACAAATTAAATTTTAAAAAAAATATTTTTAAACAATTGAAGTGAAACATGTTTATTTTTAGTTTACTTTACTTTTTTTTAATTCGAAAGAATTAAAATTAAAAAAAATGAAGAAGTAGCTATTGACATGCTGCGGTGTCCGTATGTCCGCCAATCTTTCCGTACCCAAAATTCTAAAATCGGTTCTATCCGTCGGATCTTAAAAATTCTTTTTTTTGTTTTTATTAGAAAGGTATCAGAGTAGAGCCATCTTTCATACTTTTTGTCCGTACGACCGGACGGACACCTGGATCTGTCAACTGTAGGCTATTTTAGTTTTTTTTAGAACTTCATGTTTCATATATATTTTACTTACCTACCTTTATTATTTTATTTACTTATCTTTAAACGTAAAACATGGAAACCTTTTAAAGAACTTCTAAACTAAAGAACCTTTATCAAAGAAAATCTTACTCTCAATTATAATGCTAAATAATCATTCTTAATTTTAGAATCCTCAATTTAGATTTTTTTTATTGATTCATTGTACAATTAATAAAAAAATGAAATTAATTATAACAGAAGAACTTGCTCAATTATAATGCAAACTAACAATTTTAGAATCTTAAATTTAGAATTCTTATTCATGTCCAATTATTCATCATACAATTATAAAATAATTGTTTTAAAAATAATTATAGACAACCAAGTTATTTTTTTACAATTACTACAACAATTACAATTGCTAGAGTTACAATTGGAATGAAAATTTCCTTTTTTAAAAAAACAATACAGTCCGACGAATGTACCCCGTGTAAGGGAGTGCACGTTAAATATCCTTCAAATTCCTAACGCTGCGTACGATGTCGCCCTTAAGGGTCTCGTAGCGTAACAGGTCCTATACAATTCCAATGGGGAAACTTTGGCCCCAGATCTTCAATAAAGTATACGACTTGTACTCACGAAAACTTACCAAAAAATACAGAAGAAAGTTATTTTGCGAACAAAATAATTAATAAGTGTAATTTTAAAGATATTAATTAGTTATAATTAAAACAAAAAAAATATTTAGATATTTAAATCCAGTTAGTGCTGCCATCTATAGTTTGTGTATAAATACTGAATAAATAATATTAATTACTAGTACAATACGATTAATATATTTCTTTTTAATCTAATATATATTATTTTATTCGACTGCCAAAACAATTCAATTTTAAGGAGACAATTTATCTGTTGAAATACAATAGCAGATATTCGAATTAAAAGACACCTGTATTCAATATCTTGAGCTCCGAAATTAAAAATAAGGATCACGCCATCACGCCTACGACATTCAACCAAAATACGCCAACATTTTTCTGGCAACCAAGTAAGATGGTTTCCCCCCTACAAAACTTTTTCCCCTACCCCTTCTCATGGTGATTTCCGGACATGCCCGAGATGGGGGAGAATTTATTGCGTTATAAGATAAGACTTTGCTGGGGGATGTTATTATGACGGGGTAACTTAGGAAGGTGGTTAAGTAGGGACCCAACGCAACCGTTAAGGGTGACATCGTACGCAGCGTTGAGACTTTGGAGCATATTTTAACGTGCACTCCCTCTTCAAGTGGTGTTATTCGTCGGACATTTTTGTCTGGACTTTGACACGGGCAAGGAAATTACTGATACGGGAACCAGATTATATAATCGATGCTATAAAAGCAAAAGATCATAATAACAAATAGCACCTTCATAAACATATCAAGACTAATCATTGTAAATTTCAAGTTCATGTTTAGTGAAGTGTAGTTTGAATTGTCGTCACACTACAACTACACGAGGACTATTGGAGACTGGCGTCGTATTTTTGTATCAAACAAACAGCACCTTCATAAACATATCTAAGCAAGAAAGCCCTTCAACACTTTCTAGGAATGATCACATACAATAGCTGGCTATGAAATTAACAAATTGTGGTTTGCCAATTGAAAATTTCCCAAAAAATTTGACGTAAAGAGGTATAGAAGGTGACATTCTCGGGATTAACTTTGGAAAATATACATAACAATTTAGTTTGTAAATGTATTGATTTTCGTTATTTTTTTTAAAGCTTTGAAGAAGCTCGATTAAGAGTTTCGAGATTTACAGGTTCGACTGTATATGATTTGATATAATTTTTAAAAAAAAAAATAGTTAGTATCCCAATAATGAAGAACATGTATTTATAAATAACTAGCTTTAAATACCCGGCGTTGCACGGGTGTACCCTTAATAACGGTGATTGTTTCTTAATAGAATTTTATAGAATTTAAATCTTTTGATTTTTTGTTTCCGAATTTAATTTAACTAATGTTTACAAATGGTAAAAAATGAAGAAATTTTTACAATGGCTCATGACAGTAAAGGCGATAATTATTCTAGATATAATAAATACTTCGAAGAAATGCCAATTCTCTCTACGTATAGCGTATGTATTTTATATTTATGAAACTGGAAATTTGGTACTGATGATATAATGGCCGATTGAATTTTGGCATTGGTGGCTTTTGGCAAAGTTGAATATTTAACTTATGGTAGCAGTATGGTATTTGCATCCAGTTGTATGGGTTAGGGTCAGTTTGAATTATCGTCTCGCTAGAGCTATACACGAGAGCTATTGGCCACGGAGGTCTTAATTTAGAACCACAGTCAGGTGATGAGCCGTCACCTGAGTAGGCACCCAATGCAACTTTAAAGGACGACATCGTGCGTAGCGTTAGGACTTTGAAAAAAATATTTAACGTGTACTCCTACCACACGGGGTATAATGCGGGAAACATGACTTTTTTGATGCATGAGCCGTTTATAGGTCAGCAGTTATTTTGACGATGCAATGCATAGATTCGAATCTGGGACCTATTGCATGTAAGGCGAACACCTTTACCGACTTGGCTCCCCAGCTGTGTCGAGTCGTCGAATATGTTGTTTAATGGTCATCACATTATTTTGGGTATTTTCGGGTATAGGAGGGCAAATAGATACTGGCCATTATATCACAGCTATTCTGGCAATTTAAACAGGGCATGGGAAAGCCCTCTTACTTCAAGAAGGGCCTGTGTACAATCGGATTTATTTTTCAAAATTAATGTTGATAGTAGAATGGGAGGAAATTATAATATACCGATGGAGTGCTGATCAGTGGAGAAGGGATCAATTGGTATGAAACAAATGTTTACATAAAAAGAAACAGTCACCATTATTAAGGGTACACCCGTGCATCCGACCTATAAACGGCCCATGCAGTCAAAAATGTCCTGTGTCCCGCATTATACCCCGTGTGGTGGGAGTGCACGTTAAATATTTTTCAAAGTCCCTACGCTACGTACGATGTCGTCCTCAAAAGTTGCATTGGGTGCCTACTCAGGTGTGTCGGCTCGTCACCTGACTGTGGTAATAAATTAAGACGTCCGTGTATAGCTCTAGTGAGACGATATTCAAACTAACCCTAATCCATACAACTGGATGTCAAATACCTACCTTACGTTATATTTTCAACTTCACCAAAAGCCGCCAATGCCAAAATTCAATCGGCCATTATATCATCAGTACCAAATTTAGAGTTTCATAAACATCCTCGGTATCAGTACCCTCCAAAACAAGTAAACTAATTCAATGGGAAATTCGCCGAAAGATAGTAGATTTATGTCCGTCCGGACGTACAGACAGACGGACAAAAAGTATGAAAGTTGGGTATCTGAGGTCATAGCTTTCCAACAAAAAAGAATTTTTAAGATCCGATGGATAGAACCGATTTTGGAAGGGGGGTACGGACAGACAGACGGACATCTGCCGCATGTCAATACCTACTTTTTCATTTTTTTAATTCTTCCGAATTAAAAAAAGAAAAGTAGGCTAAAAATGTTTTCATTTTTTATCTTTAAACGTCTATTAGCACAAACAAGCATTTTATGGAATTGGTTCACTTGTATTCTGAGCCCTCCATTTGATGCCATGGCAAGAAACAAGAAGTTCTTAAAGAACTAAAATAGCCTATTTTCCTGTTACTTAAATACTTACTGAAGTTCTAATCGGGAAAAAACTAGGTTCATAACAGTAAATATCATCAACTAAATAGCTGGATGCTATTCGTTTCTACACTAAATTTATACACATTAGAAAAAAAATCGAAACACAGCATCCAGCTATAATTTAAACTTCTAAAAGCCAAAATCAACTATTTTCCTTAATATTCTTTCGCAAATTAATTAAATATTATTTATCGTCTGCTTGCGATTTATTTGTAGTTCGCGAAGAATAATTAAATATTTATTAATAACAAAAGTAATGAAACTACTCCAAACTGCATTAAGAAAATAAGAAATGTAAATTAAAACTAAGCATAATTGTATGCAAAAGTATGCCTTGCCGCTTTCTTGGTAGATAATTAATGAACAATCAAAGAATCAAATTGTGCTACATTTTATGACGTCATTCCAAACTGATTCATGAAAATATTATTGTGCTTCAAATATGTTTAAATAAATAAAGTTTCTCATGCCATTGTTGATTTGGCAACAGTGATTTAAATGACTCAAAATTGAATTTCAATGTTAATTCAATGGGAAATTCGCCGAAAGATAATAGATTTATGTCCGTCCGGACGTACAGACAGACGGACAAAAAGTATGAAAGTTGGGTATCTGAGGTCATAGCTTTCTAACAAAAAAGAATTTTTAAGATCCGATGGATAGAACCGATTTTGGAAGGGGGTACGGACAGACAGACGGACGGACAGACAGACGGACGAACATACAGACATACGTACAGGCAGACAGACAGACGGACATCGACCGCATCTCAATACCTACTTTTTCATTTTTTTTAATTCTTTCAAATTAAAAAAAAAAGTAGGCTAAAAATCCCATTACAGCTCAATGGAGCGAGCGATATCCCCGAACAAACATAAAAAAAAGTTTCGTTTCAACCTCGTTTGGCACAGTGCCACGAAGTTTTTTTCTGAGACTCCGCCTCCACCTGTCAGTCAAACGTAGGGGGAATTTCAGTGTGCTAAGTATATAATTTTATCTCTTTTTTACAATCGCCAAATCGCCAAATCATGCAGCGCTCGCAGTGCCACCTTGCGTCAGATAATCATAATAACTGTAACGCAACGATAACCTTAACGGTTGCGTTGGGTGCCTGTTCAGGTGTCGGCTCGTCACTTGACTGTGGTTATAAAAAATACGACTCCCGTCGCCAATAGCCCTCGTGTAGCTCTAGTGCGACGATAATTCAAACCTAACCTAACCTAAAAACAATACAAGCAACGAAGACACCTATACTTTCCCGTATACCCAGACCCACTCGTATGATTTTAAGAAACAAGAGTAAAATAACAACAATTCCTCCAATGTTTACAGAAAAACAATCTGTTCCACCCCCCAAACGATCCCCCCCCCCTTGTTTGGTCCCTTATTTTATTATTATGTGCGTTCAAAAAAAACTGCTTACAAAGTCTTGCAGGTCATAAGAAAAAATAAAAACCAAAACCCCCCTTCAAATAATAAAATAAACTGTTCTTGTATTTTCTTTTTCCTTGCGCGTTTCACGTGTTATTTTCAAGGCCAGGCGCTGTGTTGTTCGTCGAACTTCGCAGACGATAGTTTTTGACATTTTGTTGTGGGGTGTTCGTTCACGTCTGCCGATTTGCGATTGGTGTATATTTCGATTCAACAGGTGAGTGTTTTGTTGAACGTCATTCTGTTGTTGTTGCCATTATTTTTTTATTAAACCACTGTGATTTAGAACGAGCATATTAGTTCCGTTGGGTGCTCGCTCAGGTGTCGACCTCGTCACTTGACTAGGGTTCTAAAATAAGAGGCTAAATTGGCTGTGCGGCAGCACATTGGCAGCGTTATTGGCTGTGTTAAAGCTCCTGAAGGAGGCTAGAAATAGGCAGCCGGAAACGATTACCTTACCTTACGAGCATATCGATAAGAGAGCTTAAATATAAAAATAATTAATTGTTGTTAATTGTAATAATAATTGAAAATTGCTTGCTTGATTAATGAAATTTTTTTTAAATGTTAAATTAATATAAATTATAATAATGAAAAATTATTAGATGGTTGCCATTTTTTTCGAAAAAGTACGAAACTGTCGTCTTTTAGAACGGGCATTTTCGAGAAGTCAGAATGAATAAAAATGATTTTAACTAATAATAAAAATGATTTTATATTAACTATAATAATAATTGATAATAACTTAACGTTACGTTAAATTAATATTATTTATAATAAATGATAACTTGATTGATTAATGAAAATGTTAAATATTAATTACAATAATACTTGAAAATAACTTGATAATTTCATTGAAAATTAGTTAATATAATTTTAATAATTATAATAATAATTATAATTAAGATTTCTGATAATTTATTAATGCCAATTCTTAATTAAGACTTATTTTATTGTGTACATTGTACGGTATTGAAAAACACCTTTTGTGCCGTTAGTTTTAATGTTTCAATGTAAATTATTGTGTAAACTATCATCAAATATTTTTTGTAAAAGTGGTGATATTAATATTTGTTAATTAATAACTCTTAGTATTTATTAGATTAAATACTAAACAATTGTCGTTGAGGTTAATTGTTATGGAAATTTATTTAGTTTTTAAATTAACATATACAAATTTATGATAAATTATAGTAATATTTTATTAGTAAATTAGTAATTAGTAAATTAGTAAATTTGTAATTAGTAATTAGTAATTAGTAAATTTGTAATTAGTAATTAGTATATTAGTAATTAGTAATTAGTTATTTAATTAGTAAATTAGTAAATTATTAATTTGTAAATTAGTAATTAGTAATTTGTTAGTAATTAGTAAATTAGTAATTAGTTATTTAATTAGTAATATTTAATTTACGTTAATGAAACACTATAAACTGTTGAAAATTATTAATTATGAACCCTTATTTTATTGATAAAGGAATCGCTGTTATTATATTCTCCCCATCATTTATTAAATTTTAGAATAACGCTAATATTCTAGAGGTAACAAACTAAACATTGTTACTCAGCATGTTACTACATCTCTAAAAACTGTTTAAACAATTCTATAAAACAAATAAACCCAAAACTATCTTCAAAGACTCCTCTTTCGAATGATCATAATATCACTTATCGTGAATCGACAACTTAGTTTTTCCTGCAATTAGAACAATGACTCTGCGTAGATAAGGACAGGTGACAGGTGTTTTTTTTATCCTTCTGCAATATTAACGCTCTACTGTAAGGTGTAAAAATTATTACAAAGGTGTTTTAAAACAAACTTATCTAAAAGAGTTATGAAGAACCTATAGTTAGATTTACAATTCATTTTTTCCCTCTTAACTTTATTAAATTTAGTGACATTTCATTTTTTTTCCTCGAACAAATGTTCGAGGAAAAAAAATGAAATGTCACTAAATTTAATAAACTTAAGAGGGACTGTCAGTCCCATAGAGCTAATGCTTTAGTTTTGAAATCACAACTTTTGCAAAAGAATTGCATTGCCATGTTATCCCATTTTCACCAGGTATTTGAATCATCATAACATCGATTTAAAACAAAATTGAAAAGAAAATAACATCCGGTTATTTAATTATTAATGGATAAAGTTTTAAAATAGTGTCGCCATGTGCTGTATATTTTTGGCATTGTAAAACTTCAAAATTATATAATTAAATAACTAGATAACATTTCCGCTTCAAATGTGTTTCATTTCATAGTTATGTTGATTCCCATACTTGGGGAAAAAGGGCTAACATGACAAAGCAATACTTCGGCAGAAGTTGTGATTCCCAAAAACTAATGCATTAGCTCTATGGGACTGACAATCCCTCTTAATCTCAATGTTTGTCCGTTATAAATTGTATAAAAATATGGAAAACTAGGGCAGAGAGTAACATTACACAACTTTCAATTACCGCTCAATAAATCAATGCCCACATTTAAAGGTAATTAATAACCATATAATGTAATTTCAATAACTTTAAAACCTAAAAAGTTCTATGCAGCTGCCCTTTGCGAACGGGCGATTTTCTCGAAAACCTTATTATGACATCCCGAGAGGTTCTTGGAACTCGCATACCAAATTTTAAGTCTGTGTCTCTTTTCGTTTTCCAGCAACACCTTTAAAACCACACAAGTTCTATGGCAGCTCTACCCCCTTGCACATTTGCAATTTTCTCGATTACCTTATTATGGCGAACTCGAGCAACAAATTCGAAGTCCTTAGCTCTTTTAGTTCGAACTCTAGAGTGTTTTCGGACAGACGAACAAGACTAATTCTTAATTTCAAACAGACTAATTTCAAACAGACTAATTCTAATATACAAATAGACAAATTTTTTCAGACAAAACGACCAGTGTTCCAAAAACCACTTGGTCGGAATCAGCACCTTCCAAAACGTAGGAAACACAAAATCTCCAAATGTGATTTTCGTCCCCATCGCAATAATTCATTTCCTTAGGGGGCGTATATAAATTACGTGACTTGCTTGGGGAGGGGGTCGAACCAAATATCACGTAATTTGTCCCGTAAAAAATCAAAGTAAAATTTCGATAAAATGGAGCAAAATTCCACTATTTTTTTTTTCTTGATGACTTAAAATTGGCAAAATCTTACATGATAATATTTATCGTGGTTTTCTCCGAATTGTACTAAAAAAATTTAGGTGAAAAGAACATATACACTGCTCAGAACAATTAGGGGAACTCATGGTTTGTAACATTTTCACCCCCAATGATTCCATTTGGTATCATCAGCTTCCGATTTTTTTTTTCTTACTAAGTTGCGCTCGCACTTATTTATCGTTAGATGGAAGAATCCTGTCTTTTGAAGAATTAAATAATGTTTGATTTAATTACATGAAAATATGAAAAGCATGGTAAAATAAAATTCACTCCCAAAATATTTTAAGAAATAAATTGACCCTAAATTCTTCACGCTTGCATTCTTAGACGTTTTAAAATTGATTTTACCTGTTTTTACAAATAAAGTATTGAAAAATTATTGTCATAATTTATTCAAAAGTTATGATTCCAATATTTTCCCCCTTAAATTTTAGTTTAAAAAATAAGATCCCCCCTCCTGTTTTTTACCATTTCATTCTGGATGCATAATGAATCTATTTCACAAATGTTAGATTTCTATAATAAGAAGTTGGAAGAAGAATAAGAAGTTGGAACTGAAAGGGTAAACAAAAGTACGCAAAGTGCTCCCCTAATTCTTTTGAGCAGTGATTGGCGTTCGCTTTTTTCTGTTCTCTTTATTAGTTTCAAGTCAGACCAAAGGACATCGTATTCAAAGTATTTTCACACTTCACAAAGACCACCATCATTAGACGATGCAGCTGCTGTTTGGAATTTGGACTATAAGTTTGGGGTTGGACTTCCCGGGTATCAAACGTCCAGGGCCGGATAGGCTAAGTAGGCTGTAGCCCAGAGCGGCGAATTTTTGGGGGCGTCAAATTTTATGACCTATTAAAGCAGCATTCGGCATAAAAAAATTATTATAAATATACTGATATTTTTAACAAAGAAAACAAATAATTTTCATTAATGCGTAAACCGTAAACGTATATACAGTAGTAATATTTAGTAGCAAACATGGCTGATGCGAGGGCAAAAGCACCCTTTCCCCCCCGGATTCGGAAGTTGAAAGAAAAATTGTAAAACGATTAAAAAAAAATTCGCCTATTATTTCGATTTAGAGTGTAAAGTTACATAGATGATTCTAATATGTAAACAGAACAAAATAGTCAAGAAACCTATATCTGGGGTATCTTACAACGGGAGTGAGAGAAGGAAAAACCAAAGAGTTCTATAGTAGGGTAGAGACTGAACCTGGCAACAGCACCATGGGCCAACACGGAGACAATATACGGTGGCAAGTGGGGCCCGATGGCCAAGTGGTTTGGATCGCAGGCCATAACGCTAGCAGTCCGCGCGCTGTAGCAGATGCGGGTTTGATTCCCGCCTTTGCCCTGGGTGTACTTTCTTTCTCAGTATCAAAATTATAAATTAACTAGCACTTTTGCCACTCTATTCGGGCTCCGTAGTGAGCCATGGCTGCCGATGGCAGCTCAGTACGAGTCGTTCCTCTACCCTACTATAGAACTCTTTGGGAAAAACACCATTCGGACGAAAGCACAAATAAATTCAATCGTAGCCTGCAAGCGGCAAATCTTTAAATCCGGCCCTACAGACGTCTAAATAAAGTTTCTGCTGCAGAAAAGAAAGACGTATTGCGGGTGTCTTCATTGTTGACTCTAATGGCGTGTGAGCCGATCACAGACAAGCTCAAGCCTGCTTTGTTTATGGCAGAAAATATATTCCGTCAAACGTCAAAATCGAAATTTTCAAAAATACTAATTTTAAAAAATATCACGTGAGATTACGAAGGGGGGGTCAGGGGGGGGGGGTCAAGCTAAATATCAGCAGGGGGGAGGGGGGTCATAAAATCGTCAAAATCGAATCACGTAATTTATGGATTATGGACCCCCTTACATTTCATATTAGGTAATTTCGAAAGTAATCTGAAATTATCCTGCACGTACTTAATTAATAAAATATATTAATTTCCAGGGATTGGAGTAACGCGTTACTTGTAACGCCGTTACTTGTAACAGTTACTTTTTTTAGGTAACGTCGGGTAACGCCGTTACATTTTTCAGAAAGTAACTGTAACTTAGTTACTTTTAGCGGTAACGAAGTAACGAAAAATTGCGTTACTTTTCCGTTACTTTCTTTCCGAAGGCTGTCTGATGCTTATTTATAAATTCCACTCCTAAGAGAGAAGGGAACATTTCGCATTCCCGAAATCTGAGCTTTTCTTGGGAGGGAAAAAGCAAACTAGCATTGTCCACTTTGGCTGCTAACGGCAGCCAGAGTTGTGAAATTGTTTCGTTAATAATGATTTTCTTTGAAAAATGGTAAGATGGCTAAATTAAAATTTTTCTCATAACTTGAAATTTCAAAAAGTAACTGTGAATCGTTACTTTTCGTACTAAGTAACTGTAACGTGTTACTTTTCATATTAAGTAACTGTAACGGTAACAGAGTTACTTTTTTTATTAAGTAACTCTAACAGAGTTACTTTTTTAAAGTAACTTTCCAATTCCTGTTAATTTGTAAATGAAGTATGATCTTAATTCCTATTATTTGAGAAATAATGTGATTACGTCAATATGGGGTTGTTTCACGGAGGATCTGGCAATAGCTCCGCGGTCTTGTTTTCCGGTCTCTCGAATTACTTTTGTTTAGGTTAAGTTGGTTGGTAGACCTATATTCAGGTTATTGTGCTTGGTCAGCACACAAACCTGATTATCTCTACCAACCAACCAAATTCGAGAGACAGGAAAACAAGACCGCGGAGCTATTGCCAGATTCTCCGTGAAACAACCCCATTGTTATAAATTCTTTCAAATACATATGATTATCAATTGTGTTTAAAAATATGTTACTATATAAAATTTGAATTCTTTTTTTTTATTCTTAATCCACACTGAGAAAAAAATCGTGATAAAGCCTGACATTCTATCCTATATTTTGATATTTTTTTATGTATTTTTCCTTTGTTGACAGTACGTCATGGTGACGTCATACTGCGTCATAGTGATTAAATCTGAAGGGGGCTGACTAAATGTGGCTAATTCATAATTCAAATATGTTAAAGAAGAAAATTAAGACGCTCGTTAAAAACATTTCTCATAAATTGTCAGAGATTATTATAGCTAATTTTGTATGCCATGATATATACAAATACAAAAATTGTCGACCAACAACAGGCCAGAGGCCCAGTAAGGTTGGTCCAAACTAAATCTAATACATTGCAATAAGTTTGGGATCAAAGTTATTAAATTTATGAATACATAGAAAATTGAATGTCCTAGTGAAGGCCGAGTAAAACTATTGTTTCCTCTTTCTAAAATAAGGTAAAACTCTTCTTGATTTTCAATATTAAGATGTGAAGTTAATATTGATGCTTGAAGTATGGAATTGAAATTAAATACTTTATTTTTGATAACAATAAAACTCGTTTCATTTAAATTAAGTAATACAGTTTAAAAATATGTGAATTTTTAGCGGGCTGGGGAGCCCAGTCGGTTAGGCATTCGCCTAGCATGCGGAAGGTTCCAGGTTCGGGTCCTGGCATCGCCAAAATAACTGCCGACCTATAAACGGCCCGTGCAGCCAAACATGTCCGACGAATAATACCCCGTGTGGAGGGAGTGCACATTAAATTTCCTTTTAAGTCCTAACTCTGCGTACGATGTCGTCCTTAACGGTTGCGCTGGGTGCCTACTCAGGTGTCAGCTCGTCACTTGACTGTAGTTCTAAAATACGACGCCCGTCGCCAATAGCCCTCGTGTAGCTCTAGTGCGACGATAATTCAAACTAAAAAAACTGTGAATTTTTAGAGAATTATGTATAGGATCACAAAAGGCCTCGCACCTGCTAAGGACAGTCATAACTAGAAAGTATAAAAACAAAGTAGGGATAGGGTTTTTTTTGCTGGATTTAAGATAGTTTTTTAAAAGCCTTTCATATTAATTCATAAAAATTTGTCTACCCTTAGATTGATTTCATCCACTCCTAAAATTGTTTAGAGATTGAATCTGACATCAACTGTGCGATTTAAAAGAAATTAACAATTTGTAACTCTCAAATTTCAAACTCATTCGTCTCACAATTGGAATTTCTTTTCTGTATTTTTCTTTAGATTTTAACGTTTGAAACTTTCAAAACACCAACTAATCGACCGTCCAACCCGTAACTTGGATGGTCTAAACAGCAGCCGGTTGCGTTGGGTGCCAACTCAGGTGTCGGCTCGTCACCTGACTGTAGTTCTAAAATACGACGCCCGTCGCCAATAGCCCTCGTGTAGCTCTAGTGCGACGATAATTCAAACTAAACTAAACTAAACAGCAGCTGCATCATCTGATGATAGTGAAAAAGAACTTGAGAATCACTTACGATGCACATGTTGCTTACTTTTAGCTTCCACACTGCGTTTATAACGTAAAAAGTGGAATGTATTTTAATCGTACAGTCCGTCTGTCTGTCTGTTTGTCTGTCCGTCCGTCACCCACTTTCATAGCCCAAACTACCAATGCTAAAGGCAAGTGTGATGGTCCTGGAACTTTTCGCCGAAGGTTTGTGTGTGGAAGAGGGAAACCACGATAAATACTGTCATGCAAGGCCTTTGCCAAATTTAAGTCCAGAAACATATTTTTCTGGAATGTAACTCCATATTTTGCTTTCAATTTTACTACGATTTTTTTGCAGGGGGAAATAATTACGTGATAGTCAACGAGACCCCCAATAAACACCTATATGGTTCCTATAGTAAACAGAGGCTTAGATATTAGTTGGAGCCCGGATGGCCTAGTGGTTTGGATCGCAGACCATTACGCTAGCAGTCTGCGCGCTGTAACGGGTGCGGGCTCGATTCCCGCCTTTGCCCCTGGGTGCACTTCCTTTCTCTGTGTCAGTAAAAATTCTTTCTGTGTCTGTCTTACTTGACGAAGGCTTATAAGCGGGTGATCTGATTAAGCACACAAGCCGGAATATATATGTACCTACCCCCTAATGAACTGTGTAAACGAACTATTCTTATCACTTTTCAAAGACTGTTAATCTACACTGCTCAAAAGAATTACACTCTTAAAACAAACGAGCGGTTTTAACTCAGTCTGAGTTAATTTCCACTCCTTTCCGGGCCGAAAATGCACTTCTCCTATAGGAGTGAATTTCACTCTTTTTCGGAGTGGTTAAAAGAAATAAAAGAAAACAATCTGCGTCCTACACTCTTAAAACGAGCGGTTTTAACTCAGTCTGAGTTAGATTCCACTCCTTTCCGGGCCGAAAATGCACTTCTCCTATAGGAGTGAATTTCACTCTTTTTCGGAGTGGTTAAAAGAAATAAAAGAAAACAATCTGCGTCCTACACTCTTAAAACGAGCGGTTTTAACTCAGTCTGAGTTAGATTCCACTCCTTTCCGGTGCCGAAAATGCACTTCTCCTATAGGAGTGAATTTCACTCTTTTGTTTTAAGAGTGTAGGGGAACACTTTGCGTACTTTTGTTTACCCTTTCAGTTCCAACTTCTTATTTTTTATTATAGAAATCTAAAATTTGTTAAATAGTTCCATTATGCATTCAGAATAAAATGGTAAAAAACAGGGGGGGGGGGAATCTTCCTTTTTTTAACTAACATTTAAGGGGGGAAATATTGGAAGCACTACTTTTGAATAAATTATTACAATAATTTTTTCAGAACTTTATTTGTAAAAAAAAGGTAAAATCAATTTTTAAACATCTAAGATTGCAAGCGTGAAGAACTTGGGGTCCATTTATTTCATAAAATATTTTGGGAGTGAATTTTATTTTACCATGTTTTTCATATTTTCATTTAATTAAAACAAACATTATTTAATTCTTCAAAAGACATGATTCTTCCATCCAACGATAAATAAGTGCGAGCTCAACTTAGTGAGAACAAAAATCGGAAGCTGATGATACCAAATGGAATCAATGGGGGTGAAAGGGTTTAAACCATGCGTTCCCCTAATTGTTTTGAGCAGTGTATAAATTGTATCCCAATTTTCCCGTAATAAATTTATATTTGATTTATTTTACTTTCATTTACCATTTCTTTTATGCATTTAGGTCTTGACGGATGTCTGCCCTTCTGACCAGGCTGCGATTGGCTCGGCCTCGCATCGCGAAGACAACTTTATCCAGTTCTTCTGCGCACAGGTAAGTTTACATAAAAATAATTTCCTAATCTCGATTATTAAATAATGAATCTTCTGAAATGCTTATTAAATAAGAATTATTTTTTACGGTTAGTGCTTCAAGGTAACACTTTCAAAAAAATCTTTAATTTTGACATATTCCCTATAAAATTGATGTTTTATTACTTCAATCTGTGTTTATAAACAATATATGATAAGAAAAATTTGAAAATAATTTAATTTTTTAAGCTATTTAAAAAAAAATTGAAATTTTAATGCTAAGGCTTTTTTAAATACAAATATTTTAACCCAATTTTTTTTCTCATGTACTTTAATCTGTTTTACATAAGAATTGGTATCCAAATTTTATTTATCTTCAGTAGTTGTTTTATAAAAAATATTTATCTAGAAAATCCCAAATTATTTTAGCATTTGAAAAATTTCAACTTTAGTATTTTTTTTATAAAAAAAAGTATTACTTTTGAAAACAATTTTAATACCAATTCTTAATTTTAACATATTTGACAGACTGCATACAAAATTCCTTAGACTTTTATCAATAATTAAAAAAGCCTTAGCGTTTTGAAAAACTTGTCATCAAGGAAAAATGAACACCGTGAAAAACGCTTTTAAAGTATTCATTCGTTTGAATTTTTATCCTACCTTTCCTCATATAAAGTGGAATAACTTTTTTTAAAATATAGCTAGACTTTTAAAACTTGGTGGAGAAGATTTAAAACTTTAATGTTAGCAAAAAAAAAAAATCGCAATTTTTGCCATTTTTGAGGTACTGTGCCTTCAAGGTGTGACTGAAATCTCTGCTGCCGTTCCCTGCCCGTTATTTTACATGGATTTTTTTTTAAGGGGACGCATTACCCAAAATTTCGGGCTGCCTAGAAAAAAATTAAACATGCTCGAATGCTGTGAGCTAAGGATATTGCAAAAAAGAAGGTATCCTTTATAATGGAGGAGGTTCATTGAAAATGATATAGTGGTTTGGTAAAATGGTTTTTGAAATTTTATGTTGATTTTTTAATTTTTTTCAGCTTGTGAATGGTTAAAACCCTAAGGCTTTTAAGTAAATCAATGTAGAGCTCCAAAATTTTTTTCATGTATTGAAACATATGCGTTTAACAAAAGTTGGTATGAGATAAGGTCTAGTGTAATTAATTTTTTTTAAAAATTGATGAAGTTGAAAATTTACAAAAAATCTTATTTTTTGGCCACTTTTATACATAAAGCTTCCTAACTATTTTTGTTTAACTGACAGCACAATATCCATACCAACTTTTATTAATAGATGTTGTGAGAACATTTTGAAAAAGAAATCCATTAAAAAATTCTTTAAATTGTAGGAGGAGTAGCATTTTGAAAAAACGTTAAAATTTTAATTTTTTGAAAAAACCTACGTTAATTATTAATCATTATTAATCATTTTTTCGTATATGTTTATTGAATGTTAGTTCTTTGTAAAAATAGTTTAATTTGAATGCTAGAGATAAAAATACTGCATTTAATTTTTTGGGTACCACGTCCCCTTGCCCGGGGACTAAGTATAAGTGTACTAAGTAAACAGGGTACTAAGTTGCCTAAAAATTTTCAAAATTGTCACACCCCTTATACTGAATTTCATAACAGTTCCAAGTATATGATGTTGCATCATTTTGAAATGTCCCAACAAAGAAGGACAAAAACAGAAGTTATTCCTGTATGACGGATCCACCCCTTATCAATTTATTGCGTTCAAACATTTCGAAACTAAACGCCAAACTTCCTTGTAGGACAATGAATTCTCTCTCGATATCTTATGTATCTGTGATACTGGGACCCGATACCAGATATCCATCTTTACATAAAAGGATATTTCAAGTGCCTTATCTGGACAATGTTTCAGGTTCATTTTAGGGCCGTGCTAGTTCATTTTGGGGCCATCAAACCGTGCACGGTTTGATTAACACTTCTGGAATGATAGTTCCTGGTTTAACTTACGTAGGCATGTCGGAAAATAATATTAATGGCCGATGCCCGATTTACAGGAAACGGCGCAATCGTCACTGTTATGAACCAAAGAGTTCTATAGTAGGGTAGAGACTGAACCTGGCAACAGCACCATGGACCAACACGGAGACAATAGAGGGTGGCATGTGGGGCCCGATGGCCGAGTGGTTTCGATCGCAGGCCATAACGAATGAACCAAAGAGTTCTATAGTAGGGTAGAGACTGAACCTGGCAACAGCACCATGGACCAACACGGAGACAATAGAGGGTGGCATGTGGGGCCCGATGGCCGAGTGGTTTCGATCGCAGGCCATAACGAATG
The DNA here is from genome assembly GCA_019343175.1 of Oedothorax gibbosus. NCBI lineage: Eukaryota > Metazoa > Arthropoda > Arachnida > Araneae > Linyphiidae > Oedothorax > Oedothorax gibbosus. The sequence goes on along the minus strand of CM033272.1, from coordinate 41,728,147 downwards.
AACCAAAGAGTTCTATAGTAGGGTAGAGACTGAACCTGGCAACAGCACCATGGACCAACACGGAGACAATATAGGGTGGCATGTGGGGCCCGATGGCCGATTGGTTTCGATCGCAGGCCATAACGAATGAACCAAAGAGTTCTATAGTAGGGTAGAGACTGAACCTGGCAACAGCACCATGGACCAACACGGAGACAATATAGGGTGGCATGTGGGGCCCGATGGCCGAGTGGTTTCGATCGCAGGCCATAACGAATGAACCAAAGAGTTCTATAGTAGGGTAGAGACTGAACCTGGCAACAGCACCATGGACCAACACGGAGACAATAGAGGGTGGCATGTGGGGCCCGATGGCCGAGTGGTTTCGATCGCAGGCCATAACGAATGAACCAAAGAGTTCTATAGTAGGGTAGAGACTGAACCTGGCAACAGCACCATGGACCAACACGGAGACAATATAGGGTGGCATGTGGGGCCCGATGGCCGAGTGGTTTCGATCGCAGGCCATAACGAATGAACCAAAGAGTTCTATAGTAGGGTAGAGACTGAACCTGGCAACAGCACCATGGACCAACACGGAGACAATAGAGGGTGGCATGTGGGGCCCGATGGCCGAGTGGTTTCGATCGCAGGCCATAACGAATGAACCAAAGAGTTCTATAGTAGGGTAGAGACTGAACCTGGCAACAGCACCATGGACCAACACGGAGACAATATAGGGTGGCATGTGGGGCCCGATGGCCGATTGGTTTCGATCGCAGGCCATAACGAATGAACCAAAGAGTTCTATAGTAGGGTAGAGACTGAACCTGGCAACAGCACCATGGACCAACACGGAGACAATATAGGGTGGCATGTGGGGCCCGATGGCCGAGTGGTTTCGATCGCAGGCCATAACGAATGAACCAAAGAGTTCTATAGTAGGGTAGAGACTGAACCTGGCAACAGCACCATGGACCAACACGGAGACAATAGAGGGTGGCATGTGGGGCCCGATGGCCGAGTGGTTTCGATCGCAGGCCATAACGAATGAACCAAAGAGTTCTATAGTAGGGTAGAGACTGAACCTGGCAACAGCACCATGGACCAACACGGAGACAATATAGGGTGGCATGTGGGGCCCGATGGCCGAGTGGTTTCGATCGCAGGCCATAACGAATGAACCAAAGAGTTCTATAGTAGGGTAGAGACTGAACCTGGCAACAGCACCATGGACCAACACGGAGACAATAGAGGGTGGCATGTGGGGCCCGATGGCCGAGTGGTTTCGATCGCAGGCCATAACGAATGAACCAAAGAGTTCTATAGTAGGGTAGAGACTGAACCTGGCAACAGCACCATGGACCAACACGGAGACAATATAGGGTGGCATGTGGGGCCCGATTACCGAGTGGTTTCGATCGCAGGCCATAACGAATGAACCAAAGAGTTCTATAGTAGGGTAGAGACTGAACCTGGCAACAGCACCATGGACCAACACGGAGACAATATAGGGTGGCATGTGGGGCCCGATGGCCGAGTGGTTTCGATCGCAGGCCATAACGAATGAACCAAAGAGTTCTATAGTAGGGTAGAGACTGAACCTGGCAACAGCACCATGGACCAACACGGAGACAATATAGGGTGGCATGTGGGGCCCGATGGCCGAGTGGTTTCGATCGCAGGCCATAACGAATGAACCAAAGAGTTCTATAGTAGGGTAGAGACTGAACCTGGCAACAGCACCATGGACCAACACGGAGACAATAGAGGGTGGCATGTGGGGCCCGATGGCCGAGTGGTTTCGATCGCAGGCCATAACGAATGAACCAAAGAGTTCTATAGTAGGGTAGAGACTGAACCTGGCAACAGCACCATGGACCAACACGGAGACAATAGAGGGTGGCATGTGGGGCCCGATGGCCGAGTGGTTTCGATCGCAGGCCATAACGAATGAACCAAAGAGTTCTATAGTAGGGTAGAGACTGAACCTGGCAACAGCACCATGGACCAACACGGAGACAATAGAGGGTGGCATGTGGGGCCCGATGGCCGAGTGGTTTCGATCGCAGGCCATAACGAATGAACCAAAGAGTTCTATAGTAGGGTAGAGACTGAACCTGGCAACAGCACCATGGACCAACACGGAGACAATATAGGGTGGCATGTGGGGCCCGATGGCCGAGTGGTTTCGATCGCAGGCCATAACGAATGAACCAAAGAGTTCTATAGTAGGGTAGAGACTGAACCTGGCAACAGCACCATGGACCAACACGGAGACAATATAGGGTGGCATGTGGGGCCCGATGGCCGAGTGGTTTCGATCGCAGGCCATAACGAATGAACCAAAGAGTTCTATAGTAGGGTAGAGACTGAACCTGGCAACAGCACCATGGACCAACACGGAGACAATAGAGGGTGGCATGTGGGGCCCGATGGCCGAGTGGTTTCGATCGCAGGCCATAACGAATGAACCAAAGAGTTCTATAGTAGGGTAGAGACTGAACCTGGCAACAGCACCATGGACCAACACGGAGACAATAGAGGGTGGCATGTGGGGCCCGATGGCCGAGTGGTTTCGATCGCAGGCCATAACGAATGAACCAAAGAGTTCTATAGTAGGGTAGAGACTGAACCTGGCAACAGCACCATGGACCAACACGGAGACAATATAGGGTGGCATGTGGGGCCCGATGGCCGAGTGGTTTCGATCGCAGGCCATAACGAATGAACCAAAGAGTTCTATAGTAGGGTAGAGACTGAACCTGGCAACAGCACCATGGACCAACACGGAGACAATAGAGGGTGGCATGTGGGGCCCGATGGCCGAGTGGTTTCGATCGCAGGCCATAACGAATGAACCAAAGAGTTCTATAGTAGGGTAGAGACTGAACCTGGCAACAGCACCATGGACCAACACGGAGACAATATAGGGTGGCATGTGGGGCCCGATGGCCGAGTGGTTTCGATCGCAGGCCATAACGAATGAACCAAAGAGTTCTATAGTAGGGTAGAGACTGAACCTGGCAACAGCACCATGGACCAACACGGAGACAATATAGGGTGGCATGTGGGGCCCGATGGCCGAGTGGTTTGGATCGCAGGCCATAACGCTAGCAGTCCGCGCGCTGTAACAGGTGCGGGTTCGATTCCCGCCTTTGCTTTGGGTGTACTTCCTTTCTCAGTATCAAAATTATAAATTAACTAGCACTTATTGCCACTCTACTCAGGCTCCGTAGTGAGCCATGGCTGCCGATGGCACCTCAGTACGAGTCGTTCCTCCACCCTACTATAGAACTCTTTGTTCTGAACCTACCTTGTTTGAGGCTCTGCTGTCCCAAGTAGCAGGGCCGGATTTAAAGATTTGCCGGCTGTAGGCTACGATTTGTACCCCCCCCCCCTCCCCCAGCCTCAATATTCTCCCCCTTCGGGGAAAGGTAGCTGGTTAGCTGCAAAATAGGGTGGTATGTGCTGTTTAAAATAGATACACATATTAGAATCATCTATGTACCTTTACACACTAAATTGAAAGCGAAATAGGCGAATTTTTTTAAAACTGTTCGACTATTTTTCTTTCAACTTCGAAATCCGGGAGGAGGGGGTGCATTTGCCCTCGCAGCGACCATGTTTGCTACGAAATATTAATTGAGGTAATTGTCAGAAAATGTTGTAAATTAGAATTTACTCAAAGAGTAGATGATACTCTCAGAACTTATACCTAATAACCAGAGAAGAAAAATCGCAATCCGAGTGTGAACTTGTTAAGAGGAATTGTCAGTCCCATAGAGCTGATGCATTAGTTTTGGAATCACATCTTCCGCAGAAGTACAGCTTTGCCATGTTAGCCCTTTTTCCCCAAGTATGGGAATCAACATAACTATGAAATGAAACACATTTGAAACGGAAATGTTATCTAGTTATTTTAATTATATATTTTTGAAGTTTTAAAATGCCAAAAATATACAGCAGATGGCGACACTATTTTAAAACTTTATCAATCAATAATTAATTAACCGGATGTTGTTTTCTATTCAATTTTGTTTCAAATGGATGTTATGATGATTCCCATACCTGGTGAAAATGGGATAACATGGCAGAGCAATTCTTTTCGCAAAAGTTGTGATTTCAAAACTAATGCATTAGCTCTATGGGACTGATAGTCCCTCTTAACATGACACGTTCAAGAGTACATCGCGATAATCGTTGGCGTACTTCTTTGAGGACGCGTGGAAAGGACGCACATTCAATACAAGACGATTCAACTGTTGGGAAAGAGACGACTCTTATCAACGCCGGCAGATTAGAATACCAAAAGATCAGTTACAAACGGGAACCAAAGATAACACTCTGTTTTGGAGCAGAGTTATGGTTACTTTAAGGATGGAACGTTAAATAGAAAAGAACTAAACGACGAACCTACAGTCCCTGGACACATTATTAGACGCACTGCAAAGAGTTCATGTAAAATATTAATTATCGGGCGATATTGTACTGTTTTATTATTTTAAATTGATTTTTTTTTATGTTATCCGATCCATTACCGATTTATTGGACATAAATAAAACAGCATTCATTTAGAAAATCATACGTTTATTAAGTTTTAAAGAAAAGTGAAATGAATGTTAGTAAAAGTCAATATTGAGTGGAGCCACCTTTAGCCGCTATCAAAGCTTTCATTCTGCGCGGCATGCTATCCATGCAAGACTGTACTGTCTCCTGCATTGGAGGAGGATAATTCTACACATAAATAATCTTATAATAAATAATTAATATAAATTAGTCTTAATCATAATTATCTTAAAATAAATACAAATATGTAGTCTACTACAATTCTTTTAAATAAAAATCAATAATAATGGAGTTTAAATATACTATTATTGCATAAAAACTCTTAAGAAACATAAAATTACTTAAAAAAAATACAGTGCGTCTAATAATTTGTCCAGGGACTGTAGGCCTGATCTACCATTAGGCCCGATCCAAGGGCCCCAAAATTTTATGGGTCCCTACACTGTTAAAACTGATGGTGGCAAATGGTTGCCATTTTCCACCCCGGGGTGAAACGGTGGTTTCTATTTGGCCCCTCAAGGTTTTCAATCGCATTGGGTCGATGAATCTTGAGCTTGTGAATCGCCTAGGTCACACTCATTAGACGAGAACCCAACACCCACGTCAGTACGGATATTTAGACAAATCTACGCCTAACTTCAAAATATTCGTGAGTTAATTTACCAACACAGTCCTTTCCAGTAATACCCTTGAAAATTGCACTTACTCCTTACCCGTTTAGGACCGTGGTATTCCCCTCCGAAATTTCACTCTAGAGAGCATTTTCGGAGTGGATAAAAGAAATAAAGATAACAATCTACGTCCTACACTCTTAAAACGAGGGTTTTTAACTCGTCTGAGTTAAATTTTCACTCCTTTCCGGTGCCGAAAATGCACTTCTCCTATAGGAGTGAATTTCACTCTTTTGTTTTAAGAGTGTACCGATACGGGACGTCATAAGGGAGCCAATAAAATGTTATAGCTAAAAATATGATACATCATCCGATCATCATTACGGGCAATCATACACAATATTTCCCTTAACAGTTTGTTGTGCCTACTGTAAGAGTTTTTCTAAATCGGACCCTGAATATATCCATTTTTCTCTTTCGCTTTTGGTTATTATCATACAGGGTGTCCGTAAAAGAATGTCCGAGTTTCAAATTGTAATAGTATTGGGGTTGAAGTGTAATTGTAACGTGGGGCTTCGTAAAGGATCGGGTCTACGTTCCAGCCCTATACCCCACGATTTACCAACCTTGAAAGGTAGAATTGCACAGGCTTCCATTACTCCGGGACTTGCTGCAGACAGTATGGGAAGAATTGCATTTTCGTTTGGATGTGTGCCGTATCACTAAAGGCGCACACATTGAGCACTTCTAGGAAAAACTAGGTTAGTTTTCCGTCAATGTCATGTATGATTTGTTATATTTAGTATAAAATAAACTCCTGTAATATACCATTAAAACTCGGACATTCTTTAACGGACACCCTGTATTTTTTAAGAAAAGTACTAATCTCATCCAAATAATTAATCAGAGCATTGCTGGATATGCAATTAACACATTTTGGTTTGTTGGATACAATAAATTAAGATTTATTATGATTTTTGGCCAATAATTACCTCAATTTTCCGGGTCCAATCCCGGATGACCCTACTTCTCAGGGCCGGATTTCTAAATAAGCTAAGTAGGATGTAGCCTAGAGCCGCGAATTTTTTGGGGCGGCAAATTTTACGACCCATTAAAGTGGCATTCGGCATAAAAAAATTATTATAAAGATACGAATATTTTTAAGAAAAAAAACCAAATAATTTACATTAATGCGCAAACTGTAAACTTATATATGTATAGTACTAATATTTTCGTAACAAACATGGTCGCTGCGAGGGCAATTGTTCCCCCTCCTCCCGGACTTCGAAGTTGAAAGAAAAATAGTAGAACAGTTTTTAAAAAAACGGCCTATTACTCTTTCGATTTAGTGTGTAAAAGTACATAGATGATTCTAATATGTGTATCTATTTTAAACAGCACATACCACCCTATTTTGCAGCTTTTCTCAAGGGGGGAGAATATTGTGACAGGGGCGGCATTGGCAAATCAATCGTAGCCTACAGGCGGCAAATCTTTAAATCCGGCCCTGCTACTTCTGGTAAGGTTAGGTTAGTTTGAATTATCGCTGCACTAGAGCTACACGAGGGCTATTGGCGACGGACGTCGTATTTTAGAACCACAGTCCAGTGACGAGCCGACACCTGAGTAGGCACCCAACGCAACCGTTAAGGGCGACATCGTATGCAGCGTTAGGACTTTGAAGGATATTTAACGTGCACTCCCTCTACATTGGGTGTTATTCGTCGGACATTTTTGGCTGCACGGGCCGTTTATAGGTCGGCAGTTATTTTGGCGATGCCCGGCCCCGAACTGGGACCTTCCGCATGCTAGGCGAATGCCTAACCGACTGGGCTCCCGCCAGCCCCCTGCTACTTCTGGAATTCGAAATGTATCACTCGGTTCCTTTCGAAAAAAATCTGAATTCCGTTATCTTGCGATGAGTTTGTTGCTGTCTTACGTCAATATTAAAGTCTTTTAATATTTTTTTGGATGAAATGAGATTACGAAACTTGATTACGGAATGTGTTTTTGTTTCACTTGGGGGGAGTTTCAGTTTGATTACAAAACTGCACAACTTTTATGAAAACAAGGTGGTAAAATAGTAAACAGAGGCTTAGATATGAGTTGGAGCCCGGAGGGCCTAGTGGTTTGGATCGCAGACCATTACGCTAGCAGTCTGCGCGCTGTAACGGGTGCGGGCTCGATTCCCGCCTTTGCCCCTGGGTGCACTTCCTTTCTCTGTGTCAGTAAAAATTCTTTCTGTGTCTGTCTTACTTGACGAAGGCTTATAAGCGGGTCTCTGATTAAGCACACAAGCCGGAATATATATGTACCTACCCCCTAATGAACTGTGTAAACGAACCATTTTCGGAGAAGGAAAAAGAGGATCATGGGGCCGTAGGGCGGAGCCTAGTGGTCAGCGTCTTGGTATCGAGATCGGAAGGTCCCGCGATCGAGTCCCGGTACCACTGAAGACCTACCGAGAATATGCGGAGTACGCGCTCGTTAAATCTGTTGGGTCCGAAAGTCCTGTGGTCGGTCATTGCGAAGTTTACCACGGGTACAGGTCCCTGGAGACTATTTCCCGTCCCTTCAGGGACATGTCTAAATTGTGGAGGTGGCGATAGATGGCAGCATCTGTCTTGTATGTGTGTGTATGTCGTGTCCGTCCTTCTTGACGAAGGTTTATAAGCGGGTCTTTGTGACCAAGCACTCAAGCCTGAAAATATATGTCTCCCAACCAACCAAGTAAAGAGGATCATGTAGGGTAACATAAACACAGATAGGTTGATCGCTGCTTTTTAATATTTTAATTTCCCCTGCGGTAAAAAAAAATCCGTTCGTTTTACAGGTGCTGTGCCATAAAAATGCCGTATGATTGACAGGGAGAAATATTTTTACAGAAAAAAACTGTTTAAAGAGAATAACAGTATTTTCCTGTAAACATCTGGTTATTTTTCTGCAAAATAAACGTGTTGTTTTTCACATTGTGGGCGAGTGTTTTTTTTTACAGAATACTGGTCAAACGGAACCTATAACCATTGAGCTAGAAGAAACGTGGAGTGAGGTGTGTGATTCACTGAACAGGGCAGCAAACGAGCCGGTCCAATAACGAAACGCGGAGGAATACTCGGCACTGCAGCAGAAACGAACCGGGCAGAAAACCTAGACACTTGACTATTTCGCTATCGTCTTCGCTGGTTCTTAGTTAGTGATCCACATGGTTATTTCTTAAAAAAGTTGGAATTTAAAGTTAAAGAAAGTTAATTTCTTTCGAACAAAAAATGTTAAAATAAATTTAGGAGCCCAAGTCAATATGATAGAGGGGAGCATACAAGTGTAGGGAAAATAGTACTTTTCTGCCCTGTTGGCTCAAAAGGGTGAGAGTGGGTTTTCGGCTCGCTGATGACACCTCACTCCAGTTTCCCTTCTAGATCAATGCCTTTAACTAACCCTTTAATATAGTAGTAAGTTGAATTATTACAAGTGATAAAATGTGAAATGAATTCTGCTATTTAAATAATTAAGCGTAGTTCCATGCTATTAATTATTTTTTAAATAATTTTCCTTTATTTCGGCTTCTATTTCCCTTCTATTCTATATTTCCCTGAAATTTTCCTGTTTGTCCAGTTTCCAGTTTCAAAAATCAAGGAATTAATTTTTGGATTTGCGGCTTTTCTTTAATATCTAGAATAACTAGTTTGAGATACTTCTGAAAATGTGAAGAGCTTTTTATTAAAACCTATTCTTCCAGTTTGTTTAGGATATTAAAAGGTTAATGTATTTAAGTATTTCTAAAGGGGTTTCGTACTGTATCTGCCTCAGTAACCCACAGTCTACCAAAAGGATCCTCAAGGTAGAGACGAGTTACCTACACTCTTAAAACAAAAGAGTGAAATTCACTCCTATAGGAGAAGTGCATTTTCGGCACCGGAAAGGAGTGGAAATTAACTCAGACTGAGTTAAAACCGCTCGTTTTAAGAGTGTAGGACGCAGATTGTTTTCTTTTATTTCTTTTACCCACTCCGAAAAAGAGTGAAATTCACTCCTATAGGAGAAGTGCATTTTCGGCACGGAAAGGAGTGGAAATTGACTCAGACTGAGTTAAAACCGCTCGTTTTAAGAGTGTAGGACGCAGATTGTTTTCTTTTATTTCTTTAACCCACTCCGAAAAAGAGTGAAATTCACTCCTATAGGAGAAGTGCATTTTCGGCACCGGAAAGGAGTGGAAATTAACTCAGACTGAGTTAAAATCGCTCGCTTGTTTTAAGAGTGTAGGCTTTTTATACAACAACGATAACAGTAGCTATATAACAACAGTAGCTATATAGCTATATAACAGTAGATAAATAACAACGATAGCAGTAGCTTGTTATTTAGATTAGTGGTAGGAACGAGATGGTAAATCTGCGCCCTCTGGCGAGTGGATGATTGATTGAGGTTGCGTGCGTGTGGTAACCGCCACAGTACGTTCTTAGTCTTTAAGTTTTTCAATTTTTATTTACATGCTTTCATTTGCATTTTTCTAAAAAAATCGACACACTTTGATAAAATTTAAAAAAAAAGCTTTAAATTTCCTAGAATGTATTTTCTACATAACTAAATATGAGAAAATATAAGTGAATGCTATATAATAATATATATAATTGTGATCTATAATAATAGAAATGAAGTTTTGTGTGTATATGTCTCTTATAGACTCATAAACTAGACGTTTGTTTGACTCGTAACTTGGCACAAATGTGTAGTGCATACTTAAGTTACAGATTTTGAACTTTCAGAGCTCAAAATGTTCTATTTTTAGAGAAAATTCGAATATTCTGAAAAAAATACACCACTTTCGCTCAAATCCGATCATTTTTTTTAAACATTCCTGATGCCATCTGCTGAAAAAATTAAATAAAACTTTTATCGAAAATATTTAAAATTGAAAATATTTATTTTATTCTGTTGCCATTACCTTCAGAAACTAAATTCATTATTTGAAAAATGATTGACATGTTTCAAGTGTTTCAATCCGTCCAGTCTCCATTCTAGGATTTTATTGTGGGTTTAGGTGATGGATTTCTTCATTGATTTTTCTGTTGATTGCAAATGTGCATATTTCATAAAAAATGTGCATATAAATGTGCATAAATGTGCAGCTATTTCCGTGAATTATAACTATGATGGTTGTTCAAGGCCATCGTACTAGAGCTACTTATTAGGGTTTTGTTTTCATTTTTTCGCCAAATACGTTGCCGAACTCGCCAAATTGTTACCTAAACACGCCAAATGATTATTTTTTTTAAATTTTATAAGCTGGTTTTTTGTTCGAAAGCCATTGTGCTAGAGCTGTATAGTAAGAGTGTTTGTAGCTATATCTCTATTCTCGCCAAAAACGCGCCAAATGAGCAAAAAGGTTTAATATATGTTTATGAGGGAAATTTCAAAAACTATTATGCCTACATTTTATAGCGTATGTTTTTATTTTGGATTTTTAAGGTAATATACGTAACAGTATTTTATTCTTTATAACGAGCGGGAATAATAACATAAGTTTATTATCCTGTAGTGGATTAAATTGTACATATACTTGGATCAATTAAAACTTTTTTTTTAGTCCGTGCGTATTTATTTGCTAGTCAACAATAAATTATTATTTCTTTGTCATTCAATCAATGAAATGTTGACAATAAAACTTATCTAGATAGTTTCGAAATCCAGAAGTGTCTTTTATTGATTATTTTAAACCAGATACAATGCTTGTTACAGCACATTGACACTCTGGAATCGTCCGAGATAAAAAGAAAACAATCCGAACAAAAAATATATAAAATATACAAATGATAAACAAATGACCTTGATAATGAACTTGATTTAGTGTGTTAAAATATAGACCAAACTTAAAAGATAGTTGGATAGTAATGAATTGGATATGTAAATTAGGATCTGTAGTTATGAGGCTTAATTTAAACTTTTGTCAATAAAAAAAATCTGTATATTGCGCTTTATGACTTCGCTACGAAATATATATTCGGTCGGCGTCTAGGGGAGTTCTAAAGAAACATTGCAAGTCTTCCTCTTGATGTTTATTAAAAGAAAGTGCATATGGTCAATTAAAAGTGAGACTGTTAAGCCTCGTTAGCTTTCCACCGGCGTTCTCGCCGTGAAGCACAGGTAAGAGGATTCGGCAGTAAAAGAGAGCGCGCCAGTGTTTCCACTCCAAAATATTAAAATTCCCTTCCAAGGAACCAAAAAATCCCTTTTTATCCCTCAGCCGCCAAATTAGCAACCTTTTGCCTCGTATTCTTTTTTTGAATTCTTTACGCCAATGGGAATATTTCTTATGATGTCACGCTCTTAAAACGCTCTAAAAAATTCTTAATTCCAATGCGCACCCTCCATAATAATAAAGTTCAATAGCAAAACCTACTAGCAACAAACTCTATGAAATGACGAAAAAATAACATTCCAAAAAAAAATTCCCATGCGCGCAACACCTACCAACACTGCATTTCGCCAGAAAATGCCATATAACCACAAAAAGTATTTATCGCCCTCTAGAATTCCGCCAAATCTTTGGCGACAGAAACATTGCACTTTCAGTTTTGTTCAAAACTAACCATTTTTGAACAACGTGGCAGTTTTTAAAAAAAAAATATCCCCAGTTTGACTCATTTTTCTCTTTCAAACCCGATTTATCCCTTAATATCCCTCAATCCCTTTTTCATCCCTCAAGAGGCCAAAATATCCCTTAAAAGGGATAAAATCCCTCAAAGTGGAAACACTGGAGCGCGCCAAAGTTTAGCGCAGATTATATACCAAGTGGCGCTGCCATCGTGGGTGAATGAAAGGGTTACAGTTAATAGGTTATACAGTTATAATAGCAGTTAGACAAGGGCGCCTTGACATATATTATTACATATGATTGCGTCCACGTCCAGGGCAGAAAATGAATGGTGATACTAAAGCTAATACTAAGCGTTTAAAAGCCCTCTCTAATTTGATGACGAAGATTTACGTTGCAGAATGTCATACGAGTTAGATATACCTTTTACTCTCATTCTATAATTACATTTAAACCATAGATATCATAGTTAAAGTATTAGATTGGCAGATCACGTAACCTCCAATGCTAACGACGGGACGCGCATGGAGGCCAAATAAGAGGGCAAAATGGCCAGTGTTGCTGCCACTTTAAGGAGAAAAGTACTACGAAAAAATACCATTCAATTCTAAAATTACAAAAAAATATCGTAAAAATACTAGCTGCATTTTGGAATCTTTTTAGTGACTTTAAATCCTTTTCTAGTTTGTTTTTTTTGTAATTTTAGAATTAAATGGTACTTTTTCGTAGTATTTTTCTCCTTAAAGTGGCTGCATCACTGGCCATTTTGCCCTCTTATTTGGCTTCCATGCAAGTCCCGTCGTTAGCATTGGAGGTCACGTGATCTGCCAATCTAATACTTTATATGATATCTATGATTTAAACAAACTAATAGTGGCGACAGCCCATAGAGTATCAAGTCCTGGTGTTCCTTTTTCAGCTTGCAAAATTACGAGAATTGTAAATGTTCCGGTCAGTTGGTTAGACTGATACGAAATCCCCCATTGTCTAGTTCCCAAGCTAGTGTTTGGTGGGGCACGGAGTAACAAAGAAACTAAAAACTACACTGTAATTTTAAACATAGTAAACCAAACGTTCAACATGTGCCCTTTTATTTTCCCCACATGCGTCCTCCATCCGAAATCTTCAAATCAACAGGACCGACCCATCCCTATATTTCCAGAGATTTTCGAATTATTTCATGGGTCAACTTCACCTTCACGTGAAAAGAGGTGGGCGTTGTGGTTTTTGTCATTTGCACGAATGCCACGCCGAATTCCCATATGGTTTGGGAAGTTAAATACTGGGTTTAGAAAGCGTTGGTAGGGAGGAGCTTAAGCCGATTGCAGCAGGAGCCAACGTGCGCGAATTCGAAGCGAAGTCTTCTTGTTATCTAAGACAGGTCAGATCCTCTATAGAAAACTTGTTATAAACTAATGCTATTTATTTCTCCGCAGTACTGCGTCTTCCAATGCGACCCAGAGTGACGTGGACGAGGCGGAGGCTGTCATCGTAGGGGGCGGGGCTGTCGGCGCCAGCGTAGCTTATCACCTCTCCAGACTGGGCATGCGCGACGTGGTGCTGCTGGAGAAGTCTGAGCTCACGGCGGGATCCACGTGGCACGCGGTACGTAACGCATATATTAAATCTGTTTTTGTAATGTAAACTTAATAACATACAAATTGACTTTTCCATGGCTAATTGCATTTAACTGTAGTGTATGTCACAAAAAAATTAAATTAAATAAAGCACATAACATTACATTTTAATAAGTCTAGATCAGCTATTCCGCTATTTTTCCTTTTCCATTTCATGTTAAAAGTTGCAGTTATAATCACTTATTGTGCAAACGTCACTTACACTACAGAAAGGATCATTTTGCATGGAATTAGCCCCATGAATTATCAACTTATTTCGAAAGTATTATTTTAAAATAATACTAACCAAAATGCTACTGCAATTACGTAGTTGATCTGCCCATGTTAAATCTAATTTTTTTTTTTCTAATCTTAAGTTATGCATGAAAATTTGTAAAAGGAGGAATGACTTCAAATACCGCTTACAACAATCGGAATCTAATGAATAATTTATTTTTTTTAGAAATCTTTGTATATTATAAAAATTAAATGAATTAATTAATAATTTGTGAGACGTGTGGTATAGGCTGGGTCTGATTTACAAAAATACAGACTGTATAGGCAAAGGAGATTTTAGGGGTCCGCTTGATGATAATATGTATGTAATATGATAATATAATATGTAATAATTATACGATAGGCATTATATTTTTTCTATCATCGTCGTTATGACAGCGATCCGACCGTTAGGTCAGTTTTTCATAGTAAGGAAACATGAAGAGCCTTGGCCATGCTTTTAGAATTTTATTTTTATAAATTTTATTTTTGCACTAAAAGTTTCATGTAATAGCACACATTAAAGGAAATTTTATTGGCAACAAGTATGTGATAGTGATAATATAAATAAGGCCTTTTTTTTTAAAATATATATTGTTTTTTTAAACTTAGAAATTTGGCCAAGGGCAAAAATGCCCAATTTTAAAGGGCAAAATAATAAATATTTCAAAATAATTTTGTGAGCATTAAATGTAAAAAAAATTATATTATAATTAAACTTTTCGGAATCAGATTTTTTCTGAAAAAATCTTACAAATTATGTCTAAAATGTTTACTTTTTGGGGTGAGAAACTTTCTTTTTTTATTTTCTCCTCAATGCAAAAAGTAGCTCAATAAAACTAAGGTGGCTATCTGCTGACAACAGTAGCTTTGAGTACCATCTATTGAGAAAATGCTAAAATATTTTTAAATACTAAAATTTAAAGGTGGGCCAAGTCTCCCTTATGGACAAGGCTCCCCAGTCTCCCTTACAAAGTAAAGCTAAAATTGCAACAATTAATGAAATTTGGGGGGTTTACAATATTTACCATAAAAGAAATTAAAATTTAGGGGCTCTTAAAATTTGGGTCCCTAGGACCACCTAACGGGCCTTATGCAAGATCAGGCTCTGGGTATACGACATAGTCTGGATACTTTACAATGCTATTTGACGATATAAGTGTAAAATACTGGGTGGTTATAAAATAACGCTATTCGGAGAGCTCTGAAGCTTGAATGAATAATCCGAATGCAACAAACATCGAGACACTTACTAATCAAGAAGGGGGGAAAGAATGGAATCATAAAAAAAATAAACTCCTCTTGACCAGGGTTCTAAATTACGAAGCGTAATTGCTGTGTTAAAGCTCCTAAAGGAGGCTAGAAATCGGCAGCCGGAATCGATTACATTATAGTAAAATGACCGCTTCTTGGTTTTGCCAATGCTTACAAATGTGTTTGCATTGGCAGCGCCATCTATCGGTGATTATTGTAACTATTTCTTTTTTAATGTAATGTAATCGATTCCGGCTGCCTATTTCTAGCCTCCTTTAGGAGCTTTAACACAGCCAATTACGCCTCGTAATTTAGAACCCTGGTCAAGAGACAAGTTTATTTTTTTATGATTCCATTCTTTTCCCCCTTCTTGATTCTTAAGTGTCTCGATGTTTGTTGCATTCGGATTATTCATTCAAGCTACAGAGCTCTCCGAATAGCGAGCGATATTTTATAACCACCCGGTATATCAAACCAAATAAAACTCATGAGTCAAATTATGGTTCTCAGGCCGGCCTCGCCGCTCTCTACCACCCTGGCATCAACATGAAGAGAATCCACTACTACAGCATCAACCTGTTCTCGCAACTTGAAGAAGAAACGGGACAGGTGAGACATAGTAGCTCTTAGTCCGAGTAGGGAAGTTTGCTTATTGGGACTCTTTACCAGCAAGTCGCGCCATCTATCTGGAAGCTGTTCGTTAACAATTTTAATTTAATTTTTATTCAACTGGATAGTCATTTCATGGTAGGAGGCCATACTAACAGTATTTTTCACTCCATGTATAATTTGATTGGACAACCCAATTCAACTCCGCTTATGCGTCATTTGATTGGATATCATAACGTAGCTCCGGCTCTTGTGTCATTTAATTAGATATCATAACGTAACTACACCTCTTTACCAGTGCGTCTCGCCATCTATCTGGAAGCTGTTCGTTAACAATTTTAATCTAATTTTTTCTCAACTGGATTGTTATTTCATTGGCCATACTAACAGTAACTGCCACTCTAAACCTATTTCTTTTCCAGGCCCTGGGCTTCCACCGCCCGGGCCGGCTGGCCACCACCGAGGAGCGCATGACCGAGTTCCGGTACCAGATGCAGTTTAGATAATTTAATTCGACTCCGTTTCTGTATCATTTGAATGAATTACGTAATTCGACTTCACCAATGCGTCATTTCATTGGATTATTTCAATTCTGCTTATGCGTCATTTGATTGGATATCATAGTGTGACTCCACCTCTTGTGTCATTTGATTGGATGTCATAATTTGACTCCGCCTACTATTACTGTGTTTTGATTGGATGACACAGTTTGACTCTGCCTCTTTACCAGTGCGTCGCGCCATCTACACTGAATCTGGTCGTTAACTGTTTTTTGTTTATTTAACTGAATAGTCCTTTTATTGTAGCATTGCAGCAGGCCATACTGTATTGTAGCATTGCGGCAGGTAACTGTCACTCTCAACCTCTATATTCTCCAGCCCCTAGGGTTCCACCGCCCCGGCAGCATTCGGCTGGCCACCACCGAGGAGCGGATGACCGAGTTCCGGTACCAGATGCAGAGGCAGGGCTGGCAGCAGGCCCCGCAGAAGCTGGTCTCCCCGGAAGAGATTCACGACATGTGTCCCATACTTGACATGAAGGGGGTGAGTACATTTTACCCCCTAAACCACAAAAACTATCCTCTTACGACCTCTCTTCAGATGGCACTAGGCTAAGGCTGAAATTTAACTGAAACGCTTCGAATTCACGCACGTTTGCTTTGCGAATGCGATTGCTTTAAGTTCCCCCGGCGAACGCTCTCGAAAAACAGTATTTAACTTCCCAAACCACTCGAATTCGTGCTCAAAGGCGTGTTATTCGTGCAATCGACAAGAACAGAGAGGTGAGTGCATTTTCTCCTAAACCAAAAAAATAAATTGTTTGTAGCCTATATGGGTTTTGTAACTAAAGAAAATCAATAAAATCTTCAAATACCTGAGTAATTGAGCGGCTTATCCAATTTATAATTTATATCATATACCATTTATTATGCCGTCGATCAAATGGCAGAACCATGAATGTGTCAATTCAATCAAGGACCAACCAAGCTATGAGACAACACTCTCATTTTACGATACACTAATTAGCAACACTGGCTTCATTTTCGGACCGCCAATTGGCGCCAGATTAACAGTATTCAGTTTCCCATCTGTGTCACATTCGTGTCATTTGACCAGCAATGTGTCTTCAATCTTATTTCCATAGAAAATTCATATATCGTATAAATTTGTTGTGCAAATTGTTTTGCACTTGATAGTACACGTACACACTACATTTGATAAGTAAAAAGATCATGTATCGATGATATCGTAAATTTTTCTGATCTTCGAGCGAATTAAATTTTGGATATAAAAAAAATAACATGACTCTATCGGTCCTGCAAATGAACA
Source organism: Oedothorax gibbosus (assembly GCA_019343175.1). NCBI lineage: Eukaryota > Metazoa > Arthropoda > Arachnida > Araneae > Linyphiidae > Oedothorax > Oedothorax gibbosus. Next base: position 41,710,812 of record CM033272.1, on the reverse strand, counting down.
CCTTATTGTTTAGTTCCCAAGCTAGCTTAGTCTTACAACATATACTCATCCATCCTATTTTCAGATTCTGGGCGGCATGTACAATCCGGTGGACGGCCACATCGACCCCAACTCCCTGACCATGTCTTACGCGATGGCCGCCAGAGGGCGCGGGGTGCGGATTCGTCTGGACACCCCCGTCACTGGACTGCGGACCAGGTCCGACGGTAGATGGGAGGTGGACACTCCGAAAGGGACCATTCTGGCCAAGAGGGTGGTCAACGCCGCAGGTAAAGAACTGTAATGACTTTATAGGTATAGTAATGTGGCCATGCGCTGTTGTAGAACTCATTGGAGCCGTGATTTGAGAGACACACTGGAAAAACTGGTTCCGTAAAACGATACACCCGTTAGAGGGCTCTGACCATCAGTAAACCTGTATCGTTTTGATTTTTTTTTCCTCCATTGGGTTAACACAAGAGAGAACACTTCGGTTTGGAAATCCAACATCCGCTTGTAAGGGAGAATGAGCTCGATTGACCGCGGGTTTCCAAACCAAAGTGTGTTATTCCAATGGAAAGATATAAATTTCTAAACCACATTTCTCCGGCTGTATCGAGTGTTTTACAAACGGGAGAACAGTTGCGAATGACACACTATCCCTTTTGTCCACAATAGTGTGGCGGTTCACCACACACGCAACCTCAATATTCCATCAACAACTAGGTGGCGCTGATTTACCATCTCGTTCCTACCCTACCACTTTTTGGGATCTTGAATACGGGGGCGGTTTGAATATAGATCCGAGCGTAACCACTCACCACTCCGGCCCCTTGAGGGCACTACCTTTTGTTAGGACTGTGGTGGAACACCGAGGCACGACTAAAGTGGAATAACCCGGTTACGCGTGATTCAATTCACCCATTCCAACGATGTCCCAAACATTTCGCACAGATGATTCGCTAAAACCGCGGGTTTTGTTTTTTTTTTCACTGGTGTCCTTGGAAAATCGCCAACTCAACCGCCGGCAACGGACACACTCAAACCCCGTCCCCACCCGTGCCCATCAAAACTCAACGGCCAACGCTGGCATACAACCGCAGCACAACGCACAGCGAAGCAACCTGAGCACGGTTCCTACCCTCGTTCTAGGAGGGGAGTGATGTGGCGGTTCACCACACACGCAAACTCAATGTTCCATCAACAACTAGGTGGCGCTGATTTACCATCTCGTTCCTATTCGGTTATATTCGCGCAGTGGAAAAAATAAGCCAGAGTTGAAACATATTAGATTTATTTATTCTAAGCAAAACAACTCGTTTTCAAAGACCATAAATGATAACGTCACAAGTAAACTACACAAAGTAATATCGATCTGATAGCAATAATATCTCATAATATAAAACCCAACAAGTTAACTAAAGCCGAAGCTTATATACTTGACTGGGTGACGCCCACCACGACGCTGTCCCGCACACAATCAAATCCAGTCCATGACATCATGGGCAGCGCCGCAGCGAGATAACGTAACACCACGTAGTTTAACAATTTGCATGAAAAGGTAATGCCAACAGTTCCTACCACTATTCTTGATTACGACGTTAATAGTAGTACATAAGCCGAGGTAACTCATCTCCGTCTTGAGGATCCTTTTGGTGGACTGTGGGTTACCGGGGTTGCTACAATAGTATTACGTAAAAACCGGTTTTTGGTTTCAGTTACAGCAGCAAACATGAAGGCACACGAGTCGGACTTGGCTGAACCATTTAAACCGAAAACCTTTTTTTTTTTGTTAAAAGCCGAACATCTCTTAAAAAGGGTTGTGCTACTGAATCTTCAACCGCTGTTAAGGGATGTTCGTTTTTTGAAAAACTGGCGATGGTAAAAGGCAACTATAGTTAAGCTCATAGTTTCCTTGCACAGAAGCCACGACCACGGGCGGAGCTATAAAACACGCGGAGCAATCATATGAAGACAAAATAAAACGGTTCAAATTTCCTCTTCATCTTATTGCTCCGCGCGTTTTATAGCTCCGCCCATGGTCGTGGCTTCTGTGTGTTCTAAGAGTTTAACTATAGCTTGAGCGAATATCTGATGGTGAAACCATGTAAGCGTTTTTCTGAGTTGTTGAGTTCGTTGAGTTGCTGTCCGACAATTTCGCTTCATTTTTACTGCACATAACATCATGTAAACAGAAGTTTTCCAACAACATGGATGGTTTGGTAATGCTTTGTATAACTTGAAATTGAATCAAATTAAAAACCAATAACGTTTAACAAAACAGCATCCATAAAAACGAGTTGCACGTAAAGAACTCTAAAATAGCAGACCCAAAAAGAAGCTCATTTTGATAGTGAAATCAAAACAACCAATGAAATTGCAGGAAAGGAAAAATGAAAACTGGAGAATTACATCATTTGAAAGTTTAAAAAAAACTACATTGAGCGAATATCGATGATATAACACCTTTGGTACGATCTATTTTTATACGTGCTCGGTATATCTGTGGAGTCGAAAGTCCCGACGGAGTTAGCGTACAAAGTTGCTCGAAGTTCCGTTGGGTGCCCGCTAAGGTGTCGGCCTCGTCACTTGACCAGGGTTCTAAATTACGAGGCGTAATTGGCTGTGTTAAAGCTCCTAAAGGGGGCTAGAAATAGGCAGCCGGAAATGAGCCATTACAATCTATTTGTGTCACTGACTTAACAAATCTTCGTTTCCAGAGTTTGTAATCGATAATACGCGTGTAAAAAAGAGACCTAACTTGTATCATTTGCGCAGAAAACAACGTTGATTATTAGCGCAACCGGTTTATTCAGTAAAAATGTACATGTTTCGGTGGGAACTCGTGAGGCCCACCTTCATCAGAATGGTACGCCGCACTGGCTCATTTTTCTTTTTCCAACGGGACTGCTTTATTGGAGAGTAAGCCTTTGCAGACTTGGTATATTCCTCAGAACTGAGAGACATTTTTCTGTGGCGCCCTCTAGGAGACACTAGTTACCCATTTTGACGCTCAGATTACAATGAATCTGGCCTCTCTGTGGATGCCGAGATTTTAATTTTGCCGAGAGAACCCAAGCCAAAAGTGTATTCAACATTGAGCTAGAAGGGAAACTGGAGTGAGGTGTCAGCGAGCCGAAAACCCACTCGCACCCTATTGAGCGAACAGGGCAGAAAAGGACTATTTTCCCTACACTTGTATGCCATGCTTGTATGAGACCCCTCTATCATATTGACTTGAGCTCCTAAATGTATTTGAACATTTTTAGTTCGAAAAAAATTAACTTTCTTTAACTTTAAATCCCAACTTTTTTTTAAAGAAATAACCATGTGGATCACTAACTAAGAACCAGCGAAGACGAACCCAATAGCGAAATGGGCAAGTTTCTAGGTTTTTCTGCCCGATTCGTTTCTGCTGCAGTGCCGTGTATTCTTCCGCGTTTCGTTATTGAACCGGCTCGTTTGCTGCCCTGTTCAGTGAATCACACACCTCACTCCACGTTTCTTCTAGCTCAATGGTATTCAAGGGATCATTTACATGCCACATAATCATATGACACGCGTGCCCAAGATTTTCCCATCCAGAAAATCTGGGGGCTAAACTCGTATTATTTGTTTCCAGGTTTCTGGGCGAAGGAGCTGGGCGCCATGAGCGGCCTGGACTTGCCTCTAGTTCCCGTGCAGCACCAGTACATGGTCACCAAGCCCATTCCCGAGGTTCAGGAGATGAAGGTAAGTAAGTCCTCTGCTGCTTCCTCAAAACGTATTTGAAGAGTACAGGGGAAGAACCGCTTTATTTATTAGGAGTAGTTCCGTAATTGTATCTGCTTGGCGGACATTGGCGACAGAAAGCCGGTTTTCCTTTCGGGTCTTCTTTCGCGGTACAAACGTGTGACTCGTGTCCGCTGATTTCTGGCGTAAATCAGGGTTGCCGCGAGAGAAAAACAAAGTGAGTAACCGATTTCCTCACACCAGTTTAGGCAATGACTCGCTTTCATCGCCAAAGAGGCCTGATGAGGGAAGTTTTCTACAAAATTAAGCGGTTTTTCCCCTGTAATCTTCATTTGTGCAATCCGCTGTCCACTTCACTGAACTGAACTGAAACTCTGGAAGGACCATCGCATGAAAAGCTGTTGAAGCCTATTTTTGGGTCACTTGGCAACAGCTTTAGGGAGAATATGTGCCACATTTGGCATGAATTCGCCGATCACAATTGACACTTGACTTGACAGTTTGTATTGGATTGCCTAATCGCTCGCCAAGAATAGTACTCCAAGGAATTTAAGTTTTAAAGATTGTTCCTGCAATTCTATTTTTTTTAAAAGTACATGTTTCCGAAACTTCATTATATAAAGAACCTCCTAAAGCAATAACATATAAATTTTCTGTTTAAAAAATTATTGGAAAAGTTGGTTTAAAATGCCTATTTTAACAGGTAAAGTATAGGATTGGCGGCAAAAGTTGGGTTGCTCTTACAGGGTTGCCGCGCTTCACCGACCCTATTGGCGAGCGTTTCGATGCTCCTTCCAGAGTTTCAGTTCAGTTCAGTGTGGTCCGCTTCTCTCGTTTGTTACTGCCCCATCTTCCTCAGTTTAATGTCTAATTACTCGCGCCGCACTATAGTGGCTAAATGGGATAATGTGCCAACCGCTATTGTATTGTGTGAAAAATCTTTCTAAAAATAAGACTGGGTTAGGGATGGAAAAGGGTTGGATTAGAAACGGGAAAACCAGAAACGGTTAAATCGAAAAACCGGTTTTTGGATTCAGCTACACCGGATAAAAAAATGGTTTGTAAGAAGCTGAACTAATTAATCCGAAAACATGTTTTTAACTAAAAAACACACATCTCTTAATAGTCGTTATGTTGCTGAATCCACAACCACATTTAAGAGATGTTCGTTTTTGGGAAAAATGGCGATGGAAAAAGCTACTAACAAGTAACAACACTTCGCTTGCGCGAGCAATGCCATTGTCGACCTTTCTATTTTAAGTGTCAGTGACTGCCTTTTCAGTGCGAGATGCCCGTGCTGCGCCATCTGGCGGGTTCTTTCAACATGCGTGCCGAATGCGGCGGTCTCCTTGTCGGCCCCTACGAGAAGCCCACAAGATGAAGGTCGTCAGGGAGTGGGCGGGAACAAGGGTGTAAAATTTGGGAGCCCTATTTGGGGTATCAACTATTATATAAAAACGAACACGGCAACAAGAACTTCCGATCGCAAAAAAGACGAATGTAACTAAACAACTTCCAGATATTAAAGATTACCAAGGAATGAACATTTACTATATTGTGCTCCGATCCTGCGTTTCTATACCTCATTTTGTTAAGCCTAAATTAATGAAAAATTTATAATGTTTTTATTTTTCACGTAAAAAAAACCAAGGAAGTTGCTTTGGAGTGCCATCTCAGCTTGCAGGACCCGGCACTAGACGGTGCTTTCAAGCAAAAAACTGTTTTGTGTTGTTGTTTCTTATTCCACTTGGTCAACTAGCTCATTTTGTTAAGCCTAAATTAATGAAAAATGTTTTTATTTTTCACGTAAAAAAAACAAGGAAGTTGCTTTGAGTGCCATCTCAGCTTGCAGGACCCGGCACTAGACGGTGCTTTCAACCAAAAACTGTTTTGTGTTGTTGTTTCTTATTCCACTTGGTCAACTAGATCTCAAGTCCGAATGACGTCGTTCCCCCCAACAAGTCTCGAACCAGCGCCGGGTTTTCAGGAAGGCCATTCTTCTGCAAACACAAACAGGAAAGCAGATGGTCCGGAGAAGATTGTTTGGTATTGCATTTGAGGTCATTGAGCTGGAAGGGAAACTGGAGTGAGGTGTCAGCAAGCCGAAAACCCACTCACACCCTTTTGAGCGAACCGGTCAGAAAAGGACTTCCCTACACTTGTACGCAATCAAAGAGTTCTAGTAGGGTAGAGGAACGACTCATACTGAGCTGCCATCGGCAGCCATGGCTCACTACGGAGCCCGAATAGAGTGGCAAAAGTGCTAGTTAATTTATAATTTTGATACTGAGAAAGGAAGTACACCCAGGGCAAAGGCGAGAATCGAACCCGCATCTGCTACAGCACGCGGACTGCTAGCGTTATGGCCTGCGATCCAAACCACTCGGCCATCGGGCCCCACATGCCACCCTATATTGTCTCCGTGTTGGTCCATGGTGCGGTTGGTAGGTTCAGTCTCTACCCTACTATAGAACTCTTTGTACGCAATGCTTGTATGAGACCCCTCTATCATATTGACTTGGGCTCCTAAATGTATTTTAACATTTTTAGTTCGAAAGAATTAACTTTCTTTAAACTTTAAATTCCAACTTTTTTAAGAAATAACCATGTGGATCACTAACTAAGAACCAGTGAAGAAGAACCCAATAGCGAAATAGGCAAGTTTCTAGGTTTTCTGCCCGGGGGTTCGTTTCTGCTGCAGTGCTATGTATTCCTCCGCGTTTAGTTATCGGACCGGCTCGTTTGCTGCCCTGTTCAGTGAATCACACACCTCACTCCAGTTTTCCTTCTAGCTCAATGTTTGAGGTACACCTTTTGTCCCTGAACAATTAAACCGTTCCATTCTAAGTGTCAGTGACTGCCTTTTCACAGTGGGAGATGCCCGTGCTGCGCCACCTAGCGGGATCTTTCTACATGCGTGCCGAACGCGGCGGGCTTCTGGTTGGCCCCTACGAGAAGCCCCACAAGATGAAGGTCGTCAGGGAGTGGGCGGAACAAGGGGTGCCCCCTGGTGAGAAGTTTTTTAGTTAAATTTTGAATAGACCCCCTACGTTATTGCGTTTAAATTTTATTTGCATTTATGCAAGAACTGTTATGAAAAACAATTTTATAATCCTCTTTTTAATATTCCGCATTCGGAATTTTAATTTTTATTCACTGACATATACAAACATAACAAAGACTGACATAACAAAGAATTAAATATACCATTGAATTATTATTTTATCAAATGTTTTACCTAAATATCGAGACAGCTGTCAAGTCTTTTCTGATAGTTTCGGTAGCGCAAGCCGGGGGAAAGCGGCGGAGGCGCACGCAGCGCCACTCTAGTTTTCGTCCAATACTTATAACGTTTAAACTTTGACGTTTCAAAAAGTGAATTAAAAATATATAATAAGTATGGAAAACCCGTAGGAGAGACCCTAGGTATCTGATCTGGGGAGAATTTGCTTACTTTAGAACGGCACACTACCTCCTCCAGCCACTATACCCTATACCCACGTTAAATCGTAGTATCTTATGTTAAACGCCTTCCGAATTCAAGAAATAGCATTTATTTACTGGCTGTTAGAAAGCAGTTTGTCTGGTAGCGCCATCTTTGGTTAGTCGGATGAACTAAGGCCCATTTTAAAACCATTTTAGTTTATTAAGCTAATTAATTATCCATTAAAATGTATAAAAAATCATTGATTCTCCGTTATAATTAATTAAAATCCATTAGTAAAATAATTTATACCGGAGCAGAAACCTAAATCAAAAATAAAACATAAGCATCTAAAGTTTGCGATTATGCGCGATCTACCGACTGCTGACTTCCTATTTTGCTCGAAATCGGAAAGTATTAGTATTATGTTGGAGACTATGGTTAAATCTGTGTATATCCCGCACATTTGTTTATTAGCAATTTGTAAACTTTGACGTTTCAAAAAGTGAATTAAAAGTATAAAATAAGTATGGAAAACCCGTAGGAGAGACCCTAGGTATCTGATTACACCGCAATCCAAATGTCATTGCACTGCAATGCAAATCTCACTTCATTGTAATGCAAATGTGATTGCATTGTAATGCAAATGTGATTGCATTGTAATGCAAATGTGATTGCATGTAATGCAATGTATTCATTCAAGGTTTTGCTGGCAAGAAGAGCTTCTGTATGCAGAAGCAAGACTTGGAAGCGGTCATCATGAAACATTTTAGCAATCAAATGTATTGCATGAATGCAAATCGTCACCTTCAATCTGTATGCAAATGTGATTGCATTGTATGCAAATGTGATTGCATTGTATGCAAATGTGATTGCATTGTATGCAAAGTGATTGCACTGTCATATCTCATTCCACACCAGGTTTCGGCAAGGAGCTCTTTCAGCCCGACTTGGACCGGCTCCAGGAACACTTAGAAGTGGCGATGGCCCTCGTCCCTTCTCTGAGTGAGGCCGACGTGAGGACGGTGGTGAACGGGCCCATCACCTACACGCCCGACCTCCTGCCCCTCTTGGGGCCCGTCCACGGACAACCCCCCGGCATGTGGATGGCCGCGGGATTCGGGTGAGTCTAAATTAGTCTTAATTTAGATCTTCTGCAATGCGTTTCGAGTAAGATATTTAGTCTAGTGCGTGTTAGTTAGCATTTTATTGACACTTTGGCTCTCTCATAAATAAAATCGGCCCCAAGATTGAGCCCTGGGGCACACCGCTTTCTATCTCAGTCTTATCTGAGAACTTTCTCGACCTTGACCGTCAGTGCTAAGATGGATCTTCTGACATGCATTTCGAGTAACTGAAGCTTATTGGCATTTTATTTACTCTGGCTCTGTCATCAATAAACGTAATGAATAAAATCGCTCCAAGACCGAGCCCTGGGGCACGCCGCTTTCTAACTCTGTCTTATCTGAGTACTTTCCAAAGCAAAACTCAAAAGTTTGATATAATCTGCCGTCTGCTTTGGAAGTTAAGGTTAAAGAAAGTATCTTTAAAGTCGTTTATCCCACACGACCAGTTGATACAACCTAGTATTTGAACCAATCAGATGCATACATCACTGCTTTCGTCACAGCGAAGAGACATCACGTCATTTTAAACCATGCGAAGATTCAGCCCTCTTTGATGAGCAAATTTAGATATGCTCCAAACATGAGGACGAAGTTCTATTTAGGACTGCCTGCAAATAGAGTATGCGGCAACCGTTCACTTAACGCTGGAAAACCTTAGGTCCAATCGAAATGAGTTAATAGTTGAAGACCGAGTTGCGTTAAGGAGGAATGGGCGCACTGGATGGCGGGTCTCCAAACTCAAGTGCCTCAGTGTTAATCCAATGAGAAAAAAAACTATTTTCTCTGCCACATTTCTCCGGCTGTATTGAATACTTTTACAAACGGTTTTTTTAATAATAAATGTAAATAACTTACAGGTCTATCTTCCCACTTTTTGAAATTACTTCAAATATTTTGTGTAAAATTATTTATTGAAAATTAAAAAAAAATATTCGAACCCATTTCAAAAAGTGGAAAGGTCGGGACCTGTAAGTCAGCTACATTTATCACACAAAAAAATCCGCTTGTAAAAATATTCAATACAGCAGGAGAAATGTGGCAGAGAAAATATTTTTTTCTCCATAGGATTAACACTGATGCACTTTACTTTGGAGACCCCCAGTCCAGCGCTCCCATTCCCCCTTAAGAGGTGGCTTGAATGAATGTAGCGTCCATGTGATATGCCCTATATTCTAACTAACCTGTATAATTCTCATGTAATCTTTAAATTTACTGTCCAGTGTAGTAATAGTGAAATACCCTTACAGGTACGGAATCATCCATTCGGGAGGAGCAGGCAAATACCTTGCCGATTGGATGGTAAAGGGGGAGCCACCGTTCGACCTCATCGAGACAGACCCCAACAGATTCGGCAAGTGGACCACCAAGTAAGAAGCAACAAAATTATATGTAACCGAAAACTTGTTTGCAACCATAGCCTCCTACAAAATAATGCTTTCCGAATTCGATAAATAACATAGAATTACAGGTTATCGGGAAGCAGTTGTCTGGTAGCGCCATCTATGGGTAGTCGGGGCCGGGGCTGGGCCTATATTCAACCAATTTAGTTGATTGAGTTAATTAATTATGCGTTAAAATTAAAAAAAGTCATTCATTATTTATTATAGATAATTAAAATCTAGTAAGTTATCTATTATTAAAAAGAATACATACCGGAGAAAAAATCTAAATCGAAGCACGTCGTGACGTTACTTGATGAGAATACTACGAACCCCGTGGCTCCATAGAATCGCACTAGTTGTCTGGTTGCGCCATCTACCGACTGCTGACTTCCTACTTTTGATCGAATTCGGAAGGCCTTATTATGTAGGAGTCTGTCTCAACTTGTGTGAACAGCCACCATTTTAAAGGACCAGAAGAGCGCATGCGCATACTACCGATGCAACCTTACTTATTTTGTCGAATTAAGGCCTATTATGTTACGAGTCGTCTCAAACTTGAGTGAAACCAGCCACCAGTTGAAAGAGCCAAAGAGCCAGTCTGCATTAGCAAAATAATGATATGCAAGCGTTTGGCTTATTGGAAAAATGGCAGTCAGGTGAAGTCGTCAAATACTTAAATCAGCACCGCAATTGAGGAACGCACATATAATTCAAATCTGCATAATCGAATTTTATTAATATCCAATGGAATGTTTCCAGGTATACGGTCGTAACAATGCAGCATGAAACCTACGCATTCAAACAACGCAAAATCTCTAATCCCGAAGGATTCGAGGATGGGGGCGCCAGTCAGCTGGGAACCTATCATGACAAAGTTCACCAGAGGGGGCGGGGCGAGAGTGGGAGTTCATGCAGGTTACACGCCACAGCCCCAATCAGTCTCTATTTCATTCAGGCTATGGATAATTGGGGGTCTCAGAATACAAATGAACCAAGTCCCAAGCTTCTTTTTGTGTGACAAAGATTTAGAATTAAAGCTTATAACAGAATCACCCTTAACATTTTTCAATGCGGCTGCCTAGCGGATATTATCTGAACTAGAACTATTTTTATTATTGCACTGAAATTCTACATAGTTAGTGCAGTTAGCGTTGCTAACTCGAAAATGGCAAAAAAAAAATGGACTTGATTTACTTGTATTCTGAACCGTCCAATTAATAGTTAACAGATCATCCCTAATATAGATGGCGACACTCAAAGAAGGCACTTTGCGCAGTCGGGCTAAAGATAAGTGCTTCAACCAGAGAAATTCTAATATTGATAAACGAATTTGTAGCGTACGAATTATATGATTACATTTTCTCGATTTTAATACGTTATAATTTGAAAGATATCGTCATACAACGCCATCTATTTTGGGAGTTATTTTACCAATAGAGCTGTACCACAGTTTTTATATTTCCCGGCATGCACTGGTTCCCTGAATGCCCATTTAAGCCGGATTGGTTAACCGCCGGTCCTTGAAGGCGCAGACGGATTGGTCAACTGCCACGGTGCTTCCCGGCATGCACCACTTCTTTGAAGCCTGCTACGTCATCTGGTACAGCTCAATGATATTCTGAGTAGAGGTTCTATTGTTTCATTTGTTTGTAGATCACAAAACAAAGCCCTCTCAGCTTTATAGCCCTCTAGAGGATCCAACAGGGCCGGATTTGCCGCTTGTAGGCGACGATCGATTTGCAGCCCCTGTCACAATATTCTCCCCCTTTAACTAAGGGTTTTTCTATTCCTGTGATGCAGTGATTTTTAAAATGAATGCATTCTTCAATTAAATTGGAATCTAGATAATTTGAATAGATGTCTTTCACTAGTGGCCTTGTTTCTTATTAAATCCTCAGTAATTATAAGACTATTAAATAATTGGGTTAAGAAGTAGAACTTCCCTTGGTACTCATTGTACGCAACGTTTCTTTTTTGAATTCGTCAATAATTTACGGCTCATTGCGGTTTACGCATTAATGTAAATTATTTGTTTTCTTTATTATAAAAGATACTAATATTTTTAAGAATATTTATTATGCCAAATGCCGCTTGAATTGGTCTTAAAATTTGCCGCCCCTAAAAATTCGCCGCTCTAGGCTACAGCCTACTTAGCCTATTTAGAAATCCGGCCTTTTTATCCAATGTTGTAATAGCCTAATAAGCTGTTTATTGTCTACATGTAAACTGTTTTTTTTTTCTAAACATATTTTTTCCTCCTTTTAGGCTGGGAACAACCAGCTTGGTTCGCCACTTCCGATGATACGAAGGGTTACAAGCCGAGTTTCCGAAGGACGAACTGGTTTGTAAAAAATTAATGACGTCATTATAAAATTTTATTATTATAAAACTAACTGGTCTTTTTCTACCCATATAGAGATAGTGCTATATTTTACCTAACACAGCATCGCGCAGGAAATATTACTTCACAAATCGCAAATTTTTAACGAAACCATAAGTTTACTTAGAATTGAACTGCAAAATTTGTCCGCGAAATGTCACGTGTTTCACTTTGCAAAATTTAAAAATGTGTGCCTCTTTCGTGGCACCATGTGTTGACAAGTGTTAAAATATATATTTTTTGAAAACTAGCAATCAAAACAAACTACATGTTGTTTCGCAGTAAATTTTGTAATTCAAGTTCAATTCAACTAATTGTTGTAAAGAAGAAGTTGCTTCGACTTACATACTACAGGTAGTAACGCGGTGGTAAATTAGCGCCATCTAGCGGATGCTACTTTGAGGATGCATGTTTGGCAGGCTGCTGCATTAATAGGGCACTTGACAGTATCGCTAAAATACCTTCCAATATTAATTAAATTATAGTTTGAACCCAAATATAACAAACGTATATATTTTTTTGCAAAATAAATCGTTAAATAATTAATAAAAATCATTTTCGAATGGCTTTTTTTTTTCATCGGTACGTCACGTGATCACAAACACGTCGATTTGGCTGACGTCACTAGTATATATATAAACAAACCGGTGTGATGTTTTTTTTTTTTTGTAATTAAACTGGTTTTAATCTAACTTACTATTAAAATAAGAATTATATAGATAATGGGTGGAGGTTTTACAGAAGCGGATAGTTCAAATTTGCTTAAAGTAGATTCCAAAATGGTGTTTCAAAGTTTGTTTATAGTGACTAGTGACATCATAGATACCACGTGACAGCCACAAAGCGATTTTTCGTCCTAATTTTAAAATTCATTTTTTTCCCTTTTTATGGGGTATTTGAAAAAAAGAAAAAATACGGGTCTAATATTTTTGGCATAAGAATATTTTAAGCCAATAAATTTTTTTTAGTCAAGTGCCCTATTGTCTACCATTAAAAATTTCATATATTTCTGCAAGATGCAATATTTCTTTTGCAATATCACGAAGCAATATTTATGAACGATGTTGTATTTGATAAAATATATGGCATTGGCCCTAATCGAACGGAAAAATAGTTGCACTCACCCTGGATCTCCAACATATTCCCAAAGCAAAACTAAAATCAGTACAAAAAAAATCAGTTCTATAATGACTTAGGGAATTTCTACGTTCCATTTGGCCATTTCTAAAAAAAAGTCTCTTAAACAGGTTCCCTGCCGTGAACCGAGAGTGCCAACTCGTCATGAACAAAGTTGGCGTGCTCGATCTCACGCCCTTCGCCAAGATCGACGCCAAGGGTCCCGGCGCGGCGACTTTCCTCGACACTATGCTCGCCAACAGACTCCCGAAGGTAGGAAACCGATTGATTTCGCCCTATTTAGCGGTAGCTATTTTTTTTTTTTTACTGTGCCAACCATTCAAGAGCTCTATCCGTCCTTAATAACGCTATAGCTGTTGGCTGTAGTGTGTGTTATCTTATGTATCTATACAGTATACATACACATGGGGGGCGTAGGGCGAGCCTAGTGGTCAGCGTCTCGGTCTCGAGATCGGAAGGTCCCATGATCGAGTCCCGGTACCACTGAAGACCTACCGAGTAAATGCGGAGTACGTGCTCGTTAAATCTGTTGGGTCCGAATGTCCTGTGGTTGGTCATTGCGCAGTTTACCACGGGTACAGGTCCCTGGAGACTCTTTCCCTCCCCTTCAGGGACATGTCTAAATTGTGGAGGTGGCGATAGATGGCAGCATCTGTCTTGTATGTGTGTGTAAGGCGTGTCCGTCCTTCTTGACGAAGGTTTATAAGCGGGTCTTTGTGACCAAGCACACAAGCCTGAAAATATATGTGTACCAACCAACCAACCAACATACACATGTAGGAAAATCTACGACTAAAAGGAAAACCATGATCTTTGAGTTATAGCATGTAGTCCATTACTCAAAGTTTCAAGAAAGCATTACTATTTATTATTATTAATATATTTATAATATGTTTTGCTAAGGATTGAGATATAATTTTCGTTATTAATAATAATAAATATATGATGATGTCGTTTTAATATTAATAGATGGCAGCACTTAGGATAAGAAAGTATACAAAAATACTGTCCATAGGTGGTAGCAGGAGAGTGTATGCATTTTTAAATGGCAGAGACTAAATTGAGCCCATGTAACCAGGGTTGTAATCCGCTCCCCGCTTTTAATATGAAGTATGCAAAAAAGAAATATATAAATTCATGAAGAGTTGACTATGAAATTGTCTATGAAATCTCAATAACGGCCCGTCCGTGGCCGAGTGGTTAGGGCATCAGCCTGGAGATTCAACCTTCTCAGGAGTGCGGGGGTTCGAATCCCACCTACTGCCAGTATAAATCGGATCTGTGCTGGAAATAGTAGAAAAATCCTCAATTCACCACGGGTGGGCCCGAGTACACTGGGACAGACGTGCTCGTTAAATCTGTGGAGTCCAAAGTCCCGACGGCGTTAGCGTATACGATGTCGCTCGAAGTTACTTTGGGTGCCCGCTCAGGTGTCGACCTCGTCACTTGACCACGGTTCTAAATTACGAGGCGTTATTTGCCTGTGTTAAAGCTCCTAAAAGAGGCTAGAAATAGGCAGCCGGAAACGATTACCTTACCTTATCTCAAAATTAATGAATTCCTAAGAACTATTTTTTGGGGATTGGTGATTTTTTGGTGAACACTTAAATGTACAAAAATACCTATGAATATTTTATGGAGGTAGGTTTCGGATCCCCCAAATTTGCTAGTGTTTCCCATAAAGCTAGGAAAGAGAGTAGAGAGGTCCTTGTATATGCGCAGTAGCGCACAAATGAAGCAGGCTAGAGCGGTGCATCTTGGGATACCTCGGTGCCAGTATGTTAAGCGCAGTAGCTCGAAAAACCTGACAGCCCTGCTTCAAATCATCTCAATTGGAGGAGCCCTCTACAGAGCGGTGCATCTTGGATACTCGGTGCATATGTAGCAGTACAACTCAGGTGTCATATCAGTAACTAGTTAGTAGTCAGTCAGTAGCTCGAAAAACCTGACAGCCCTGCTTCAAATCATCTCAATTGGAGGAGCCCTCTACAGAGCGGTGCATCTTGGGATACCTCGGTGCCAGTATGTTAAGCGCAGTAGCTCGAAAAACCTGACAGCCCTGCTTCAAATCATCTCAATTGGAGGAGCCCTCTACAGAGCGGTGCATCTTGGGATACCTCGGTGCCAGTATGTTAAGCGCAGTAGCTCGAAAAACCTGACAGCCCTGCTTCAAATCATCTCAATTGGAGGAGCCCTCTACAGAGCGGTGCATCTTGGGATACCTCGGTGCCAGTATGTTATGCGCAGTAGCTCGAAAAACCTGACAGCCCTGCTTCAAATCATCTCAATTGGAGGAGCCCTCTACAGAGCGGTGCATCTTGGGATACCTCGGTGCCAGTATGTTAAGCGCAGTAGCTCGAAAAACCTGACAACCCTGCTTCAAATCATCTCAATTGGAGGAGCCCTCTACAGAGCGGTGCATCTTGGGATACCTCGGTGCCAGTATGTTAAGCGCAGTAGCTCGAAAAACCTGACAGCCCTGCTTCAAATCATCTCAATTGGAGGAGCCCTCTACAGAGCGGTGCATCTTGGGATACCTCGGTGCCAGTATGTTAAGCGCAGTAGCTCGAAAAACCTGACAGCCCTGCTTCAAATCATCTCAATTGGAGGAGCCCTCTACAGAGCGGTGCATCTTGGGATACCTCGGTGCCAGTATGTTAAGCGCAGTAGCTCGAAAAACCTGACAGCCCTGCTTCAAATCATCTCAATTGGAGGAGCCCTCTACAGAGCGGTGCATCTTGGGATACCTCGGTGCCAGTATGTTATGCGCAGTAGCTCGAAAAACCTGACAGCCCTGCTTCAAATCATCTCAATTGGAGGAGCCCTCTACAGAGCGGTGCATCTTGGGATACCTCGGTGCCAGTATGTTAAGCGCAGTAGCTCGAAAAACCTGACAGCCCTGCTTCAAATCATCTCAATTGGAGGAGCCCTCTACAGAGCGGTGCATCTTGGGATACCTCGGTGCCAGTATGTTATGCGCAGTAGCTCGAAAAACCTGACAGCCCTGCTTCAAATCATCTCAATTGGAGGAGCCCTCTACAGAGCGGTGCATCTTGGGATACCTCGGTGCCAGTATGTTAAGCGCAGTAGCTCGAAAAACCTGACAGCCCTGCTTCAAATCATCTCAATTGGAGGAGCCCTCTACAGAGCGGTGCATCTTGGGATACCTCGGTGCCAGTATGTTAAGCGCAGTAGCTCGAAAAACCTGACAGCCCTGCTTCAAATCATCTCAATTGGAGGAGCCCTCTACAGAGCGGTGCATCTTGGGATACCTCGGTGCCAGTATGTTAAGCGCAGTAGCTCGAAAAACCTGACAGCCCTGCTTCAAATCATCTCAATTGGAGGAGCCCTCTACAGAGCGGTGCATCTTGGGATACCTCGGTGCCAGTATGTTATGCGCAGTAGCTCGAAAAACCTGACAGCCCTGCTTCAATTTCTTTCAACTGGTCGACCTCTCTATACCTCTTTCCTACCTCTATGGTGTTGGTTGGTTGGTTGGTTGGTAGACATATATATTCAGGTTTGTGTACTTGGTCAGAGACCCGCTTATAAACCTTCATCAAGTTAGACAGACACAACACACACACAAGAGGATCCATCTCATTTTTAGAGACAGAGGCCAACTAGAGGATCCCCAGAATTGGCGTGTCACCCCCAGAGGTATTGATTTGGTATGGGAACTTGGAGGACTTTGTGACCACGACGGATTTAACACGAGATTAGCGTACACAGGGGTCTATTCGGAAGGCAGCAGGACTCGTACTCGCAACCTTAGAGATGCCAGTCCAAGACCTTACCGACCAGGCTATCCCGGCCCCTCTATGGTGTTTCCTAAAGTTGTAAATCGGCCACGGCTTGAGTTAATGTATTAGTTTTGAAACCGCAATACAAAAATATTGCTTTGCAATATTTCAGGTCGGTCGGACCAACATCTCCCACATGCTGACTCCGAAAGGGCGCGTGTACGCCGAACTGACTGTCACCAGACTGGCCGAGGACCACTTCTTCCTCATCACTGGATCTGGAGCGGAGATACACGACCTCAGGTTTAACACTTCTACATTCTTTTATCTTTCATTGTGTAGCGGCCTCGGTAACCCACAGTCTACCAAAAGGTTCCTCAAGGTGGAGATGAGTTACCTCGGCTTATATACTACCATTAACGTTGTAATCAGGAATAGTGGTGGTAGGAACGAGATGGTAAATCAGCGCCACCTAGTTGCTGATGTCATATTGAGGTTGCGTGAGTGGTGAACAACGACACCACTCCCCTCCTAGAAACGAGGTAAGGAACCGTGCGCAGGTTGCTTCATTGGGCGTTGTGCTGCGGTTGAGTTGTGTGCCAGCGTTGCCCGTTGAGCTGCGAGCAGCGTTGGGTGCATTAGCAGCGAGTAGCTAACTGTGGTTGAGCGCATCGTAGCAGGAGCATCGTTGGAGTGGGTGACGATCACATCCTCGGGTCACCACTGTAGCGGCCTCGGTAACCCACAGTCTACCAATAGGATCCTCAAGGTGGAGAGGATCATGAGTTACCTCGGCTTATATACTACTATTAACGTTGTAATTAGGAATAGTGGTAGGAACAAGATGGTAAATCAGCGCCACCTAGTTGTTGAAGGCATATTGAGGTTGCGTGAGTGGTGAACCACCTCAATGTATCTCTAGGTCCAATACCAAAGGCCCGATATGTTTAAATTATTATAGCAAAGAGGTTATACGTGCTTTATGCGTATGTAATAACTCATTTATGTCATTCTTCTATTTGGGATAAAATACGTAATTTCTATAATCAAAGGGCATAATTGAACTGAAACGCTTCGAATTCGCTCACGTTGGCTCTTTGTGCGATCGGTTTAAGCTCCGCCCTGCGAACTTTCTCGATAACCAGCATTTAACTTCCCAAACCATGCGCAATCGTGATCAAGATAGTGTCATTCGTGCAAACGACAAGAACCTCTACGCCCGCCTCATTTTACGTTTAGTTCTCCAAAATTCCTAGTAAAGAGGTTTTACGTTCTTTACGCGTATGTAATAACTCATTTATGTCCTTCGTGTATTTGGGAAAAACGATGTAACGCTAAAGGCAAAATTGAACTGAAACGCTTCGAATTGGCGCATATTTGCCCTGTCATGCGATCGGTTTAAGCTCCGCCCTGCGAGCGCTCTCGATAACCAGCATTTAACTTCTCAAACCATGCGAAATCGTGATAAAGGGAGTGTCATTCGTGCAGACGACATGAACCACTACGCCCGCCTCTTTTTACGTGAAGTTCTCCAACATCTCCCATATGCTGACTCCAAAAGGGCGTGTGTACGCCGAACTGACTGTTATCACCAGACTAGCTGGTGACCACTTCTTCCTCATCACGGGATTTGGAACGGAAATACCGGGTGGTTATAAAATAACGCTCGCTATTCGGAGAGGTCTGTAGCTTGAATGAATAATCCGAATGCAACAAACTTCGAGACAGTTACTAATCAAGAAGGGGGGGGGAAAGAATGGAATCATAAAAAAAAACACCCTCGTCTCTTGACTAGGGTTCTAAATTACGACCGCGTAATTGGCTGTGTTAAAGCTCCTAAATTAGGCTAGAAATAGGCAGCCGGAATTGATTACATTACATTAAAAAATAAATAGTTACAATAATCACCGACAGATGGCGTTGCCAATGCAAACACAACATTGACAAAACCAAGAAGCGGTCATTTCTTGCATTAATGTAATGTAATCGATTCCGGCTGCCTATTTCTAGCCTCCTTTAGGAGCTTTAACACCCAAATACGCCTCTTAATTTAAAACCCTGGTCAAGAGACGAGGTTTTTTTTTTTATGATTCCATTCTTTCCCCCCCTTCTTGATTAGTAAGTGTCTCGAAGTTTGTTGCATTCGGATTATTCATTCAAGCTACAGATCTCTCCGAATAGCGAGCGTTATTTTATAACCACCCGGTACACGACCTCAGGTGGAACACTTCGACATTCTCTATCTTTAAATACATCCCTAATACCCAGTCCGTTAGGTTCAAATTATTCTAGTAAAGAAGTTATACGTACTTTATGCATCTATAATAATAAAAGAAAGAGTCTGTCTTCGGATCGTAAAAGACCTACTTATACTGCCCTCAGAAATTCGAAATTTTTAAGATAGATTCCCTTTAATATGAACGTGTGCACCTGCGGCTTAGATTTTTCATATTTGTTCCATTTTTAGAAAAAAATCGAATTTTCTGGAAAAAATACACCACTTTCGCTCAAATCCGATCATATTTTCTCTTTCCTGATGCCATCGGCTGAAAAAATTAAATAAAACTTTTAACGAAAACATTTAAAATTCAAAATGTTTATTTTATTCTTTTGCCATTACTTTCAGAAACTAAATTCATTATTTGAAAAATAATTGACATGTTTCAAGTGACGTAATTCCGCCAGTCTCTTTTATTGTGGGTTGATGATTTTTTCATTGGATTTTTCTGTTGACTGCATGTATGCATATTTAAGCAATAAATGTATAGATAAGCTATTACTGAACTATGATGGTTAATAAAGGCCATCGCACTAGAGCTATTAGTGTTTTATGTCTTTATATTTTCGCCAAATCCGTTGCCAAACTCGCCAAATTATTAACTAAAATTCGCCAAATAGGCAATTTCTTTTATAAATAATTTATAAGCTGGTCGGTTGTTCGAAGGTCATTGTGTTAGAGCTGTATAATGGGTGTGGGTAACTATATCTATTTTCTCGCCAAATTATTTCCCAAAACGCGCCAAATGAGCTAAAAGGTTTTATGTATTTATGAGGGAATTGTGATGACATTTATGAGTGCATTTTATAGCGTATTTTTTATTTTGGAATTTTAAGCCAATGAAACGGGATTTTATAACTTATAACGAGCGGAAACAATAATAAGTTTATGATCCTATAACAGGGTATATGGTACACATATTTGGAATTTATTTGATATTTTTTTATTCCGTGCGAAGAATGGGTATAAATTTGCTAGTATGTAATAACTCAAAGGGGTATAGGGGGGGGGGGACCTTTCATCGACTTGGAATCTGTACGTATTGAGGTATGTTTGTTGAGTAGTGGCGATCGGAAATCGGTTTCTCCATTGGTACTTCTTCGGCGGTTCAAGCGTCAGACTAGTGTCCGGCGTAAATATCGATCTTAAATATTGTTAAGATCGATATTTAAATCGATAAACCAGTGCGATCCAGTTTTTATATCGATAAACCAGTGCGCTGCGTGATAAAAACAGAAGCAAAACTGGTTTCTTCACACCAGTTTAGGCAATGACTCGCTATCTCAGACCTGATGCAGGCAGATTCCAAGTCGATGAAGGGGTTCTTCCCCTGTACTCTTCATTTATGTTAGTCATGTGTTACGGAAAAGCTACGTAACTTCCATAAGCTAAGTCAGCGTTTCTCAACTAGTGGGTCGCGACCCACTAGCCTAACTCTAGTGCGTAGAGAAATTCTTACTGACCGGAGTCACTAACCGATTTTGTAGAAATTGCTGAAGCGCCTCCTACTTAAAACGTTTTGAAATTTGGAACTATATAGGGGAGAACGGAGAGGGGTATCGGAGACAGGACTATGAGACAAATCGAGAGAAAAAGTAGTTTCGCAAATCATTCACAGGTGACGCTACTATTTTCCCACCAGTTACCAAGTTTTTCAGTTAGCAGGTTTTTTCCTTGAAGTCACACACGTTTTCTGGGGGTGGCACTAGTGTCCAAAGAAATTTCCATTGTAAATACGAATGCATTGATGGTCAACGAAAGCGGCGCATCTTTATTCCGATCCGATAAGGGATTAAAGACCAACGCCAGGCCAGCTGTCAAAAGTTCAGAAACCCTGGTTTAAATTATTTTAGTAAAGAGGTTATACGTTTTTAATACGCGATTAACATACAATTATGTCACTCGTGTATTTAGGTAAAACTACCTTGTAGATTATATAAGCTAAGTCATAATCGAAGAACATCTTCAGAAAAGATAGGTCGTCCATTTTTTCGTTTTGGCTGGTCTTTGGTGGGAACGACCGCTGGCCTTTAGCATCCAGTGGCGGAAATCGGAACTTAACGAGCGTCTACGCGAAGCGTCCTTGCTCCTTCATAGAGGCGTCGTGATATCGACAAGTTTAGCTGAAGGTATATACGAAGAGGTATATACTTGAAGGTTCTTATACTACTTTCTCCCACAGGTGGCTGAGTGACCACGCCCTCCAAATGAAGAGCGACGTCCAGTTCGCCAACCTGACCGACGAGTGGGCGTGTCTGAGCGTGGCCGGCCCCTTTTCTCGCCACGTGATCAGCAAGCTGGCCAACGAGGAGGAGTTCGGGCAAAAGGCGTTCCCATTCCTGGCGGCCAAGGTCACGAAAGTGGCTGGAGTCCCTGTGAGAGCGCTCAGAATTTCATACACAGGTGAGTATGAGGCTCGGTATACACAAAGAACTTGAAGCTGATACAGTTTACGTTTGGCATTTGCTTGGATATTGTGATCAAATCGAAATGTGCACACAAGAAACATTGCCTTAAAAGGACATGATAGGGCCGTAGGGAGCCTAGTGGTCAGCGTCTCGAGATCGGAAGGTCCCGCGATCGAGTCCCGGTACCACTGAAGACCTACCGAGTATATGCGGAGTACGTGCTCGTTAAATCTGTTGAGTCCGAAAGTCCTGTGGTCGGTCATTGCGCAGTTTACCACGGGTACAGGTCCCTGGAGACTATTTCCCTCCCCTTCAGGGACATGTCTAAATTGTGGAGGTGGCGATAGATGGCAGCATCTGTCTTGTATGTGTGTGTATGTTGTGACCGTCCTTCTTGACGAAGGTTTATAAGCGGGTCTTTGTGACCAAGCACACAAGCCTGAAAATATATGTCTACCAACCGACCGAAGACATGAATTTCCGAAAACGAAACTAACTCCCTCCAATGTTAACCTCTATGAAGAAAATGGATAGATTCTCCATAACTAGCATCCGCAATTTTTTAGCTATTGTTTTCAAACTTGTTAGTATGCTTAAGATATTGACAAGCCCCACGTTTGTGCTTTTTTAAACAGTCTCTAAATTAATCAGAACGGTTTTTTTATAGGCTGGGAAGCTAAACAAGCATTTACAGTTAATTAAAATAATTTTCAGAATCAATATCATACTTACTTTTTGGGTTAATTCCTAGTTTCGGTATATGGCGACTTTTTATTTCTCGCCAAACTTGTTGACGAGAAAACATCGCGTAGCGACGCGTGATCGGACGATGCTACTCGGAAACCGCGAAGTCAAACAACTGTGTTTCTAGATTGGAATTATTTATCGCCTTGTTTTGTCGCCAACGTTCTGAAAAAGTCGCCGTATACCGAAACTAGGATTTAACCACTTTTTACATACATTGATTGCTTACTTACTTTTTGAATAATTTTTCTTTCTATATTTAAGAAAAGCTAAGGTGAAATTCAGGTCACATGAGAGTCACTTAACCAACACCAATCAAGTTCACGTCATTTTATGACGTCTTAAGCCCTGGTTTGTAAGAATACAAAATCGGCCGCTGAGCTATGAGTCTGCATTAGCCGCTTTCTTGTTGGCCATGGTTGTCACGTGGTCTCTCTGTCATAACTAACGTTGATCTCGGCGTTCGTTAAACTGGAATCTGCCGTGGTTTAATTTGGGTGTCAAAAACATACGAAATGACGGTTGTATCTATACCTATTCGCAAGCCATAGCATTGGCTTCGCTCTTGGGTTTGTTAGAATTGCACGCGCGAATTCTAACAAACCACCCACGCGCAGCAGGACGCTTTTTACGCCTTGACGGGCGTCTTCACTCTTCAGTCCTTACAAACCAAGGCTTTAAATGAGGTATTACGTTACATTTGTGACGTTGACTACTCATGTGGTATATATAGTTTAGTTTGGTTCACATACTACAAATAGTAATACCTTAAAATGCGTATTTTTTTCAGGCGAGTTGGGCTGGGAGCTGTACCACCCTGCCCAACATACCGCGGCCCTGTACCGTGCTCTACTAGATGCTGGACAGGAATTCGGGATCGGGGATTTCGGCACCTACGCCCTGAACGCTCTCAGGATCGAGAAGGGCTTCCGCATGTGGGGAGCTGAGGTAAGTAAAAGTTATTCGAATACTTATCGATTTCCTATTAATTTTTAATTGGTTAAGTTGCTTGATAGATCTTCGACCGAGCGGACATGGACGATCATTTTTCGGTAAAACTTCGATATTAGAAAGTTCACCACTGTTATCGTAGAAAGCGCCCCGGCCGCATTTTTGAGCTCGAGGGGGATCGACCAGATATTTCAAAGTTTAACAAGGTTTCAAGGAATGACTTTTAGCTCAAGCTGCAACAAGTGTCATCTATAAGCCAGCCTCTCCGGAGCATATCCTAGACTGCCTTGGTCTAGGTTTAGAAGACCTTAAATCATTCCCACTTCTTGTTATTGACTTCGCTAGAATTCATTGACTCATGGACCAGATCTAGCTGTTTGCTAGGTCATGAAGTTTTAGTAACAACAACAACAGCAAGTTTATCCGCAAAAGATTTTTTTTTTATCGGCAAAAATAGGCTTGCGATTTCCTTTTGGAAAAATGGCTTCCCACAGTAACGGCTTATTGTATTTTCTTACAGATTTCTGTGTTGTTCTAACAGACTTGTTGTCATTTTCAGATGAACATGGACTCGAATCCTCTGGAGGCAGGGCTCGATCCCTTCGTGAGGCTGGACAAAGGGGCGGAGTTTATCGGGAAGGCGGCGCTTAACGAAGTGCTGAGGGAGGGGCTAACGAGGAAGTTGGCTATGTTGCGGGTCGACTCGCCTGACTTTGACGTCGACCCCGAAGGAAACGAATCGGTCTGGTGCTGTGATAGAGTAAGTATTTACGTACTGCTATAGACCAATAACTTTACAATAAACCTGTATAATTGGCCAAATCGAGAACCAAATAATGCTATTTGGGGTATGAAATGGATTCCAGTTCACGTGCATGCAAAATCTAACTGCCATCCTATAATAAAGAAATTGAACCTTTGTCTGTCATTTTCGTAATTTACTGGATTAAAAAGAGGTCCTGTTCCGAGATGTTCCTAAGTCCATCTGGGCTTAACTAGGATTCTATCTGAAATTCAGAAGGCCTTACGGCCACTGAGCCGCATGTATATTCGAAAGCACACTCGTCAGAGGGCGCTGATCACCAAATGTTGGTCTACGTAATATCTGCTACGTTGGACAGCCATACAGGAAATATAGCTTCACCAGGAAGAGATGTCACCAACCGGTTTTGTAGAAGCGATTTAAGCGCCCTCTACGGAATACGACTCTGGAATGTGGACCGACTCACTCCCCCCTCTTTCCCGATATCACACTTGTCAAACTAGTCAAGTGTTGAGGATCGGATAGGATGCGCGCCGATTTCTGTACACCTCTCCCCTTTACCTTCCCCCATTTTAGTTCACATTCCTTAGCAGTATTTTGTAGGGGCCGCTAGTGTCTATGGGAAACTCCAATGTTAAGGCGATTGTATGGGTGTACAATCAGAAGAGTCTCTTACCCCTGAATACTCTATGGACACATCGATTTCCCGATTTTCGGTTATGGCAACCACATTCAAGGGATGTTCGGTTTTAAGAAATAAACCGATTTTTGGTTTAACTAGGTCAACGAAAACCAATAGTCAACTAGTCTATCTTCTAAGAAAATAAACCATTTTAATCCTCCCCCTTTCACAGATCGTCGGTTTCACCATCTCCAGCTGCTTCGGTCCGACCATGAACCACGGCCTGGCCTTCTCCTATCTTCCCTTTTTCCTCACCGCCCCCGGAACGGCCCTGCACAGTTCCTTCTTATTTTCTTCACAAAGCTGTGGCCTTATTTCCTACCTCGACTAATACACGGGTCACCGATTCTGGAAGGATATTTTATTTAAAAAAAGGAGGGGGGGGACTTATACACGAGTAAATACGTAAATAAATTAATCATGGTTAAAATTCGAGCGAACTAGCAATAGATCGACAATACCTTCAACCCATAGATATCATAGTTAAAGTATTAGATTGGCAGATCACGTGACCTTCAATGATAACGACGGGACGCGTATGGAGGACCAGAATAAGAAAGCAAAATAGCCAGTGTTGCTGCCACTTTAAGGAGAAAAATACTACGAAAAAATACCGTTTAATTCTAAAATTACAAAAAAAATACTAGAAAAGGATTTAAAGTCACTAAAAAGATTCCAAAATGCAGCTAGTATTTTTACGATATTTTTTTGTAATTTTAGAATTAAATGGTATTTTTTAGTAGTATTTTTCTCCTTGAAGTGGCACCAACACTGGCTATTTTGCTTTCTTATCCTGGTCCTCCATGCGCGTCCCGTCGTTAGCATTGGACGTAACGTGATCTGCCAATCTAATACTTTAACTATGATATCTATGCTTCAACCTCAGAAAACTTGTCCTTGACGGGTTTTGGGCGACTAAATAGCCTCAGGCGTATAATCAAAAATGAATTCGTTTCCCTTTCACAGGTCGTCGGTTTCACCACCTCCGGCTGCTTCGGGCCCACCGTGAACCACGGCCTGGCCTTCGCCTATCTCCCCCCTTTCCTCACCGCCCCGGGAACGGCCCTGCACGTCGAACTTCTCGGCCACAGGGCGCCCGCGACTGTGCTACCGGGCGCCCCGGTCGACATAGAGAGTGTCAGGAGGAAGAAGATGAAGAAGTAAGGATGACAGTGCCTCCTAGGATAGGAAGAAGGCATGGCAGTGATGTCTTAGGCTCGAGGTGAAAGGTAGTTGATTACAGGGCATTCATTCAACCCCCAACGCAACTCGATCTTCAACTTTTATCTTAATTTCGCGGCAATCTGATCTGTTCAATCTCAATTTGTTAGCAATTTCTTAAGTAATTCTGAATGTTTATGTTCTAAGTTTTAGATCGCTTTAAGGGGGAATGGGCGCGTTGGACGGGGGGTCTCCAAAGCAAAGTGCATCAGTGTTAATCCTATGGCGAAAAAACTATTTTCTCTGCCGCGTGTCTCCGGCTGTATTGAATATTTTTGCAAACAGTTTTTTTATGTGATAAATGTAGCTGACTTACAGGTCCCGACCTTCCCACTTTTTGAAATGGGTTCGAATATTTTTTTTTAATTTATTATTGAAAAAAAAAACGTTTGTAAAAATATTCAATACAGCCGAAGAAATGTGGCAGAGAAAATAGTTTTTTCGTCATTGGATTAACACTTTGGAACTTGAGTTTGGAGACCCACGGTCCAGCGCGCCCATTCCCCCTTAATGGGTTTGTAGCTCTCCTTGGCGAATCATATAATTTTTTTTATTGTATTTTGTGTATAATTGCTACCGGGCGCCCCGGTCGAGATAGAGAATGTCAGGAGGAAGAAGATGAAGAAGTAAGGATGACAGTGCCTCCTAGGATGGAAAGAAGGCCTCGTGTGACGTCATGACGAAAGGAAATTGTTAAACTCCTATAGTAGTACTGTTCATTTCAGAGATTGATGGGTTCGATTTCGGTCATTTTTGATACGTACAGGGCCGTAACTTATAGGGGGGGGGGGGTACACATTAATTGTTAAACAATTAAATTAGTCATTAATAATTCTTTAATTAAAAATTATTTCATTAGTAATTAATAATGATGTAAGTAGTAATTATTAATTATTTCATTATTAATAAAAATTGTTTAATTAGTAATTGATAAAAATTTATTACTTTGTTTAGAAAGATGAATTAATTCATAAGTACTAATTAATGTAATTAGCCGATAATAATGATTCATAACTGACGAGGCTCCAAAAAAATGTTAGAGGGGCGCCAGTCAAGAACGTGGTCCACTCCCCCCCCCCCCCGTCACTAAAATGTCCAAGTTACTGGCCCTGGATACGTGTATGTGTATCGACTATACTCTGCCTGCCCATTCCAAAATTGTCCACTACTTTTGTTCTACTTCAAGAGGATTGGATTATTTCAGTTTGTTAATTGATACTTAAACCTTTCTCGCCAAATCTATTATACAAGTATAAGATAATACACGAAATGAGCTTTCTGCTTAGGTTTGTCTGAGAAAACAAAACATAAGATAGCTGAAGAGCACAGATCTGAACAATTCATGCAGGACTAATTAAGCAACACCAAAAAAAGAATTTAAGATATTGGGTTCACTTTTTATGTTCGGAAATGAAGGTGTTAATGATATTGGTTGACTTGATAAAACGTTAAGTGTGAAAGTACTTAAAAGTGCACCACTTCAACACAATTTGTATACATATGTGCCATTGTATATTACGATGTATTTGTAATAAAATCGAATAAAAATGTTGTGTATTGCAATTTATTAATGCAAGTAACATGAATAACGATTTTTGTCATGTTTTCATGCGCATCTAAAACAATGGTTCCCAACCTTTTCTGGACCATCACCTCTTATTTTAGGTTGATCAACATCCATCGCGCCCTTTTAATTTTCACGTTATGTCTAATCATAATTTGAGTTAAAGTGTAACTATAAAACAGTTTTATAGCACTTACTAACCATTTATAAAAAGCAACCAAAGAAGCTTTATCCGGTCACTTTTAAATAAAATAGAAAAAATATAAAACACATATTTTTAACATATTCTTTTAAAGAACAAAAGTGAAATAATTAACTAAGATGTTTTTACTGGTTTCTAGAAAATTTAAGACAGTTGAATGTAAAAATTGGCTGGTTTGGTTATGGTTGGAGAATGGTTTTACTGTACAAAGGTACAACATTATTTTAATTTTCCCCCTTTGAATACTCATCGCCCCCTGATCGCCCCTCAAGTATTTTTTGCCCCCTTGATAACACAAATCGCCCACTTGGGGGCGATCGCCCCCAGGTTGGGAACCGCTGATCTAAAATATACATAGTTAACAATTAGGAATAAATCAAATTACAAAACTATGACACAACATAGTTTGTGGGTTGAATTACCATAACACTAGATCTACACAGTAGAATAGTATTACTATACACATCAGTATATCTACTATACACTACACTGAAGAGCCAAAATAACTGGTATAGGCGACTGGTATCTGCGAATAAAGGTGTATAAAACCAATCGAAGTTCGTCGCTATGTTCAGCAGCGTCTGTGTGCTGCTATCATGACAGGTTATGAAAATTGAAAGGATTTTGAAAGTATCGGGGGTTGATAAATGGAATTCCATATCCATGCATCTCCGAAGTGGAGATGAGTTTTGGATTTTCACTTACGACAATTTCACGCGTGTACTGTGAATATCGATAATCCAGTAAAACATTAAAACTACGACACAGCTGCTGCCTAAAAAAGATCATGCAAACACGTATCATCGACGACAGACGAAAATCATTAAACATGATATATTGCGGATACGTGATATATACGGCTCCAGAAGCCCATACCGGTGAATATTCATTAAATGGTTAACAATTCGACACTTGTACGACATAGAATCGACATACACGTTTATCACATATAATGATCAGTTGTCAATGGACCCGGCTATGCACGATGTTTTTAAGATCAAAGCTATGTCGTAGATTTGATGTTTTACTGGATTATCGATATTCATGGTCCAGTCGTGAAATTGTCGTAAGTGAAAATCCAAAATTCATCTCCACCTCGGAGATACATGGATATGGAATTCCATTTCTCAACCCCCGATACTTTAAAAATCCCTTCGATTTTCATAACCTGTCATGATTGCAGCACGTAGTCGCTGCTGAACATAGCGACGAACTTCGATTGGTTTTATACACCGTTATTCGCAGATGTATGCCTATACCAGTTATTTTGGCTCTTCAGTGTACTAGTACAAGTACAAGTATATCACACACAGTTGTATTGTTGAAAATTTTTAAGAAACAAAATAGTTCTGTTCATAAGAGTATAGAATAAAAAAAATCATCAAAATAAGACGTTTCACTATGGATTGAAATTAAACAATATCAAAACGAACGAGGAAAAATTTCACTGCAACGAAACAAATGTTGTGCGAAACAAAAACAAGTTTTATATAGAATTAAAAATCACCAAAATAAGAAATTTCATCGAATTAACCAATATTAAAATGACTAATAAACAAATACTAAGGACTATCTAACTATGCAACATTCTATAAAAAGGCTTTTAAAGATAGCAACATTATTAAAATTTACAAAACATTATCGAAAATGTAGAATTTCAAAAACTATGCTAATTGAAGCATGAAGCCCATTAGTATAATTGTAATAAAATGCAGAACATATTTATATAAAAGTGAAATACTAAGAAACTTAACTAATATATAAACTTCATATAAAAATATTTCATTGAACAACATGAATAAATATTTGTAGTTAAAAATATATTTCAAAATTAAGTACACTGCTCAAAAGAATTAGGGGAATTCATGGTTCATCAAACCCTTTCACCCCCAATGATTCCATTTGGAATCATCAGCTTGTGATTTTTTCCCACTCAGTTAAGCTCGAACTTATTTATCGTTAGATGGAAAAATCATGTATTTTAAAGAATTAAATAATGTTTGTTTTAATCAAATGAAAATATGAAAAACATGGTAAAATAAAATTCACTCCCCAAAAATTTTATGAAATAAATTGACCTTAAATTCTTAACGCTTGCATTCTTAGATGTTTGAAAATTCATTTCAACTTTTTAAACAAATAAAGTTATGAAAAAAATATTGTTATAATTTATTCAAAAGTTATGATTCCAATTTTTTCCCCCTTAAATTTTATTTTAAAAAAATTTAGATTTTTACCATATCATTCTGGATGTGTAATGAATCTATTTCACAAATTTTAGAATAAAAAATAAAACGTTGAAACTGAGAGGGTTAACAAAAGTACGCAAAGTGCTCCCCTAATTGTTTTGAGTGGTGTAGTTACGATTGTGATTGCATTTGAATGTCCTTAAAAAATCGGTGTGTACTATAGATTAAAAAATTTTATCTAACAACTGTAAACCTGGGTGGGTAAACTAAGTCATTTTGCAGATTTTAAGAATGCAGCTCATTATTATAATTGTAATAAAATGAAGAACATATTTACATAAAAGTGAAATATTCTAAAAAAGTTAACTAATAAAATTCATATAAAAATATTTCATTGAACAACTTGAATAAATATTTTTTTGTAAAAAATTGGTTTTAAAAAAATAAGTACAGTCCCTGGACAAATTATTAGACGCAATGTATTTTTTTTTAGTAATTTTATGTTTCTTAAGAGAGTTTCTTATGCAATAATGGTATATTTAAACTACAATATTATTGATTTTTATTTAAAAGAATTGCTGTAGAATGACCATTGTTGATTGTTGTACAAAACCACTATATTATCAAAATGGTGATGTGTAACTATTTTACATGAAATCTTTCAGTGTGTCTAGTAATTTGTCCAGGGACTGTAGATACCAAGTTTGAGGGAGTTTAAGATGTTTAAAAGCAATCTTACTTCATATATAGTTATTTATGCAACAAGTGTGAAAAGTAACACTTTTTAAAACTAGTGGATTTTATTTCACAGCGAGTGAAATAATGACACGTGTTTTAAAAAGTTTACTTTTCACACGTGTTCCATACACTATTTTTTATAATTACGTGAAAAAAATCAAATCTCATTGGTTCAAAAATAATTCACGTGCTAATTTTTTTACGTAAAGAAGATCGGCATCGATAAATCTCTGGAACTACAAAAGGAAAACTAATTTTTTAGTTTAAAGTCAAACATTTGAACATGGATACTGATTCAAAATAAAAAATAATAAAATTAACGCGCATAATATTTATAAATAAAGCAGATCAATAAATTTCTGGATTTTATGAAGATTACGAAATAGAAATTTTACTTGAAATGTTGGTATCTTATGAAAAGAGTGAAAAAAAGTACTTTTTTTCACTGCTTTTGGGTGAAAAAAAGTAATTTTGTATCACTGTTTCTAAAAAGTAAAACTTTTCGCACGCATCTGATATTAAAATTATAGTGTAAAAATCGGATTTTTTTCACGCAATTATAAAAAAAATATTTCATTGTACTTTAAAAAAAACCCGGCGTGTACTATAGATTAACAAATCTGTTTTGTCAAGTAAGTGACTTTAAATCACATTTTATAAGGCCCCTGCTGAGGTTGCTTTTTCGGATACAAAGGACCTTCCATTGACCAATTAGAAACCTTTGAAAGTCGGCAACTAAAAGTTTGACAATGGAATATACATGGCAGCAAAGTTTCATCAAGAACCCTTTAACATAAGAACCACATCGGGCCGTAGTGAGCCTAGTGGTCAGCATCTCGGTCTCGGGATCGGAAGGTCCTGCGATCGAGTCCCGGTACCACTGAAGACCTACCGAGTATATGCGGAGTACGTGCTCGTTAAATCTGTTGGGTCCGAAAGTCCTCTAAGTTCCCATACCAAATCAATACCTCTGGGGGTGACAAGCCAATTCTGGGGATCCTCTAGTTGGCCTCTGTCTCTAAAAATTAGATGGGATCCACTTATGTGTGTGGTCTGTTGTGTCTGTCTTACTTGACGAAGGTTTATAAGCGGGTCGCTTGACCAAGCACACAAACCTGAATATATATGTCTACCAACCAACCAACCAACCACATAACACTATCCCTTTAACTCCTATTTAAGTTTGAATTATCATCGCACTAGAGATACACGAGGGCTACTGGCGACGGGCGTCGTATTTCAGAACCACAGTCAAGTGACGAGCCGACACCTGAGTAGGCACCCTGCGCAATCGTTAAGGGCAACATCGTACGCAGCGTTAGGACTTTGAAGGATATTTAATGTGCACTACCTCCACACGGGGTATTATTCGTCGGACATTTTGGGCTGCACGGGCCGTTTATAGGCCGGCAGTTATTTTGGCAATGCCCGTACCTGGGACCTTCCGCATGCTAGGCGAATGCCTAACCGACTGGGCTCCTAAGCCCCTTAACTAATCCTAACTAGCCCCTTAACTTAAGGCCCATTGGATTTCTTAAGGCACATATTTACAGCAGTTGAGCCTTGTTAACATAAACTTGCTGGACATGAAATTTCGAATAGGATGAGCATTTCAGCTACCAACTATAGTCCTTCTGATCACAACGCAAGCTTCAAAAGCACTTTTACCCCATTAGGACAAATCCTGATCTCAATTGCAGGGAAAAACACCTTTCTAAGACAACTCTGGGCGTGTTAAATATTTTAACAAATGTTTTTTTCCGATATGATAAATGTAGGCTGGCTGACAGGGCTCTATAATGACACTTTTTTTTTAATTTTCAATAAACCACAACAAAATAATCAAACCCATTTCATAAAGTGCGATTATAGAACACGGTAAGGCAGCTTTGAAACTGCAAAACAGTTTACCTACCTGGGAACTCTGATCTCAAGTGGCAATGATCTGAAAATTGAAATAAATAATAGAATCTTCATGGCTAATAGAAGTTTTTAAGGCTTCAGAAACCAATTTAGGTCTAAGTTTATTTCTGTAAACACCAAGCTGAGCATTTATAAAACTTTAATCAGACCTATTGTCCTATATGGAAGTGAATGTTGGACCCTCAATAAAACAGTGGAAGAAAAGTTGCTAATATTTGAAAGGAAATTATTAAGGAAAATATTCGGACCTATTCAGGAGAACAATGAGTGGATAATTCTTTACAACTATGAAATTTACAGAACATTTGCCAAATTTGGCGGGACCGACATTATGAGAACTATAAAAGCATCCCGAATTAGGTGGCTGGGCCATCTGTACAGATGTCCCGATGATTTCCCCACCCAAAAAAGTGACTTTTTCCAAAATTGAAGGTACTAGACGTAGAGGACGACCACCCACATGATGGTTAGACGATGTTGAAAGGGACCTCAATCTAATTAATAGGAGTCAACCGATGGAGAACGATTGCGGCTAATAGGGCCAACTGGAGGAGGATCAGCGAGTCAGACTTGGCCTGCAAAAAGCTGTTGAGCTTATGAAGAAGAAGAAGGCAGCTACATTTATCATACAGCATAAAAAGTTTGTTAAAATGATATTTGTTTAAATACAACCGAAGTAATGCGGCTAAGAAAATTACTTTCCCCTTATTGAATTAACACAGAGAGAGGGTTTGGAGACCCGGCTAACACTTCCATAACAACAACAATTAAGTAGTCCAACCTTTAAGTTGCCACTTAACTAGTCAAACCATTAAGTTGCCAGTAGTACAGCTAACAATGTTCCCAATCAATTTCATGTAAACCTGACCACAGAAGTGTATTTAAGAGGGATTGTCAGTCCCATAGAGCTAATGTATTAGTTTTGAAATCATAACTTCCGCAGAAGTATTGCTTTGCCATGTTAGCCCTTTTTCCCCAGGTATGGGAATCAACATAACATCAAAATGAAACAAATTTTTGAAACGAAAATGTTATCTAGCTATTTAATTATATACTTTTGAAGTTTTAAAATGCCAAAAATTACAGCAGATGGCGACACTATATTAAAATTTTATCAATTAATAATTAAATAACCGGATGTTATTTTCTTTTCAATTTTGTTTTAAATGGATGTTATGATGATTCCCATACCTGGTGAGAATGGGATAACATGGCAAAGCAATACTTTTGCCAAAGTTGTGATTTCAAAACTAATGCATTAGCTCTATGGGACTGACAGTCCCTCTTAAGTCATACCCTGTGTCACAGCGTGACTTTGAAATACTTGTGGAGCCTGCGCTTGGCCCTTGGGCTCCAAATGTAGGAGCGGCTCCAGTTTTGGGGAGCTAGCTCCAGGCTGAAGGTAGAAGGACAGGTTCTGATCCTTATGGCAGGTGAATACACTGTAATCCAATGGGGGGGAAAATACTTTTCTAAGCCAAATTATTCTGGCTGTGCTAAATATTTTATATAGCCCTGTAAGCCACCCACATAAAAAAAAATATTAAAAAAAAAACATTTGCAAAAATATTCAATACAGCTTGAGTAATGTGTATTAAGGCCTTATCACACGAGAGCTTGTTCGTTCAGCGACGTCCGTACGCCATATCAAAAACTGGTTATTGGAGTAGTTTTTGCTGGATGAGCTTTTTCGAATCGACCTGAAAAAATCCGGCTCCTTTTTGCTGTTCGAACGGCTGCTCCAATCAGAACGAAGTTCAGTCGTGACGTCACGTTGTTACATGTTGTCACGCCTGTTAAACTTGTGATGTCACGCATGACGTAGCCGTTCTCTCGTTGATGTTTTTGCTGTCCCAAAAGTTGTTAGACGAACGACGTTCGTACCGTGTGATAAGTGCTTTAGAAAATTACTCAATTCCATTGGATTAACACAGAGAAAACCAGCTACGGCGCGATAAAATTGCTAGACAAGGCATCTCATAATTACAGTATAGGAACAGATTAGTACTCGTAAGTAGTCCAAGCCTTAAGTTGCCACTTAAGTAGTACAGCTAACAACAGTCCCGGTCATTTTCATGTATACATCAGTGTATTTAAGTCATACCCTGGGTCACTTACAGCGTGACTTTGAAATACTTGTGGAGCCTGCGCTTGGCCCTTGGCTCCAAATGTAGGAGCGGCTCCAGTTTTCGGGAGCAGGCTTCGGGCTGAAGGTAGAAGGACAGGTTCTGATCCTTATGGGAGGAGAAGACACTGTAGGTTGAAGACCTGGAACAAGGAGGAACAAAATTTAGGAAAATACTGTTGTTGTTGTTGTTACTAATGCCACTTGGGAAACCAAGCTCTTCCCACTTAGCGCAGGGGTCCATCCAGGTTTTTTTTACAGGGTCCCTTTTTTGTGAATTTGTGAAGTAATTTTGTGAAAACTTCGTATTTTGGTGTATTGAATAATAAAAATATTCATTATAGCCGGAGAAATGTGGCAGAGAAAAAGTTTTTTTCCTATTGGATTAACACTGATTCACTTGAGTTTGGAGACCCGCGGTCCAGCTCGCCCATTCCCCCTTAAAGGGTAAGGGTAGACAGACAGCGTAATTACATTTGTCCTCAATGTCTTCCTATAGTTCTATCTTTTTTAACCCATTTACAGTCCCTGGACAAATTATTAGACACACTACAAGATTTCATGTAAAATATTAATTACCGGGTGATATTGTTCCGTTTTATTATTTTAAATGGATTAGTTTTTTATTTTTATATTATCCAATCAATTCCCGATTTATTTGACATCAATAAAACAGCATTCATTTAGAAAAGTATCAGTTTTAAAGAAAAGTGAAAATAATGTTAGTAAAAGTCAATATTTAGTTGAGCCACCTTTGTCCGCTATCAAAGCTTTAATTCTGCGCGGCATGCTATCCATGCAAGACTGTACTGTCTCATGCATTTGAGGATGATGATTCCACACATAAATATCTTAATATAAATTAATTTTAATCATAAGTATCTTAAAATAAATACAAATATGTAGTCTACAACCATTCTTTTAAATAAAAATCAATATTGTAGTTTAAATATACCATTATTGCATAAAAACTCTTAAGACACATAAAATTACTAAGAAAAATACAGTGCGTCTAATAATTTGTCCAGGGACTGTAGTTGTACGTTAGCATATGCACCATATTTGGGGGCCCTGGCCATAAGGAAGATCGGGCCCTAACGCTATTTGTATGCTTGTGACATTTGTATGAAATGAAAAGTATACATTTTGAATGAGTTGTTCGTAAGTAGCACCACTTTTAAAACAAAACCTAATGTTTAAAGAAGTTTTACAAATTAAGAGAGATTGTCAGTCCCATAGAGCTGATACTAATACATAGAGCTACTGATAATATACATAGAGCGACATAGCGAGCGAATGATACGAAGAGCGACTAATACATAGAGCTGCTGATACTAATTCATAGAGCTAATACATAGAGCTAATGCATTAGTTTTGGAATCACAACTTCCGCAGAAGTATTGCTTTGCCATGTTAGCCCTTTTTCCTCAGGTATGGGAATCAACATAACATCGAAATGAAACAAATTTGAAACGAAAATGTTATCTAGTTATTTAATTATATATTTTTGAAGTTTTAAAATGCCAAAAATATACAGCAGATGGCGACACTATTTTAAAACTTTATCAAATAATAATTCAATAACCGGATGTTATTTTCTTTTCAATTTTGTTTTAAAAGGATTTTATGATGATTCCCATACCTGGTGAAAATGGGATAACATGGCGAAGCAATTCTTTTGCAAAAGTTGTGATTTCAAAACTAATGCATTAGCTCTATGGGACTGACAGTCCCTCTTCATATCCTTTTGTAAACAGAAAATACTTTTCATTTAAGAACTCACAGAAGGCACATGGTGTGGAATTGGGCGTCCGTCTTGAAGTCCTCTTGAATCTTTTGGATGGTTTCCCTGGACTGCTTCTCGGTGAGCAGCAACGACGGGAAATGAGGATACTCTGCAAAGAAAATCAACGTTTACAGTTATTCAAGTTCATAAAACAGGGAGACATGGAGGGCTAAGGTTTTACCTTAAATAGCCGGACCAGAGGTCATGATCAGAAATTGAATAAATCGAGCTTTAGAAGGGAGGTAAGAAAACATTATTTTTGCAATAGAGTTGTCAATGAGTGGAATGCTTTATCAGATTATGTGGTGCATTCGAAGAGAGCAGAAGATTTTAAGAAGAATCTTGACGGTCATTGGAAACTGGTAATGTATTAGATTTATTTTGGACCAACCTTTCTGGGCATCTGGCCTGTTGTTGGTCGACAATTTTTGTATTTGTATTTTTTTTTAAAGTTTGAGTTGAATTATCGTCACATTAGAGGACTATTGGCAACGGGCATCGTAATTCAGAACTACAGTCAAAGGATGAGCCGCCACCACAGTAGGCACCCAACGCAATGGGAAGTTGGAACACGAGTTTTAACTTTTCTAAATTACTATCAGCCTAGTTGTTAAGGCCTCGTTCTCGGAATCGGAAGGTCCCGCAATCGAGTCCCGATACCACTGAAGACCCACTGAGTATATG
Source organism: Oedothorax gibbosus (assembly GCA_019343175.1). NCBI lineage: Eukaryota > Metazoa > Arthropoda > Arachnida > Araneae > Linyphiidae > Oedothorax > Oedothorax gibbosus. The sequence continues at coordinate 41,673,650 of CM033272.1, read as the reverse complement.
CAGAGTACATGCTCGTTAAAATCTGTGGGTCCGAAAGTCCTGTGGGCGGTCATGGCGCAGTTTCCCACGGGTACAGGTCCCTGGAGACTATTACTCTCCCCTCCAGGGACATGTCTAAATTGCGGAGGTGGCGATAGATGGCAGCATCTGTCAGCACGATGCCAAGACGGATACCTGCCGTGTAGTCTCTACACGGGAACCTCTCCTCAGGAACCTCACCCAGTTGCCTTAATTCTGGCCCGCGCCGCGGGAAGAGCTTGGCCAAGTGGCATTCATTAGTAACAACAACAACTAAATTACTATTAAACCTGGGGTCCCGGTGGCAGAGGACAATAATCAACACCAGATATTCTGTGAAACATCCATTGAAGCTTGTAGGGAGTTTAGGTAATTTTCTATTATTGCCCTTTTTGTGTGGCTTTAAACAATATCTAGAGGAATATTTCCATCCCAATTTATGTTAATTTATTGGTTATACAGTAACCCCTCGCTATATCGCGCCTCGTTACATCGCACATTCGGATATATAGCGCCTTGTATCATGTCTCTCAATTTTTCCCCCGTTTTTTTTCAATGTGTACTTTCCTTAAAATAAATAATAAACTTCCGTTCTTTGATATTTGCCGGAAAACAGGTTTTAGGTGAAAAGTCAAAACACCCAACTTAAGATGGATTTTTTAATAGAAAATGAGTGAAATGTGTCTAGTATGCCGGTGCAATAATGTGTATAGTAATTAATAATAATAAGTCCTTTCTAAATTTTTGTTTCTTTTTTAGAGTACATACTTATATTATTTAAAATTATTTAGTTTTATCTTTCAAATACAAACTGTGCTTTAGTTTAAAAACTGTTTTGATACCATAAATACACAAAAAAAAAAAAAAAATTCAAGTCGCTCGTTATATCGTGCATTCGGTTATATCGCGGTTTTATGCTTGTCTCCCGGGAAGCGCGATATAACGAGGGGTTGCTGTACTCAACCCCTCGTTACAACCGATCATTTAACCCTTTGCAATCGTAAGGTGAATCTCAATCACTGCTCAACTATTAATGGAACTAGGACAGTGTGTTACTTAAACATCCTATAGTGCAAAGCTGGGCCGGATTTCTAAATAGGCTAAGTTGGCAGTAGCCTAGAGCGACGAATTTTTTTAAGACGGCAAATTTTACGACCCTTTAAAGCGGCATTCGTCATAAAAAAATTATTATAAAGATACGAATATTTTTAAGAAAGAAACAAATAATTTACATTAATGCGTAAAACGGAAACTGTAAATATAGTACTAATATTTCGTAGCAAACATGGTCGCTGCGAGAGCAAATGCACCCCCTCCTCCCGGATTTCGAAGAAAAAAAGTAGTAGAACAGTTTTTAAAAAATTCACCTATTTCGCTTTCGATTGAGTGTGTAAAGGTACATAGATGATTCTAATATGTGTATCTATTTTAAAGCACATACCACCCTATTTTGCAGCTAACCAGCTACTTTTCCCCGAAGTGGGAGAATATTGTGACATGGGCGGCAAATCGTAGCCTACAGGCGGCAAATCTTAAAATCCGGCCCTGGTGCAAAGGGTCCAACAGTATTTTCCCTATTTATAATAGCCAAGTTAAACAAATACTTGAGTTAGGGTGCTTAAAATGTGTAAAACGTAAGAATGATCAAAGACACTAAAATATTTTGGTGTTCAATACCACATCAGTAACTTTTTAGGAACTTGCATACCTTTTTTTGTATTTAACTTATTTTTAAGGAGATCGATTTTTAAAGAACTTGGACTTCTCTTACAGAGAGGTTTTTGCTGGGATAAGCAATTTTTGAAATTTTATTATTTTGCTTCATTAAAGGACCACCTTTTGGGTTAATTCCTAGTTTCGGTATATGGCGACTTTATTTCTCGCCAAACTTATTGGCAAGAAAACATCGCATAGTAGACTGTATAAAGTAGACGCATAAAACTGTAGATCATGTGACGCTGTTCTGGAAGCGTTGTTTAGGAAAAAAATGGCCGCCATTTTCAAAATCCGTAGCACAACATTATCAAATGTGACGTTAACTTCAGCCACGTTGACAATTAACCGACGATAGTAGCATGCAAAATACAGCAAAAAATATATATATTTTTTTAAAAATAAGTTACCGCCGATAATTAAACATTCAAATATCCATCTGCAAATTATTTTTTTAAAATGTTGAATATTGAAAAAATTTCAAGAATAAAGGCAAGGAACGCAGCGAATATCTTGAAATATTAATCAATTGAGATAATAGAAAGAGCAGAAAATTGATAATTATATAAAGACCTATAATTACGCAGCTAATTTTCCGCAACACAGCAAACGCAGATCGTGCGGCATAAATCCAATGGGATAGAATCCGTCACTTTTCCGTTGTTATTAAAGGGTTTAAATTAAATTTATTATACATTTTGCATTTAAGAGCAATAATTAAGAAAATTTAAAATAAAAATGCAGAAGATTTACGCGTTTGAAACAACCAATATCGGAGTAGCGTCATCCGAAAAAACGCGAGGCCGGAAATGGGCGTTCACTACTGAACGAATCCAAACAAAAATATAAGCAAAAGTGACTCATCACATTGCAAACCTCTTCTGGTTTTAGGGTTACCATAACATCGTGGGAGGAATTCAGTACACGGTTGCCAGATTGGAATTATTTATCGCCTTTTTTTGTCGCCAACATTCCGAAAAAGTCGCCATATAGTGTATACCGAAACTAGGATTTTTATTACCTTTGATAATTCTTTGCCTGTGGTTGTACAGCAGGATGTAAAAAGAAGGATCAATCGATGGCTCAGAGACAATGAAATTCTCAAGTTCCTGTTTCTCCGAGTTGAACTCCAGTTGGCGGAGAAAAGTGAACCCGCAATTCCACTGCAACGTAAAAATAATGTTTACTACTTTAAGACAAATAGAAGAGAAAGAACTTTGTGGTAAAACTAAAAACAACTTAGTATATAAAAAAATATTTTACTGACAATTTCATAATTATATCTGCGAAAATAACAGATTTTGGATTTTTGTCTTTTCACTGTAAGTTTAATGTGCAATAAAGTTTTGTGTTACCCCTTACCAAGTCTATTTAAATTTAGGCTCATATAAGTAGAAAAAAGTATATATAAACACTTCAATGACAGAAGACGATTAATTACATGAATTTATAATTATGTTTCAAATCCTGGATTGATGTAAAACTACGTTTTGGTCTTGGAGAAATTGAACAAAACAATTTGAGCTCAAAATTACAGTAAAGAATCGATACAGACAAAACTACATGTCTGTCTCGCTATCGTTTACAAAGAGACCTGATGCAGACAGATTCCTATGTAATGAAGGGTTTTTTCACCTGAACCCTTTAAATATTTACAACAATATCATCAGAAGGGAATTTCAAAACATGGACATTTTAATGACATTTTTTTTATTTCATTAATCACAATAATAAATCGTTGCCTACCAAATGGTTTATTGTTTAGTTGTCATATGCCTTGTTGATCAGTAGCATAAGCGTGCCACCTCCGTATCTCTGGACATACAAAATGTGCTTCTGAAGGTCATTTCCTTCGATATTCAGACACTTTTCGTTGATAGAGAAGCATTTCGATCTGGATAAATGAAGAGTCCAGGGGAAGCACCCCTTGATTGCATAAGAATCTTCCCGTAATCACATCTGCTTGGCTACATAGGGGACAGGAAAACTGTTTCTCTTCCTTGCTTCTTCTCTCACCGTACAAGCATGGGACTCATGTCTGGCGTGAATCAGGGCTGCCGCGAAAGGATAACCAAGTAAGAAACCGGTTTCCTTACACCCTTCTACGATGACCATCGTCGCCAAAGAGGCCTGATGCAGGCAGATTCCTATGCAATGAAAGGGTTTTCCCCCTGTACTCTTCATATATACTCAAAACAGGGAAATTTTTATGATATTTCATAATACAAGAACCATAATAAAATCTTTGCCTACCAAATGGTTTATTGTTTCCTTATCATACGCTTTGTCAATCAGAAGCACAAGCGTGCCACCTCCGTATCTCTGGACGTACAAAACGTGCTTCTGAAGGTCATTTTCTTCGATATTCAGACATTTTTCGTTGATATGGAAGCTCTTCGACCGTTCCTTCTTGCTTGTGGAATGACGTTTTGACGAGAATTTCTTGTTTGTGCTGGCCGAACGACACCTTAGCACCTGGAAGTGAATGAATGAAAATACAGTCAAACTTGGACAGTTTACAATACAATTTGTTTATAACAAAATAAATTTTTGGTCCCTTTGAATTGCCCCTCAATGTCTTGCTTATAACAACAATTTATAATTAAATCCTCGGTCATGGATCCATTTGATTCGTCATCGACACGTCGTTATTAAGGAGTTAAGCATAACTTGTTTGTTACCGCAGGTCATTTTTGCTCTATCGTTCCGATCGACAGCGATTCCGATCATGGTTAGTAAAGCCAGGGAAAGGTGGATAGTGATATAGAAGGGTGTGGTGAATTTTAAATAATTTCTTTCAACTTTCTTTGTTTCGGCACCCCCGTTTTAGGAAGTGAAACTTTTGCAACCAACTTAAACCAAAAGATCAGTCACTCCAATTTCTCACCCAATAGAATAAATAATTTTTTTAACCAATCCCTGTATAATAAAGGCAGGACACATTCATTGAGTGAGTGACGTGAGAGACGAGTTCATTCAGTGAGAGACGAGCTGAACAAGACATCACTTTTGTTATTCCTTTCAAGCCAAAAGGACCTGTGATGTCTTGAAGCTCAATATTCTTATTATTACGTAGCCAGGATAGCCCTAAGGGTATCATGCAAAATGAAGGTCCTATTAAGAGGGACTGTCAGTCCCATAGGGCCAATGCATTAGTTTTGGAATCACAACTTTTGCAAAAGAATTGCTTTGCCATGTTAACCCATTTTCACCAGGTATGGGAATCTGAATCATCATTCAATCGATTTAAAACAAAATTGAAAAGAAAATAACATCCGGCTATTTAATTCAGGCATCAAAGCCAAATTTTTAGAAAAAATATAGGAAAAATAGGAGTCGGTTTAAAAAAAAAGGAAGAAAATAGGAACTTTAAATATAACAATTTTCAAACTCCGAATTTCATTAATCAATTAAAACATTTTGCAAATCCTTCTCAAAAAGTAAATTTTTTATCAAGTAAAATTTTTTGTGGCAATTAAAGAAACTTTATTCAATGATAATTTTACAAATGACTACTTTCTGCTATTAAGTTAAATAATTTAGCATTTAAAGATGATTGCAATTTAGTTAATTTAACTTGCTCTGCACTTAACAGTTCTGAATTCTGCTTCAACTGTTTCGAAGCTGCATCAATCATTGTTGAATCAATTTTCATATCGTGAAAACTTTTCTTTATTGCTGATTGCAACTGTTCATTCTCTTCATTCAAACAACTCTGTGCTGCTGATTATTAATCATCTTGAATGGTTTTTGGTTTTAAATTTTTATTGGTAGACTTAATGTTCTCTTCTGTTTCTATTTTCAATTTTTTAGCTACATTTTCAAACATTTTATCATCAAGTGACTCGCTTTTTATTCTATTGCAGCTGCATACACTGAATGTGATTTTGCCACCGAGTTTATAAGATTTCCTGATATGGGAACAGCGCATACACCTCCATATCGTTTTACGGCAACTTTCACATGCCTAAGGCTATGATAGTAGGTAGCTTCAGAAAGTCTGGTACGAGCGTTGGTTACAAACGACTTGTTTGTGGAGTACAGTTACCGAGTAAAAATAAAATTAACACATTAAAATGATAAAACAGAGAATTTTATTTCTTTTTAATTTCTAATTCCTATCTATTGAAGAAAAAAGTTTTAATTCTTCGTCTCAGAAGCGATTTAATTCACATTATCGACATGTAAACATACATAGGAAAAAAACAAAGCATGTGACCAACACAATAGCACGCATTCACACCGCTAATTTTAATCGTATTCCTTATGGTTGCAAAATATGTGGAAATCGAATCCGGGAAGCTTCATTAAAAATCAATAAAAAGTAATCGTTTTTTGGCCATAATCAAAATACCAAAAAAAAAAATAATAATCCTGAAAACCCATATTTAAATTGAATCAAAACTGAATGAAAATGTTGATGCTAACCTTTATCCTATGAACATGAAACTTTCAAATATTCCGCATTTACGGATGGTAAAAATATTATCCTATAAACAGAAAACTTACAAATCGCAAATAATTTATCACAAATTCACATTTACAAGCGATAAACATTCTATGCCGAAAACGAAAACTCTCTGAAAACGTTGTTTTAGGTAGGTAGGTTGGTACATGTATTTTTTGCTTTGTGTGCTTGATCGGAGACCAGCTTATTTATACATCTTCGTCAAGTAAGGAAGACACAGACAGAATTTTTACTGACACAGAGAAAATACACCAGGACAAAGACGAAAATAGAACCCGCTTCCGGTACAGCGCGCCAATGTTAGTGTATTGGGCTGTGATCAAGGCCACCCGGGCACCTATTTGTTTTGGTTTTTACATCACACAGCCGAGTTGAGTTGTTACTCCACTTCTCGCCACTCAACCGGCCAAAATTTACAGGTTTTGTTGATGCGTTGCGTGTTGGATGAAAAAAAGGAAAAATGCACAAAATTCAAATAAAATAGGAAAAAAAGGAGCCTTTCTCAAAATAAAGGAAATATAGGAAAAAAAAGGAGCTCTGCGATGCCTGTTTAATTATTAATTAATAAAGTTTTAAAATAGTGTCGCCATCTGCAGGGCATTTGGAGCCTTTTAAAACTTCAAATATATATAATTAAATAACTAGATAACATTTCGTTTCAAATTTGTTTCATTTCGATGTTATGTTGACTCTCATACCTGGAGAAAAAGGGCTAACATGGCAAAGCAATACTTCTGTGGAAGTTGTGATTCCAAAACTAATGCATTATAGCTCTATGGGACTGACAATCCCTCTTAAAGGTAAGGGTCGTTATTTTTGGCTAAGCATAACAGGATCGTACCTGTAGTTTCGGCAGGTCATTTTTGCTTGACCGTTCCGATCGGCTGCGATTCCTAGGAGTAGAATGTGATTCCTCGCTTCCGCATAGGTGTAAATCGGAATTCCACCTCTTCAGAGAAGAAAGGCTCAGCGGGCGACTGTTAAAAGGAAATGACATTGTGGTTCATGTATTGTCCATTTTAACCAGGGTTGGAATGGTTTTTACCACCCCCGGTAAATACTATGGTAAAAAACCGGTATTTACCGTCCTGGGAAAAATTATGTTTTACCACCTGGGAAAAATTCAATTATTGAAACAACAATTAATTAATAATTTTAATTTTGCATTTTGATAAATATTTATCATGGACTTAATATTTTTAAAAAATAGATAACTTCCTTAGTTATTTTACATCTATGGTAACATAATAATCATGTACTTTTGTTTATTATTATTTAAGTGTTCCCATCTGCATAAACACAAATAGTTATTACAATATTGTCTGTGGTAAATATTCATTAAAATATTTCATAGGGTAATAATATTGAGTTACGTAGGAAAAAATCAAACGACTTTACTAGGCTTTGGCAAACTACAAATAGATATAGTGTTGATGAGAGGGAACAAAAAGCATGGGCTTAACAAGGAACTTAGGAAACAAACAAAAAATAATTTTGATGTTTACTTTTATAAAACTTTTTAATTAAATGGAATTCCACAGATAAGGTATATCCAAGAAAGAATGGTATTTCCCAGTTTTTTTTTCTGAAAAAAAAGTATTTCTCAGTTTTTCCCGGTATTTACCAATTTTTTCCCAGTATTTACTAGTTTATCCCGCTGGAATGGGAAATATTAGTTTTGGAGAGGAAAAAAACTGCCTGATTTTAACAAAAATAACGTCTGGCTTATATATCTTTTTTCTTAATTGTAAAAATGGCTAAAACAAAATTTTGAAAATAGAGTTTGCGAAATATGGGAGAATTAAATTTTTATTTATTTTTATATTATTTGTTTAAAAACTTCTTTTATAAAACTTCTGCCCTTAGCAACATTACATAGCAACAGTTGTAAAACCCTTTGTCTATAAAAAAAATAACTAACTAACCTTGTACAAATTTCATTCTAATTTTTTTTAAAACACAATTAAAAACTGCTATAACATGCCAATAAAATGTGCGCTCATTGTTGAATTAATTTTTTTAAGAATGCATAAAACAACATTGCAATTTAAGATTATAAATAAGACCTTAAAGTATTTTTAGTGAAGCGTTAACAACACAAACCTGTGAAATGAAAATAAGAAACAATCATCAGTGGACAAGGAGGGTCTTCTGGAATGCAAGTGGGCTCGATGCGGAACACTCTGAGCTGCACATAAAAAAAAGGGTGTTAAAACAAAAAAAAAGGGATATTATGGTAAATAACACTTATTGACATAAATAACACTTATTAACCGAAGTCATGGAAGGCCTGTCCACCTTGGTGGACGGCGAAAATTCTCTCTCTGATATGACGCATGCAGTTACAAGGACGTAAAAGAACTAACAAGTCATGGGGAGAGATTAAGACCGTTGCTGCCAACAGGGTGAGGTGGCGGACCATGACGGAGGCCCTATGCTCCATGTTGGAGTGAAAGAGGTATAAGTAAGTAAGTTATGGCACCTAATACGTCGCAAGGAACAAACCCTCAATTGTAATATAATTAAACGAAAATAAGTTGAAGGGTTTTTTTTTTTAAAAATGGTATCTTTCATTTCTAAAATTTATTTTCCATATGTCGAACTGGATAGCATACTTTATCAAATAAGAGTTATCATGGAATGACCCAAATACACTAAATTGGTTGACTAAAAAAAACAGAACTTTCAAACCAAACCCGCAGAACTTTATAACTGGCTACATTTGTAACGTGACCATCTTTTGGAAAGATGCTATTCCTTCAGGACTTTATACTCTCTCAGCATGTATTACGGTTGTTTAAAGCTAATTACGACTAAAAATACAATGAATTAAACTTATTAAAATTATTTACGAAATTTGTAACAATGCACTATACCCAACATACCTTCAGGCACAGAATCCTTTCTTGGGCTCAAGGTTTCTCTAGAAGTGTCTTCCTGTCTGTAAACGTCTGCTACCGACAAGAGATACCGGTTCCGACTGGCAAGAAGTCGCTTCTCTAAAGGTCCCAGGCGAGACGAAAGAAAGTCGAAATCGTGATGGCTCCGTTTTCTGCTTTTATGGCTCTGTGCTGGAGAAATGAGATGAAATGTTTAATGTGTGACGAGTGGAATCAATTACTTCATAGTATCGTAATTATTAAACATATTTTTATTGAGCATTTCGAACATCTATCATTACGTCACATATCGTCGGTCACATGGAGAGATCCAAGAATGTGCAAAAACACAGGGATTGAAACAAAGTGAAAATTTTTCACTTTTGTTATTAGCAAAAGTATGAATTAAAAAAAAGTTTTCAAAAAAATTTCTTAAAAAAAACTTGCTTTGAACCAAAGAACCGAGCTTTTTTTAAAATAATATTCTTTAAAAAAAACTTTTTATGAAACCATGGTCCAAACTTACTGAGTGCCCTTTCCGAGCCTTCACCAGAATCCACGTCCTCATCTGAGCCACTACGATTCCGAGCTTTGAGCCTCACCGTGGTACCGACACTGGTGTGGCTCAACTTGTGGATGCTCGAGGCACATTTGGAGCTCAGATAAATGTTCTTCCGCTCAACGTCGGGAGAAAGGTTCTTTAATGCATGGTAATAAACCTTTTTTTTTCTTTAAAATTTTTTTTAAAGTTTAAATTGGTCTAAATTATCCCAACTAATTCTATTAGCTTTCACATTTAGTGCGCTGCATAAAAAACATTAACAAAAAATAAACAATTCTTTCAGGGTGAAGAAAATGCGGTTAAAACCGAAAAAAAAACTGCTTTAAACCGAAGAATAGTTTTTTAAAAATTCTGAAACCCTGATCCAAACTTACTGAGTGGTCTTTCCGAGCCTTCACCAGAATCCACGTCCCCATCTGAGCCACTACGATTCCGAGCTTTGAGCCTCACTGTGGTACCGACACTGGTGTGGTTCAACTTGTGGATGCTCGAGGCACATTTAGAGCTCAGATAAATGTTTTTCAGCTCGACGTCGGGAGGAAGGTTCTTTGGAATGTGGTGGGCACTGTCTACGGGGGCCTAGGAAAAAATTAAATTGATATTTACAAACATTTCCTGACATTATGTTAAATACAGTAGACTCCCTCTAGAATGCACTCGATTTAAGCGGATCACTGCCTTAACCAGGCCAAAAAATGTATTCTTAAGGGGGAATGGGCGCGTTGAACCAGGGGTCTCCAAAGCAAAGTGCATCAGTGTTAATCCAATGGCGAAAAAAATATTTTCTCTACCACATTTCTCCAGCTGTATTGAATATTTTTACAAGCAGATTTTTTTATGTGATAAATGTAGCTGACTTGCAGGTCCCGACCTTCCCACTTTTTGAAATGGGTTTGAATATTTTTTTTAATTTTCAATAAATAATTTTACACAAAATATTCGAAGCCATTTCAAAAAGTGGGGAGATAGAGACCTGTAAGTTATCTACATTTATCATTTGAAAAAAAGGTTTGAGAACTAAACTAACTTAAACTAGGAAAAAAAAATTTCATTAGCGATCCCTCATCCATAGGATGCCCATAAAAAATAGCAAACCTATATAGACAGGATAATTACGACTATATCCTGATGCGAGGTTAAGTACTCTAATAGAAATAAGAAAACAACCCTTTGTATTCTAAAAGCTTAAAGCTATGTAATTACTTACTATTAGTTATTGACAGTGGCGGCGGAACCGGTATGGCAGTTGCCATACCAGCTTCGGAATAAACAGGAAAAAAATGAAATTGACAATTTTAGCCATGAGTTTTTGCTTCTTTGAATTTAAACACAATATAAGATTGCAATATAAGTTTTTGAATTAAAAAAAAACTCCAGTGTTAATATAAAAAATAAAAGTATCATAAGTGGTTGATTGAAGAATTTAACACTGGCAACATTAGTGCAAGAAAAGTCCTTATACAACTTTTTGAATTAATTATTTTTCAATTTTTGGCAACAGTTACAGCACAAATTGTTTTGATGCTATTCTGGTGTTGTTAGAGAATGACATTAAATTAAACTACTTCATTCTCAAGTTTAATATAATTAATAATTACTTTTCCTCTCTCAGAATCCCCAATCTGTGCTTTCCAGTATTGTTACATACAACTAGTGATGTGGGCCGGGCCCATTGTACAGTACATTTATGGAGCCCAGTCGGTTAGGCACTCGCCTAGCATGCGAAAGGTCCCAGGTTCGGGTCCAGGCATCGCCAAAATTACTGCCGACCTATAAACGGCCTGTGCAGCCAAAAATGTCCGACGAATAATACCCTGCATAGAGGGAGTGCACATTAAATATCCTTCAAAGTCCTAACGCTGCGTATGATGTCGCCCTTAACAGTTGCGTTGGGTGCCTATTCAGGTGTCGGCTCGTCACTTGACTGTGCTTCTAAAATACGATGCCCGTCGCCAATAGCCCTCGTGTAGCTCTAGTGCGACGATAATTCAAACATAACCTAACAGTACATTTATAAAAAGAGCAGTAGCCTGGGTATTTGTCCAAATTATTTTTAAATGCCCAAAATAGGAGCATTTATGTATAGATATTATTTTAGTTTCCCTTTGACAACAGTTTTAATTTCATTAAATATGAAAGTTTTAAGAAATTCTAAACAGCACAATAATTATTGTGTGCAATTCTTTTTTCCAAATAAAAATTGAGGGAGTTGCCTTCAAATAAATAAAGCAAAAAAAGACTTATTCCATAAGGTTAGAATAAAGTATGTATATAGATTTTTATCAATTATGAATTACAATTTATATTATTTTATTTGTATTATTTTTTTTGTTTAAAAAAAACAATTGGAGAAATAATTAAAATTTTTTCAAACTGCCGGGCATTTGCCCCAACTTATAAATGTCTGAGCCTTTTACATCACCTGTACTTGAGTGCACATGCAACTAATGATTTGGCCCAGGCCCAAAATAAGGACATTTATGTATAGAAAATATTTTAGTTTCACTTTGACACCGATTTTAATAATAAGTCTATTTAAGAATAGTGCGAAAATATACAGTGGTATTTCAACAAAAAATAGGTGATAAATAACGACAAAGCTTTAATCAAGTTATCATTGTGCACGTGCTTGCTTACAATATATTTTATATAATCGTGCAAAAAAGTATTGTTTGGCGTGAAATTTGTGTTTTACTTTTGTCTATTATTTCCTTTTAATAATTTGTGTACTTGTAGTTTCCAATGGAGATATAGAAAGCAAAAGTAATGAACCAATAGAAATAAGTGAGTTTCATGACATCATTTAGTTTCCATGGAGATTCATGACATCATTTTGTTTTTCTACCATTTAGATACTCTTATATTTACTTTACCGCACTAGAGCCGAAAGTACTTACTTTCGGCACTGTCTGTGACGTAAGCACGTAAAGTGTCATTTTCGCAACGATTTATGAATGAATACGATATAAAAAAGTGAACTTTTTTTAACGTTGCTATAAAAATATCATTATCATCTTTTAAAAAATATAAACAGTATAATAACAGGGGTCAAAGTGACAAATTAAAAATAAATTAAACAATTATTGTGTGTAATTGTTTTCCAAATTAAAAATAAAATCTATTAACAAATACACAATATCCATGAAGTTAAAGCACAAGTAGTGTCACTGAAATTTTATTTCTTGAGCAATAACTTCTACTCGATGTTGGGGACATTCTGTTCGTATGACTAGTTTTGTTGCAGTTTTTTGTCTGAGTAAGTATTTGCTTTGTTCAGGACTAAGGTCCTTTATTTTTCTTACAATTTGTGTACTTAGACAGTCAAGTATTCAATTCAAGTTCGTGTGAGTCGAGTATTTACTATACTCAGTGTTAGTTTGTGTAGATTCTATTAGCATTCTTTCTAAATCGTAGAAAAGAGAACCTATATGGAATATATTTTTTGCTGGGGGAGTTGCCGTCAAAAAAAAAGATATAAAAAAAAACTTATTCCATTAGACTAAAACAAAGTATGTATATAAAGATTATTAACTCCTCGGCGCAACAGCCCGTTAGAGGGCCAGGGCCTGCCGTGCCCATTCCAGCTTACGTGACCAAGGGCTCTGGGGTGCTAGGCATATGTCCCGGTAAGATGGTCAGGCTCACGTGGGACCCCCAGTGTTTAGTTCCCAAGCAAGCTTGGTACTCATTTTATCGACCCAATTAAGAGATGAAAGGCTGAGTCAACCTTGCCCAGTCCGGGACTCGATCTTCAGACCTGTGTGGATGTGGCGTGGCAATGCGAAGCACTACCACTAGGCCACTGGGCCCCATATAAAGATTATATATAGGTTTTTATCAATTATGAAGAACATTTTATATTATTTTATATGTATCACCTATTTTTTTTGGTCTTAAAAAAACTATATTTCAAAGAAAGAATTTTGGAAATTTCTCAGAAATTCATGAGCCTGTGAATTTTTGGATTGTAACATTTTTTCAGCCTTTTACTTTATCACTACATGCAACTTATACACTTGTCAATAAAAAAAAATGAAATACTTACGGAAGCATTGGAATTTGACAGCAAGGACAGGTAGTTGGTCAAATGGGGTGGAAATTGGGTTGACAAAACCCTGAAACAACAAAAACCAATTTTATAAAAGACTGTATTCGATTTCAATTTTTTTAGTAACAAAATTTTGCAATAAAAATGGGTTACATTAATTTAAGCTATTTAAAAAAATGCACCTTTAAATTGTAAAAGTTAAGAATAAAAAAATATATTTTCCTTAAACACATTGCAATAGATAGGAATTCCTAAAATATGTTACCAATATTAAATTAGTATTTATACTTTATGAAACCAAATAAAACAAGAAGTTCTAAAGAACTAAAATAGCTACTTTCCTGTTACTTAAATAATGAAGTTCTAATGGACTTTCCTATTGCACTGATTTAAAATTAGAATCCCACTAAATTAAACTCTAAAAGCAATATATTCTTAATCGAAAAAATTTCTTATCAGCTGTGTTTAAGAAGTTATTATTATATGTAATCTACTGAAATTATATGTAAATCAGCAGCATGCAAAAGAAGCTCGAGTTATAATGTATAATCAATTTCATAGACGTATTAACTATCAGAGTTTTTTAATAAAATTCTATCATGTGATTAGTTTAATGACTCAAATTGAATTTCAATGCTAATTCAATGGAAATCGCCGACAGATAGTAGATTATGTCCGTCCGGACGTACAGACAGACGGACAAAAGTATGAAAGTTGGGTATCTGAGGTCATAGCTTTCTAACAAAAAAGATTTTAAGATCCGATGATTAGAACCGATTTGAAGGGGGTACGACAGACAGGACAAAGGGACATCAGACCGCATAAGACCATACGACGCATGACAACTGTGATCACATAAACCTACTTTTAAATGACTCAAATTGAATTTCAATCTAATTCAATGGGAAATTCGCCACAGATAGTAGATTTAGTCCGTCCGGACGTACAGACAGACGGACAAAAAGTATGAAAGTTGGGTATCTGAGGTCATAGCTTTCTAACAAAAAAGAATTTTTAAGATCCGATGATTAGAACCGATTTTGGAAGGGGGTACGACGGACAGACAGAACGCGACATCGACCGCATGTCAATACCTACTTTTTCATTTTTTAATTCTTCGAATTAAAAAAGAAAAGTAGGCTAAAAATTCAATAGTGACTACATAGTTTTAGGCTAGAAACCGGGTGTTGTTTTAAAAGTCACATTCCCATATTTTTTTTTAACAAATATTTCAAAATTAAGATCATACATAAAGGACAAACATCACAGAAGATTTTTTTCAGGGTTCATACTCTATTTTTAATAGTGAAATTCAGGAGTTTTAAGGATTTATTTTAGGAATACAATACCATAAATTCAGGATATAACAAACATCAAAGTACTTATAGCGACAATGTGTACCGCGAGATTAAAAGTAAAACAATAAAAATTCAAGATCAACAAATTGCGATGCCTAGAAAATCAAAAAGCATTAATATCAAATAAATTGAAACTTTAAGACATGCAAAATCTCAAAAAAATTAACAACTGACAATTTAACTAAACAAAAATGAATGCAAAACCTCAAGTTTTTTTAAAAACTGAATCCTTCAAATCCACTGAAAACTATTTTCTATTATGAATAGATAATCTTTCAGGAAAACTATACTTTAAATAAGGATTTCTAATATAAATTTCAGGAGTTATAGGGCACTTAGACAAAATGATTTTTTAGAAGGAGTACAAACACTGTTTTTATGCAACCTTCTTCTTTCATTAAAATGGTTTTTTTTTAAAAAGAGGATGTTGCAAAAAAAAATCCCTTCATAGACAAGACATCTTCTTATATTAAGCAATAAAATAACTTATAAGATTCTTGAACATTTTTTTAACAATCCTGACACCAATTTATACATTTGACACCAATTAAACTACATCTAATAGCACTCAGGGTTAAAAAAAATTTCAATAGATATCCTTTAATAACTATTATTATTATTATTAATAATAATAATATAAGGATGTAACATGCATTTTACATGATTTCCTACACTACATTTAACTTTTTTAACACCGTTACTTGATTATAACACCATAAACATCTTGGTCCCTAGTCTGGGTTATACTGAATAATAACTTAAACCCTCTGAGAGATACAGACATGTGGCGGCAGGAGCGAGAGCAGTTCTAGTGCAATCGATTACAGCAACCAATCAATAATCATAATATTTGTCTAACTGTTAAATTCTGTATTTGTATCTATAACATATGTATTTAAACTCTGATGCATTCATAACAGTTGCTACTTTTTACCGTACATCTTACAGCATGTATATGTTTTTATGAGTTATGTTTCGTTGTTATGTGTTAGTTATTAAAAGTTAAGTTTAGCCAAAGTATTTGTGATGTCTTTTCTTTAATACATATCACTGTGCTCGTGACAAATGAGTGCAGTATAGACATATAAAATTGTCACCTGAATGTCATGTTTCCCAGCACCACACGAAATTTCTAAAAACTTAAAAATTATACAACAATTTTTCTAAATTTTAAAATTTGGAGGAGTCATCTTTTATCATCTGTTACAAAAATAAAATTCAAGACAATTTAATAAAAATTAATTTTATCATTCAAAACTTTAAATTTTAATCTCATGCAGTAAAAACGAGATTACACTTCAACCAAATTGAAGAGGTTAGTGGAAGAACGTGCTAAGTGACAAAAAGGTGAAAACGAGAAAATCTGAGCTTTAAAGTTTTCGTTTGCACTCGGATCTGTTGAAAACGATACTTGAAAAGCGCTAAAAATATACTAAATTTAAAGTTTATGAAAAAGGGGAAACTTTTTATAGTTAAAGAAGTTAGTAATATGTTCATTGACACACAAATCTCAATTTTTTCAAAAATGTCACTTAGCACGTTCTTCCACTAAGCTCTTCAATTGTTTATCCCTCAGTGGGTTAAAACATTCAGAAAAATCCAATTTAAAGGTAAATATTCATTAAGGACATGAATCCCACCTGCTGTTGTAAAAAACAACCCCTGCCGTGACACCGGAGCTCATTTGGCAGGAATGGAGAAGGCGGTTGGCGGTGGTCACCACACTGCTACCCTGAATGCAAAAAAAGAGAAGAGAGCATATAGATGTAAGGTCCATTTAAAAGTTTACTTTTTCAAGAGAGTTATTGTATCATGTGTCTGGGAAGACAAATTGCTGATATTCTCACGAAAGCACTGAATTTTGCAAGTTAATAAATATGTAAAGACTTATTTTTCAGAGATTTAATCACTATCTTATGATGAGAACGTTGTCAGCGAAATAGAAAGCATAAGATGTGTTATTAAACGTAAACCGCATCAAAAATGTTTTTGTAAATTATTTTAGTTCTACTTATACATAGAACTGTTATCTTATCAATAGAATCTTGTTTGTTAGCCCAAACGCTCTCTACTCGCCTTATGTCATGTAGTGTCTGAATATGTTCAAAATAGTGACAATTATTAAAAGAACACAAAACAGTTTATTTTGCAGGAAAGAATGAACTGTTCAAAAAATATAATGAGATTACAGATTGGAGTGACGTTAGTAAGATGAGATACTTTGATAATGTCGTGACTCTACAATTGACATTTCATACTTTAAAATTTAATAAATTAAAAATGCATTCAATTTAGGTTTCTTATAAAGATTCTCTATTCTAAGTTATAGTCTGTCTATTTACTATGAGCCTCGAAAAGACTTTCTTTCCCCCATACCTTCGCTTGGTTTTCTAGGAAAAGGGGGGAGCATCGCTTTTCTAAACCTAACGCGTTTGAGGTTCTGTTGTGAGGTTAACAATCCGAACAGTTCAAACCCAAGTAGGGTGGGGAAAAAACATGCTCACGCTGTCTCAAAGAAAACCACATGCAGGGATGGGGGGAGGAAAATGCTTTCAAGGCTCGCATTCTAGATAGACAAGGTATAATATATGTAGTCTCTTTGTCAACCAATGATTTGTAACACTTGAATTGTATTCCACTCACCAAACAATCCATTTTTAGCCTACTTTTCTTTTTTTAATTCGAAAGAATTAAAAAAAATCAAAAGTAGGTATTGATATGCTTTCAATGTCCGTCTGTCCGTACCCCCCTTCCAAAATTGGTTCTATCATTCAGATCTTAAAAATTCTTTTTATGTTAGAAAGCTATGACCTCAGAGACCCAACTTTCATACTTTTTGCCCGCCTGTCTGTACGTCCGGAAGGACATAAATCTACTATCTGCCGGCGAATTTCCCATTGAATTAGCATTGAAATTCAATTTTGAGTCATTTAAATCATTGTTGCCAAATCAACAATGACATGAGAAACTTTATTTATTTAAAAATATTTGAAGCAAAATCATTTTTTTTATGAATCAGTTTGGAATGACGTCATAAAATGTAGCACAATGTGATTCTTTGATTGTTCATTAATTGTTTACCAAGAAAGCGGCAAGGCATATTTTTTGCATACTATTCTGCTTAGTTTTAATTTACATTTATTTTTTAAATGCATTTTGGAGTAGTTCATTATTTTTTGTTTTTAATAAATATTTAATTATTCTTCGAACTACAAACAAATCAAGCAGACGATAAATAATATTAAGTTAATTTTTGAAAAAATATTAAGGAAAATAGTTGATTTTGGCTTTTAGAAGTTTAAATTATAGCTGGATGCTGTGTTTAGCGATTTTTTTTTCTAATATGTGTGTAAATCTAGTGTAGAAACGATTGTTGATGATATTTACAGTTATGAACCTAGTTGTTTCCCGATTAGAATTTCAGTAAGTATTTAAGTAACAGGAAAGTAGGCTATTTTAGTTCTTTATTAACTTCTTGTTTTTCAAATATTAAAGATCCTTTTTTGAACAAATCTTACAAAATTTAGGAGATTGCAACAGTTTTCTAATATTAATTTGAACAAAAATGTTTTATGAATAAATTATAAATTTAAGAATATAAATAATTACAAAGTCAAATTTTCTCAATATGCAAAGCTTGTAATCGTCTACCACTTAAAAATTGTCAAAGTAAAAGTTGTATGCATGCTATGCAAGCTCACATGCAAGTAATTTGAAAAAACTTCCCATTAAGTAAAAAGTAAGCGTATATAAAAACATTTCTTTAAACGTAGGGCATTGCTAAAGACTTTTAGTGAATAACTTTTATATCAAATAATTTATGTGTCATTTAACTTAATTTTAGTCAAACAACAAAATAATTATAACAAGAAATTCAAAGAAAATACCTCTAAGTAAAAAAATAAAGAGCAAAATTGTAAACTGACAAATACATTTACACTATTCAGGGTTCCCACTCTTATTTCAAAATAAAAATCAAGGAGTTTTTAAGGACTTTTCAAGGACTCCCAAAACAATCTTAAAGGACCCTTAATCATAATGTGACGATTATTTTACCAATTAAAAATCGAAAATATCGCCAACGCCAGGTGTTTTGGCAACCATATCTGAGGAAAACACAGAAGGATTTGGCAAAAATATAACTGGGAGTAAGCATTGTTTTGTAGAATGCCGAAGTGCTATGCGTGCCATTTAGTGCCAACTTGGCACTGTTTTTTAAGAAATGACTTCTTGAAATTTAAATGTAGGGAATGAAGAAAATCAAGGACTTTTCAACGATTGTTCGTCAAAATTAAGGAGTACTTGAAATCGAAAAATCAAGGACTTTTTAACGATTTTTGGTAAAAATCAAGGAGTATAAAAGGGTCCTTGAAATTGAAAATCAAGGACTTCTTTAGGACTTTCAAGGACCCGTGGAAACCCTGCTATTTCACAAATAACATGATGTTATCATACACAACTTATTACCTTTTTACCAGATTTCATGGGACACGCTTTCAATGACAGTTGAAGGGCACTCCCAAAACACTGAGACAGAGAAATGTAGCGTGACCAGCAGAACTCCAACTTTTGGCGAAAATCGGTCTTGCTTTTGATACATTCCTGTGGAAACAAGTGATAGCATTAAAACTATTGTTAGCTTGTATAGCTGTAAATTCTTAAAAGAAAGGGATTTAACTAAGCAAGAATTGATCAGAAATAAGCTTGTATTAGTCTGTTGACCATTTTGACCAAACCCAATATTACCACCACAAACACGATATTAATATAATTTATAATAAATATAATTAATAAAATATACTAATATACTAATAATATAAAAACACATGCAAAAACACGTAAAAAAAATGAAAAACATATAATTATCTAATTAGTATAAATAAAAAATATTTTATATACGTATTATTTATTTTTTCCTGGAAAAACTAGCTCCAAACCTAAAAACTAGCACCAAAGGATTTGGTTAGCTTCTGCAAGTTGACAGGGTGATTACACAAGTATCGAACTTAAAACAAGTATCGAACTTATACTTAAAATGCTAAATGAATCAGAATTAGGGAAAGAGGTTATAAGCTATACAAAAATAAAAAGAAATTTGCAGAATGCTTAAAATATTGTAGATAAGAATTGCATATATAACTGCATAGACCAGTGCTTTTCTTTAACCTTTATTTAAAAACTACTTTAAGTTTCTTGATATACACCCTTCTAAAACCATGATTAACTTTTTTAATTAATAAAATAAAAGAGAAAATTTCTAATGAAGTTGACTAGCATAATTACAATTTGCACTTCACTAAAAAACTTAAATGTATTTTAAGTATTTATCAATATTTCAACTCGGTTACATCAACAATGATTTAATAAAAATTATTAAAAATTAAATTTCAAAGCTAATTAAATGGGCAGTTTGTCGAAAGACAGGTAGACAGATGCCTGTCCAGGTGTACAGACAGAAGAAAAAGCACGAAAGATACAGTCCCTGGACAAATTTTTCGACGCACTTCAAGATTTCAAGTAAAATATTAATTACTGGGTGATATTGTACCTACATATTTGTATAAATACAAATAAGTAGTCTACAACAATTCTTTTAAAAAAAAATCAATAATATTGTAGTTTAAATATACCATCATTGCATAAAAACTTTTAAGAAACATAAAATTACTTTAAAAAATACAGTGCATCTAATAATTTGTCCAGGGACTGTAGGTCGATACCTTTATAACAAATTTTTTAAAAAAAACGATTTTTACAGTTAGGATTATGAACCAAAAGGTAGAAATCCTCCGCATATCAATACCTACTTTTCCTTATTTTTAAAACAGTTCTTTGTAGTTAAAACAAAAGGAAAGCAAGCTAAAATGTCACACCAAATCCAACATTGTCATTCGAACGTGTTGACAATTTTCTAGTTATAAAAAAAAAAACAAGAGGAATATTTAATGACAATATTACTGTTAGCAAAATTATAAGTTTTCCTCTCATGCAAATATCGTTCTTTATAGCGGTGGCGTCATTGGGCTACTGCGTAGATCAGTGACGTCACGGCATGTTGCTGCGGAGTGCCGCGTTGGTTTGTTTACGGTTTCTTTCACCGGAGCTTCATTTCACGTCACGGGTACGCATGCGCAATGCGGATTTTCAACTACCGCGGATGCGGTGCTATTGTTTAGCGGTATATTTAAGCACAGGCTTTAATATTTCTTACTCACTCTTTCTTTTTATAAGCTTCGAATCTGGTGGTGATTTGGAGTTGAAGCGCCGGTGAACTGATAACAACATGGCGAAAACCGCCCACTGTTTAGATATCTTTATTTTTGAGCTTTAATTGTAAATTGTTTGATTCATTTTTAATTAAAAATTATTTTGATGAAATTCGTTTCTTGCTTCGTCACTTTGTCAAGTTTCATTCAACAATTACTTGCAACCAATATACTTACCTTGCGTACATTGTCCATGTTGCCGTGGTAGAAGCAGAATATCCCACACAGGAACAGCAACTGGTCCTTCAGGACACCGGTGTGCACGTCATTATCGGCACCCAGACCCTATAAGCAAAAGCACATATGGTAATAATGCTCTGTCTCATCACTCATAACTAAAAATACTAAACTCCTCGGCGCAACAGCCCATTACTGGGCCAAGGCCTGCCGTGCCCATTTCAGCTTTTGTGACCTAGGGCTCTGGGGTGCTAGGCATTCTTGAATAATAGTTTTTTGCCATGGTTTAATTACAAAGTTTTAATTACTGAGTTACACAACTATCGGACAAAAACAAAGTATTGAACTTGTACTTAAAACGCTTAATATATTAGCATTAGTTTAGTTTTAGTTTGAATTATCGTCGCACAAGAGCCAAATGTCATGAAATATCACCAGGGGGGGTCCAAAAATCGTCAAAATCGCATCACGTATTTTAAGGACACCTACATACACATTTAAATGTCTGGTAAGGTGGTCAGCCTCACGCGGTACCCCCAGTGTTTAGTTCCTAGGCATGCTTGGTACCCATTTTATCGACCCACTCAAGGAATAAAAGGATGGGTCACCCTCGCCCAATCCGGGATTCGATACCCGGAATTGTGGCATGGCAATGCGAAGCACTACCACTGGGCCTCACTAATAACTAGGAGTGTGTAAAACTACAAGACTTTCAATCATCACTCAATAGGGAGCGTCCATAAATTACTCAACTTGTTTGAGGGGGGGGGGGGGTCGAGCCAAATGTCATGAAATATCACCAGGGGGGGTCCAAAAATCATCAAAATTGCATCACGTATTTTATGGAAGCCCCCATACGCATTTGAATTAGATTATATTTCCTAACTTTAAATCCTAAAAAGTTCTATGGCAGCCACATTTATGCATGGGCGATTTTCTCAAAAAACCTTATTATGACATCCGACTGATGCTGAGAGCTCGTGCACATATGCCAGCACATATACCTAGTGTACATATGCCTAGCACCCCAGAGCCTTAGGTCACGATAGCTGAAATGGGCACGGCAGGCCTTGGCCCAATAATGGGTTGTTGCGCCGAGGAGTTTAGAGTATATTTCACATTACGTAATTAATATTAAAAATGAAAACATTTCTACAGTAACATTATACTAGTTAATATTCAATACAATTGAAAAAAATCTTGTTTTGAAATATTTCGGATGAATTTTTCAATACATCTATGATATGCTGGCTGGTCTGTTCATTGGCAACTTTTATTGAGCTTGAAAATTCAGCTTAGGGTTGCTATACCTATCTAGTTAATGGAACTCAGTATACTCTCCATAGATATCATAGTTCAAGTATTAGATTGGCAGATCACGTGACCTCCAATGCTAACGACGGGACGCGCATGGAGGCCAAATAAGAGGGCAAATTGGCCAGTGTTGCTACCACTTTAAGGAGAAAAATACTACGAAAAAATACCATCTAATTCTAAAATTACAAAAAAGAAATACTAGAAAAGGATTTCAAGTCACTAAAAAGATTCCAAAATGCAGCTAGTATTTTTACGATATTTTTTTTTTTGTAATTTTAGAATCAAACGGTATTTTTTCGTAGAGTTTTTCTCCTTACAGTGGCAGCAACACTGGCCGTTTTGCCCTCTTATTTGGCCTCCACCCGTCGTTAGCATTGGAGGTCACGTGATCTGCCAATCTAATACTTGAACTATGATATCTATGGTATATGCAGTTAATTGTTAAAATTGATATATTCCGTTTAGCAGCTGAAGTAAATTTCGGTGACTTTATTGCTTCCACCTGCGAAATGGAACAGAATGTATTCACTTCACTTCACACCCGGTCTCACCAGTAAGTATTTTCCAGACCAGTGGAAGGCGAACTTGCCGTACTCCAGCCCCACGACAGCGGGGGAGGAGAAAGAGTTTTTCAGGAACCTGGCAACGCCCGCCAGTTGGCAGCACAGCATGTGGGGGTCGGAGCCACCCTGGAAAAACACAGCAGAATTTAATTTACTTTCAAAATCAGATGTTCACAAATCAGAATAAAACGCAAAATTGAACACAGTATTAAAGTTTTTTTTTTTATTAGGGTAGCTCTAATTTTTTTTGCCAAAAAAACCTGAAGAACATTACTTCAAAATTTTGTATGCAAAACAAACTAAAATTCAAAAAGAAGTTACAATCAGCATTAAGTCAGGGCAGTCATTATAAATCCTGGTCTATAGACCTTACAATCACAATGCAAGGATGCTGCTTCCTGCTCCCCTCCCCTCTCCCCAGTAGCAGAACTTTTGGAATGTGGCTGCAGCATGACGTTTTAAGGAAAAAATTTGGCTGCAAGGAAAAAGACCCCCTTCCCCCCCCTCGCGACATTATCAGAAGATTTACCATACACCGGCAAGCGGCTGTTAAATTAATGCTTTAATTTTTAAGTTTAATTAATATAGTACAATCATGACATATAACATATTCGGTACGGGAAGCCATTGCACCTACTGGTGCACTGCACAGCAGGGATCAGCCTGGTTAAAAAAAATGCTAAAATGCAGAAGAAAGCTGTAGCAAAATGCTCAAGAAAAATTAGTTACTTATAAATCAGCGTGTCTCACGCCAATTAAATCACTTGAATTTATACATAAATCAATCTTTGTGTAGCAGTTAATTTTGTTTAGCAGTATAGAGAGTTTCAGCAATTTGGCCACAGACCCCAAATCGGGCTGCAGCATTGCTGCCGTGCTGCGCGGTTTCTGCTCCCCTCCCCTCTCAGTGTGATTTTTTAGGAAATGACTTGTGCATCGCTGTTGAGGGTACCCTACCAAGTAGGGTGGGAGGAAAAACAAAAATTTTCCTGGAAAATCTGACAAGGGATGGGGAAAAGCCAACTAACGGTTAATTCCTAATTTCGGTATACGGCGACATTTTGGGAATTTTGGCGACAGAAAAAGGGTGATAAATAATTCCAATCTGACAACCATGTACTACTATACTCCTGCGCCTACCGCGATGTTTATGGCAACCCTAAAACCAGACGGGGGGAGGGGGTTTGCACTGTGATGAGTCACTTTTTGCTTTTTATCCCATTGGATTTTTGACGCTCTCACTGCCTTTGTTGTGTAGTGGAAAATTCCCTGAGTAATTATAGGTCTTTATTCTTAATATAATTATCAATTTTTTGGCTTTTTCAATTATCTTAATTATTTGCAGCTATTTGCTGCATACCTTGCCTTTATTTCGAAATTTTCTCAATATTCGCATTTTTTATTAATAATTTTGCAGCCGGATATTTGAATGTTTTAATAATCGGCGGAAACTTATTTTTAAAAAAAAATACTTTTTTGCTGTATTTTGCATGCTATTATCGTCGGTTAATTGTCTACGTGGCTGAAGTCAACGTCATATTTGATAATATTGTTGTCACATGTAGTGCTACGGATTTTGAAAAAGGCAACCATTTTTTTCAAAAACAACGCTTCCCAGAACAGCGTCACGTGATCCACAGATGTTTGACTTTGCGGTTTCCGAGCGTCCAACCACGCGTCGTTACGCAATGTTTTTGTTGAATGAAACTTGACAAAGTGACGAAGCAAGAAACGAATTTCATCAAAATAATTTTTAATTAAAAATAAATCAAACAATTTACAATTAAAGTTCAAAAATAAAGATATCTAAACAGTGGGCGTTTTCACCATGTTGTTATCAGTTCACCGGCGCTTCAACTCAAAATCACCACCAGATTCGAAGCTTATAAAAAGAAAGAGAAAAGTGAGTAAGAAACATTAAAGCCTGTGCTTAAATATACCGCTAAACAATAGCACCGCAGCCGCGGTAGTTGAGAATCCGCATTGCGCATGCGTACTCGTGACGCGAAATGAAGCTCCGGTGAAAAAACGTAAACAAACGTACGTGGCACTCCGCAGCAAGATGCCGTGACGTCACCGTTTTACGCAGTAGCCCGATGACGTCACCCCTATAGGGAACCGTATTTGCATGAGAGGAAAACTTATAATTTTGCTAACAGTTTTCTCGCCAACAAGTTTGGCGAGAAATAAAAAGTCGCTGTATACCGAAACTAGGAATTAACCCAACTAACATAAAGTAGGTATATAGTTATTCTTAATGAAAGAAAAATATTCGTTATCATAATACAGAATATTTTTCTTTATACAACCACTATTTAACTCTCAATTGCAAAGGTTTAGTTTTATTAATTTTTGGAATAAAAACCTATGATTTAAATTGCTAGCATGTTGCCTTAGTTTCAGCGTTGAAAAAATTAATGTACCATATTTACATACGAAACAATGAAGTGGTATATCGTGGCAACCCCAGATACTGTCAAACGATTGCAATTATTAACAACATCCATCCATCCAAAGTTTATGGCAACACACTAAAATTTGTCAGACTTCGTCTTGGAAGTAATCTAACCTTACTAACTGAACATGAGCAATCACGTTATGCTTTTTATAATTTTAGTTAAGAATCTATAATAATAAAAGAAGAGTCTGTCTGTCTGTGTGTCTGTCTTCGGATCGTAAAAGACCTACTTATACTGCCCTCAGAAATTCGAAATTTTTAAGATAGATTCCCTTTAATATGAACGTGTGCACCTGAGGCTTTGTTTTTTCATATTTGTTCAAGTTTTAGAGAAAATTCGAATTTTCTGAAAAAATACACCACTTCGCTCAAATCCGATAATTTTTTTCTCTTTCCTGATGCCATCGGCTGAAAAAATTAAATAAACTTTAACGAAAACATTTAAAATTCAAAATGTTTATTTTATTCTTTTGCCATTACTTTCAGAAACTAAATTCATTATTTGAAAAATAATTTGACATGTTTCAAGTGACGTAATTCCGCCAGTCTTCATTCCCCGATTTTATTGTGGGTTTATTTGATGATTTTTTCAATGATTTTTCTGTTGACTGCATGTATGCATATTTAAGCAATAAATGTATAGTTAAGCTATTACTGAACTATGAAGGTTAATAAAGGCCATCGCACTAGAGCTATTAGTGTTTTATTTCTTTATTTTTTCCCAATTACGTTGCCAAACTCGACAAATTATTAACTAAAATTCGCCAAATAGGCAATTTCTTTTATAAATAATGTATAAGCTGGTCGGTTGTTCGAAGGTAATACGTTAGAGCTGTATAATGGGTGTGGGTAGCTATATCTATTTTCTCGCCAAATTATTTCCCAAAACTAAAAAGCGAACTAAATGGTTTTATGTAT
Source organism: Oedothorax gibbosus (assembly GCA_019343175.1). Taxonomy (NCBI): domain Eukaryota; kingdom Metazoa; phylum Arthropoda; class Arachnida; order Araneae; family Linyphiidae; genus Oedothorax; species Oedothorax gibbosus. Next base: position 41,646,905 of record CM033272.1, on the reverse strand, counting down.
TTATGAGGGAATTGTGATGACATTTATGAGTGCATTTTATAGCGTATTTTTCATTTTGGAATTTTAAGGCAATGAAACGGGATTTTATAATTTATAACGAGTGGAAACAAAAATAAGTTTATGATCCTATAACAGGGTATATGGTACACATATTTGGAATCTATTTGATATTTTTTTATTCCGTGCGAAGAACGGGTATAAATTTGCTAGTAGTAAATAAAAAAGTAGTTACTCCATACCTGCAAAGGAAAATATAAAACAACCGCATCCTTGGATTCGTCTTCGTCTGATTTACAGGTGGTGGTGTCATATATAAAGAAGAAATTCATTCTAAATCAAAACCCTGATGGTGTCGAACTCTTCATTATACACAAAGTTCTACCAAACGCAGTATTCTAAAAACTATTGCAAATAGTTTAGATTTATATATAAGTTAATCTTTTTAAAGTGTTTTGGATACATATAAATTGGTATTTAAAATAAATGTTAACAAGTAATAGTGGGTTTTCGCAAATAAAAATAGAATCAGCGACATTTTTTTAAACCAAAACAATAACAGCAGGTCATGTGGATGTGACGTCGGGGCTTGTGACGTCATTTTGTAAGCTACAGTTAATTTGACCTATTAGTTACGTATCAGACGATTTCTTTTATAAAGAAAATTGTTGCCACATTTGGTTTCGTTAACTCAAGAGGCATGCGTGTTTCAACACTGTGCGCCACTAGTATTACAATAAATCGAATTCAACAAAAGGCATGCGCTACGCAAACACCTAGTTGAAACGCATGCGTTAATATTAAAGAGTTTAAAAGGTAAGTTAAGACATTTCAAAACGATTTTTTTTATGATTAATTGAAAATATATAAAACTCATTTCAAAAGCAATTTTTTTCAGTGAATTTTGGTTTTTCACATTTAATTTTCTATTTTACTAAATAAAGTATAGTCAAAATATTTCCAGCTAAAAAAAATTTTAAAGAGGTCAACAAAAACCAGCAAGAAAAATTAAATTCTAATCTCGTCTCGCTCTAAAACGAAATATTTGCCGAATTGTGAAACTAAAGTTGCAAAATTCTTTAAATTTACAAACAGTTTTTCGTTGTAAATCCCTACCTAACTACTTAAAGTCATGTTTTCCATATTTTCTTTAAAAGAACTAAAAAGCTTGATTCATCCCCATCATATTATAAATTTTATCCTAGCCGCTTCATACATATTTACGAAACTTGTGTATCCTTTTTGTGCCTACCTACACCCGAAATCGGGATGTGAACTTGAATTTGTGAGTATAATCCTTTGTTTTTGGTGTCCGGAATTAATATTTTAATTTAACCTTTAAAATTTTAAATCATGAAAGTAATAAAGTTTCAGGGTTAAGGACAAAAATATTATGTTTAACGTTGTTTGATCATCTTCAAAACACTTTTTGCAATTGAAGAGCTTAGTGGAAGAACGTCCAAGGTGACAAAAAGGGGAAAGCGAGAAAATGAGCTTTAAAGTTTTTCATTTTCATTTAGATCCGTAAAAAAAAATACTTTCAAACAGTAAAAAATATACTTAACTGAGTTTATGAAAAAGGGGAAACTTGTTCATTTTATAGGAAAGAATAATATGCTCATGACACTAAAAACAATTGACGCTAAATACTAAATTTTTTCAAGATTGTCTCAGCACGTTCTTCCCCACTAAGCTCTGCAATTGTTAAAATATTTTTAACACTTTACTGGAACTGCCAAGTTTCGAACCTTCTTGTAACCTACATAGCCTAAACGCAATTGTTTCAGTGATAAATTTTCCACCATTAGAATCCTTCATTCAAAAAGAATGTGAAATATAACAGGTTTGTTACAGAATATGTCACTTAAATTACTTCCACACAATATATATGCTCGGTAGAGATTTACTGTACGGTCCCCCTTGGCGAACTTTCCAAAATCGCGCCGAAAGTCCGTCTTTTGGCGACTTTTTTTAAAAACCACTATTCAAAGAAAAGATAGTATAGGAATATTTCTTATGAAAGCTCAACCAACAGATAGGGTTGCCGGAAAACGTCATCGGTGCGAAGTCATAGAATTCGAATCTTCAGTTGAAGTCAGACAGGTTGCCAGAAAAAAATATTTATCGCCAAATCTGAAAAAATCGCGCCAAGGTGAACCGTACAGTAAATCTGATCCTATATGCTCAACAAGAAACACACTATTTATACACCTCAGAAAGAAATTCGCCTATCAGGGACTTCTAATTCAAACTTTTATACACCAAAATTAACTATTTTCATTAATCTCCTTTCACAAATTAATAATTACTCATCGCTTGCTAAATTTGTTTGAAATTCATAGAATAATGATGCATTTTTTTAATAAATATCTTTTAGTCGCCACAATTTAATTTACAGTTCGAAAAATATATAATTAGTAAAATTGATGCTTTAAAAATAAAAGCGAAACACTGCATATTTTTTATGCCAGGTTAGAATTCTCTATGCATCTTTCTTCATACATATCTAATGAACCATCAAAAGAATTCTATTGTGATATTACAACAATCCAAACTAAATTATATATATTACAAAAATAAATATTCTTTCAAAAGTTATTAGTTTTATTTTAAATAAACTTTCTCGTAGTTTAACGAAATGGCAACAGTGAAAATATTGAATAAAGATAGAATTTGCATGTTTTATCAACGTAGATTAAATTTTTAGTTATTTAAATTTTAAATTAACTTCTAATTTAAATTTTTTAATAAAATTTGGAATGTACCTAGGCTTATCTGATTTTTTTCTTCAAAATGATGTATCCAACTTTTTTGTGAGACTTACGGTTCGTTCTGTGAAAGTGGGTGACCAACAGACGGACTGAACGATTATAATACCTTCCTCTTTTTACGTTATAAACATAGTGTGGAAGCTAAAATGGATACCTATTATTTGGGTAGTGATTGATTTGATAGCTGGATAGTTGGGTCATCCTAAAGCAATCACATGTCTAAGAAATTATATCCGTTGCTATTCCAGCATTTTTTATTTGAGGATTTAGTCTATCCGTCTTGTCTATTATACAAGGAAATATTATCAAAACAAACCATCTTTTTTGTAACTCAAGTATGAACATGTGTCATTTTGCGCTGTCTCGATTTCAACTTTAGATTTTATCTTGCATTGTGCTCCTGAGAAACCATTGAGTTTAAGGCAAACATAATTTCCAATAAATTGACCACCAACCTTTCAAAGGTTGACACGTTAATTTATAAACTTGATTTTGAAGCAATTTTCGATTGAAACTGGTTGAATATAAAAACTCAAAATAAATGTTATTAAAACTGTGGAGAAAGGTTGTTAGTGTTTCCAATTTAGGTAAATTTTAATCATACGGTACTGCTTGGCGCGTTTCCAAAAACCTGCCAACTTGGTGAAACTCGTTTGTTTCGCCGTTACCAGATTCCTTCGCGCCAATGTATTAACCCTAGCTTCATCGAATTGGTTGTAAGCGCTATACTAGCGCTGCTTTTCACAAAACAAACCAAACTTATGGTTTTGGTTTGCTTTTGACAACACAAACCAAACTTTACACTATACAATGGGCTAATAGTGGCAATCCATTACGCACGCGTTTGGGGCTCCGGGCAAATTTCTTTTCTCTAAAAAACATGACTATGCATAATGGGGCAGTATTGTAGGGCAAATTGAGAGCCTAAACACTCGGCCCTCTTCAAATTGAGAAAAAAATCAGAATTTAGGTACGCACCATCCATAATAATCGGATGTTCAAAAGCCAAACGTAACCGCAAAACGAAACCTCACGAAATGACGGTAGAACAAAAAGTAATTTAGAACAAAATCATTCCGATGCGCACAACATCCGCCAACCTACCCACAATTCCACGCAAGTATTACCAGCGCCACCTAGCCACAACGCATTTCGCCAGAAAATGCTGTATCACCAAAAAAAATTGTTTATCGCCCTCTTCAAAACCGCCAAATCCCTTGGCGACAGAAGTACCGTCCAATTAAAACTAACCCCAATTTATGACTTTCTGATGTTTGAAATCCTTATTTTCAAAATAATGACAATGTTTTTATTTGTTCTAAATGTATATATAATGTTTCATTTTCAGAAAGAAACTGAAATCTTGTTTTTTCTTGTTGTGATTGTCCTGTTGAGAACAAAGAAGAGAGGTAACAACCTATGGTTTTTTTTCCAAATATTATCAAATTATATATTCGAGAGAATTACCGTATATACTCGTGTATAACCCGACTCCGTGTATAACCCGAGCCCCCATTTTTAAACCAAATATCCTTCCAAAATCGGTAACCCGTGTATAAGTCGAGGTTGGAAATAAGGCCAGCCTTCTGAAGAAAATAAGAAGAAACCGGTTCATAACGGGATCGTAATTTTTATTTATTTTGCAAGCTAAATTTCAACCTCAATGAAAATAAAACGGGTTTCATCTCTGAGTGTCCTTGACATTGCCGACCCTGAACGGAGAATCTCAGTTGCAACTAAGTTCAGTGAAGCGTGAAGACTTTGCTTCCAAGGTCACGGACCGATGTTGTTTTCTTTACACCTTAAAGACTGGTTGACTGAACTGCCCTGTGCCAGAGCTGCACGTGCAAAATACGCATCACGCCGAGAACTAACAATTAAACTTAATTATGGTGGATACCGTGAATAGATACCAATCTTATTTCATCTTCAAAATTTAACTGCTTTTGGGTCCTTATTTTTAATAGATAGTATTTAACCCTTAAGTTTGATTGAAATTTAGTTTTATTTTAAGGACATTGGATTTTTTTTTTGGAAATTTGATGTCTCGTGTATAAGTCGACCCCGATTTTTACGGCACTGAAATTGTCCAAAATTTCTCGGCTTATACACGAGTATATACGGTACCTAGAATAATGAAAATTGGACAGGAGAAATATAGATTTATTTACATTTTTGTATTAATACAAAATACTTTAATAGTAAAAAATACAAATAGTTAATAAATACAATACTTTAAATAGTAAATAACATTTGTTATTGGGAGTAATTTGTATCATAGAAAAAAATTATGTAGTTCATCAGGGTCTCTTTTTTAAAAAAATAAGATTCATTTTGTTTAAATATGTTTTAACTTTAATCTCAAATAATAAAAGAGTCTGTCTGTCTGTGGATCGTGAAAGACCTACTTAGACTGCTCTAAAAAATTCGAAATTTTAAATACAAATTCCTTTTAATACCTATGTGTGCACCTGAGGCTTAGTTTTTTCATAATTGATTATGAATTTTTAATTAATATAATTAGTTTCAAAACACATGAACCAGGCCGAAACAGGGCCTTAACGCCATCCCCTGTTAGTGTTTTCTTTTTTTAGTGCGCATACCCCAACACAAATTCAATTTTGTTTTGATTTTGAGTGTATTTTTTCGGGTAAATCTTAGGTAATCAATATTATTGCTGCAAGAACTCCATTCCAATATTCTTTGCAACAAACTTTCTATGAAGTTAACGGGTTCCCAGCAAGGCGGGACCGTACTGCTAGGCTAGTGTTACATTAAACATTAAATTTTGACCTTTTGAAGTGTCATTTTTAAGAGGGACTGTCAGTCCCATAGAGCTAATGCATTAGTTTTGAAATCACAATTTTTGCAAAATAATTGCTTTGCCATGTTATCCCGTTTTCACCAGGTATGGGAATCATCTTAACCTCAATTTAAAACAAAATTGAAAAGAAAATAACATCCTTCTATTGAATTATTAATTGATAAAGTTTCAAAATAGTGTCGCCATCTAAAGTATATTTTTGGCATTTTCAAACTTCAAAAATATATAATTAAATAACTAGATACCATTTTCGTTTTAAATTTGTTTCATTTCGATGTTATGTTGATTCCCATACACGGTGGAAAAGGTCTAACATGGCAAATAAATACTTCTGCGGAAGTTATGATTCCAAAACTAATGCATTAGCTTTATGGGACTGACAGTCCCTCTTAACCTATCTAAACTAAAAACTTTAGATCTCATTTTCACCTTTTTGTCACATAACATGTTGTTTCACTAAGCTCTCCAACTGCATAATAAATTAAATTTTAACTTTTGAATACATGGCCAAATTGTCACGCTTTCAAAATTTGGCACTCTAGGCGGAACCTATTTACAAATCAGATGCATCTATGATGATTTTAATTCAATTTGTAATCAAATTTTAAAAGAAAAGAGTGAAAATGTTCCAAATTTCTTGAACTTTTTTGCCCATTCCATTAGAAATAACGATTTTGTGATTGGATTTTTTCTTATTGACATAATTTCATTAGGGGGCCAAATGATACGGCCATTTTGGCTTTCATCTTTTTTAAAACGTTCATGTAGTAATTTTTAACTTTAATATTCACGTAAACTAATTTTTGACTTTCAATAAATTACGCTTGTGTCAAATATCTGTTCTTTTTCAGGTGCCGTTCAAATGATCCCATACCTCACATCGATGTGCATGTACGCCAAGCTCGCCAACATGGCGCTATTTTTCTACTCGGACCCAAGACTTGGCGTTGTTTACTCTGTGCTCTGCCTCAGTGAGATTTTCTTTGAGTACATCGTTGTTATTTGAAGAGTACAGGGGAAGAACCGCTTTATTTTTTTAGGAGTAGTTCCGTAATTGTATCTGCTTGGCGGATATTGGCGACGGAAAACCGTTTTTCCTTTCGGTTCTTCTTTCGCGGTACAAACGTGTGACTCGTGTCCGCTGATCTCTGGCGTAAATCAGGGTTGCCGCGAGAGAAAAACAAAGTGAGTAACCGATTTCCTCACACCGGTTTAGGCGATGACTCGCTTTCATCGCCAAAGAGGCCTGATGAGGAAAGTTTTCGACGAAATTAAGTGGTTTTTCCCCTGTACTCTTCATTTGTTTTGTAAATGGTTTTTAATTTTGTTAATTTCTGTCTAAAAAGCAGTGTATGGATTTTTTTAAAAATAAGTTTGTCAACATTTAGCAAGGGTTTCTGTACTTCTTGGGAAACACTTCTGGAAATTTAGTAAAATTCTGTATAATGATAAAAGTTTGATTTAAAGTCTCGAAATCCGAAATTTATTTGACTTTTGTATAAGTGCATTGAACTTGGAATATATTATTGGTAATTCTACTTACAATCAGTTTCGTCAATTTTCTTGCTATTTGTGTTATTTCTAAAAAAAGTATTTCTTAAAAAAATTATTCCTAACGTTTTAAATTATCATGCTAATTTCGACTAATTTTTGTGTTCCCGGGCGCATAGGTGCGAAGCACCTGTATTCAACATAGTATAGTACCTGTATTAAACATAGTCATAAAAGCATAGTATAAAAATGAGATGGTTCCAGCATTAAAAATAAAATGGGCAGGGAGAGATATAAATCGTGAGAATTGAAAATAAAAGTGGGAAATTAAGACCGAAAAAAATCCAAAAAAACATGTGAATCGAAGCAAAAGCAGGGACGTGCAGCCGAGGAGCGGATGGCTTTGCTCCCCGCCAATCTGATCGCGGAGAAGTCAGAAGGAGAATAAAACTTCGATTTTCTTGAAAAGTAATTAAAATCTTTGTTGAAAAACTATAAAAATGCAGAGGTACTTGATGAACAATTGTGGTCAGTTCAAAAAAAGTCTTCAGTAGTAGACAGTTTTAAGCAATCTGCTACAGACATTTTAGCTTTTGAAATTTATCAGCAGCTGACACATGCTGTGTAACCTCAGCATGTTTAGCAACCTCAGCATTTATCAGCATGTATGCACAGGTTGACAAAACATTTGTTTTACATATTATGATGAGATGAAGTTTTACTTTCACAGTGTTCGTACGCCTCCTGATATTCCTGAACTCCCTCCTGAAAAACTGAAATTCATGTACTTTATTCGGAATAAGTCTACTATGCATGCACAGTAGAAAAACAGAGTTTGGACATTGCGATACTAGTTAATGTCCCAGAACGCACCACACAACTCTTTAAGCGAAGTTTTTTTCCCTTCTGTTTCATCATTTGAAGTGCAGTGAAGTCACTAGACCAAACCAGCGGTTCCCTACCTAGGGGCGATCACCCCAAGTGGGCAATTTGTGTTATCGAGGGGGCAAAAAATACTTGAGGGGCGATGAGTATTCAAAGGGGGGAAATTAAAATAATGTTGTTCATTTGTACAGTAAAACCATTCTCCAACCATAACCAAACCAGCCAATTCTTACTTTAAACTCTCTTAAATTTTCTAGAAACCAGTACACATATATCTTAACGAATTATTTCACTTTTGTTCTTTAAAAATATATGTGTTTTATGTTTTTTTCTATTTTATATAAAATTGACCAGATAAAGCTTCTCTGGTTGTTTTTATAAGCGGTAGTAAGTGTTATAAAACTGTTTAATAGTTACACTTTAACTGAAATTATGATTAGACATAACATGAAAATTAAAAGGGGGCGATGGATGTTAATCAACCTAAAATACGAGGCGATGGTCCAGAAAAGGTTGGGAACCACTGCACTAGACTAATACGATAATAAACATATTCAATTTTATTCCATGTTACCTCCTGAATTTACATTGTTGCACTCAGCGTGTAAAATACTTTTTTTTGTGTGTATAGCAGTTCTGCTACACCAAAGTATTTGTGTGTAGCAATTTTTAATTAATGCATAGCACTTTTGAGTATTGTCCATCTTTATCGACGCACCATTAATTCCGTTGATTAGCGATGCGTTGAAATTTTTTGACATTTTAAGTTATCTATGTGCTTTGCACATAAAAAGCACATTTTTTTAGTAACAACGTTACCGTTAGATTTGTACTTCAGCCACACTCATTATTCGGATTCAACGACGTGATCCAGTTTTTAACAGTTCGTAACTGAACCACCATATTTTACTTTCGTTGATTTTTGCAACACAAATAATAACGAATTGGAAATCTCGCTAAATCTTTCTGTTCTGGCGCGATTATCGGCGGTTTGTTTTACACTTTTCGCTACGCACTTCCAGTCTGGTATGGAGTTGAGATGTTTCCCTGCCCGAAAGAAAAGCAGCCAACGGATTCGAATTGAGATAGAGCTCCATGACTTAGACAACTGAACTGAAGCGATCTGACTTCGAATCGTTTGCAGAAACACCATGGTTATGACAAACGGAGATGCTTTGTGAGTATCGCAATTAAATGCGATACAAAGCTAAATCGTTATCGCAAGTTTTCATTTTGGTGTCGCGTTTCGCGATGCGATACCGCTTATTTTACACGCTGGTTGCACTCCTGAAAAACTCCTTAGAAACTCCTAAATTTCACTATAGTGTATGAACCCTGCTTTCAGTTGCAGGGAAATCATGTACAGTCATATAGCATGAAACTCAATAACGTAATAACATAAAGACTTTATGAAAAATTAGAATATCTTTTTATGTATTTACAAATTTTTTGAGTCATTTAATTTTGCTTTCTTCCAGTTCATCTATTATTGCTGCCTGAACCAACGTATGAGGGACCAGAAAACGTTGTTTACTTCACTGGACCAAATTTAGAAGTAACTATAGTTTATTTTATTTTTTAAAAAAGTAAACTATTTAATTATTGTAAAAGCAAAATCATCTGACATTGATATAAGCAGGAAACGCTGTCACCAAAAATGTACAACTTCCTCCAAATGAAAATTGGTTGCAATGGTACCTACCCTATAACTGGGTAATGTACAGTCCCTGGACAAAATATTAGACACACTATTTTTTTTAGTAATTTTATGTTTCTTTTAGTTTTTATACAATAGTGGTATATTTAAACTACAATATTATTGGTTTTTATTTAAAAGAATTGTATACATATTTGACTACATATTTGTATTTATTTTTAACATATGGCAACTCTGTTTTGACAAAGCGATACATGAACGTAAACAAGTACAAACCTGTATCTGTCCTGTAATCCTCATCCTCAAATGCAGAGAATGCACAGAATTAAAGCTTTGATATCGGCTAAAGGTGGCTCAACTAAATATTGACTTTTACTAGCACTTAATTTCACTTTTCTTTAAAACTTAATAAACTTATGCTTTTCTAAATAAATGCTGTTTTATTTATGTCAAATAAATAAAACAGCATTTTTTTTTAAAACTTAATAAACTTATGCTTTTCTAAATAAATGCTGTTTTATTTATGTCAAATAAATCGGTAATTGATTGGATAATATAAAAATAAAAAACAAATCAACTTAAAATATTAAAACGGTACAATATCACCCGGTCATTAATATTTGACATGAAATCGTGCAGTGTGTCTAATAATTTGTCCAGGGACTGTATACTGTGTTTTGTTGCCAGAAAAATCATTTAAGGATATTTGCATCCAACTAGTGGAAAAGTACCCATACGACTTGTTAACTTTGCTTTTAACTCTTATTTTGAAACGCATGTTGTTGTTTTTTTCAGTTTTTAAGGAAAAAATCTTGTTGGTTATATTTTTTATAAACATATTTTGTTTCCAAAAAGTTTGTTAGGAATAGTTTAGTTAGGAATGAAATATTTCTCTCTTTTCACAAAATAAAAGCAATGTCTGATAACAAAATCAAAGTTATCTCTGTGATATCCATTGAAGAAAGAAATTTTATGACTAACTTCAATGTTTTAATTATTCAATATTCTTGCCCATTTATTCGTTAGGCAAGTTATGCTTCCAATACATATTTGTTTTTTGTGCATCCAGATTATTTCGTTAACTCAATATTAAACATGGCACAAAATGTATGTTTGTTATTCCTGTAAGGTATAAAATGGAATTAAGTTCCCAATAATATAGTATATTTTGTTAAGCAGTTTGTTGTTGCTCTATTTATTATTTTTCATCATTTCTCGGTGTTATTTATGTGTGTGTGTCTGTTTAAATTATATAATACTTTTTTTATTTCGCCTATACGGGATTTCCATGTTTCCCCTTGGCATTCGTTTGCTTTACGAGGGATTGTCAGTCCCACAGAGCTAATGCATTAGTTTTCTAATCACAATGTCCGCAGAAGTATTGCTTTGCCATGTAAACCCTTTTTCCCCAGGTATGAGAATCAACATAACATCAAAATGAAACAAATTTTGAAACGAAAATATTATCTAGTTATTAAATTATATATTTTTGAAGTTTTAAAATGTCAAAAATATACAGCAGATGGCGACAGTATTTTAAAACTTTATCAATTAATAATTCAATAACCGGGTGTTATTTTGTTTTCAATTTTGTTTTAAATGGATGTAATGATGATTCCCTTACCTGGGGGAAAATGGGATAGCATGGCAAAGCAATTCTTTTGCAAAAATTGTGATTTCAAAACTAATGCATTATCTCTATGGGACTGACTGTTCCTCTTAATTTGTTGTTGTTTTTTGTGAAAATAAACGTTATTATTAAAAACACTGCAAAATATACAGCAGATGGCGACAGTATTTTAAAACTTTATCAATTAATAATTCACTAACCGGGTGTTATTTTGTTTTCAATTTTGTTTTAAATGGATGTAATGATGATTCCCTCCCTTACCTGGGGGAAAATGGGATAGCATGGCAAAGCAATTCTTTGCAAAAATTGTGATTTCAAAACTAATGCATCTATGGGACTGACTGTTCCTCTTAATTGTTGTTTTTTTGTGAAAATAAACGTTATTATTAAAAAACACTACAATATTATTGATTTTTATTTAAAAGAATTGTTGTAGACTACATATTTGTATTTATTTTAAGATAATTATGATTAAGATTAATTTATATTAATTATTTATTATAAGATTATTTATGTGTGGAATCATCATCCTCAAATGCAGGAGACAGTTTACAGTCTTGCATGGATAGCCTGCCGCGTTAGAATTAACGCTTTGATAGCGGCTAAAGGTGGCTCAACTCAATATTGACTTTTACTAACATTCATTTCACTTTTCTTTCAAACTTAATAAACTTATGCTTTTCTAAATGAATGCTGTTTTATTTATGTCAAATAAATCGGTAATATATCGGATAATATTATAAAAATAAAAACAAATCCATTTCAAATAATAAAACGGTACAATATCACCCGGTAATTAATATTTTACATGAAATCTTGCAGTGCGTCTAATTTGTAATAATTTGTCCAGGGACTGTGTTATTAAAAAACACTGCACGTTGATTTTTTATACTATGCATTAAAATATACTTTAATATCTGGACTGAATGTGATGTTTCTTTTGCAGGAGGAGCTGAAAAGAGACACGAGGGTGACCTGGCTCGTTGCCTTCTACACAGTCTGGAACGCGAATTGCGTCAGTTTCGCTCCTGTCTTCTCCGAAATGTCCGTCAAGTAAGTGTCTTATTGTTGGACAGCCACCGAAAACACCTTTTTAGCTTCCACACTACGTTTATAACGTGAAAAGGGGGAAGGTATTATAATCGTTCAGTCCGTCCGTCACCCACTTTCATAGCCCAAACTACAAATGCTACGGACAAGTGTGATACGTCAAAAAAATTCAGCGCATCGAAATCGGAAGACATTGAAAATTTCAGAAAAGAATTCGAAGTACTCGAGCGAGTGTCAATGTCTTATTTTGGAATAGCCACCGAAAACACCTTTTTCATTTGTTCATTAATTATTTTCTCTTTCATGCGTTCTACCGTGGTATTTACCGGGGGCGGTAAAAACCATGCCAACCCTGCTTAGAGGGCCAAAAGATCGCAATATTTATGTCGTAGTGCCTCTTTATAACCTTGGATCTTAAATGCTTTATTCCGTACATTTTATTGCTTTTAAAAACTTGCTCTTTGTGCTTGTTTTGATTTATGTACCATTGTTTTGATGTTTTCATGCTTAATTCCTAGGTATTGCCTTGACAATCTCAAGTTTGGAAAAATGGATGCCACCAGATTCCCGGATGTTGCTGAGAAGTAAGCTCTATTTGCCCCAAAAAAAAGTGGCATTCTTTTTCATTATTTATTGTTATTATTTAAGAACAGGTTATTATTATGGGGTTGTTTCAAGGTGGATCTGGCAATAGCTCTGCGGTTTTGTTTTCATGTCTCTCAACAGTGTTGCCACCAGTTGCCAAAAAAATATCGTAAAAGTACTCGCTGCATTTTGGAATCTTTTTAGAAAAACATGAAACGCTTTGCTAGTGTTTTTGTAATTTTAGAATTAAATGGTATTTTTTGTAGTGTTTTTCTCCTAAAACTGGTGGCAACACTGTCTGTAATTATCATTTTGAATGAATAATTATCAATTAAATATCAATTTAATTTATCAATTAAAACCTTTTTTACTAACTTTGCAAATATTTAGTTAGGATTTACCTTCTTCAATAAAAAAAATGAAGTGGAAGTTAGAAGGTGGTTTTCTGCGTATTTGCCCGTTGTTAAGATTAGAATGGTAACAATTTGCTTCAGCCCAAACGGATTTACAAATACAAATACAAAAATTGTCGACCAACAACAGGCCAGAGGCCCAGCAAGGTTGGTCCAAAATAAATCTAATACATTACCAGTTTCCAATGTCCGTCAAGTTTCTTCTTAAAATCTTCTACTCTCTTCAAATGCACCACATAATTTGGTAAAGCATTCCACCCATGACAACTCTATTGTAAAAATAATGTTTTCTTACGTCCCTTCTAAAGCTCGATTTATTCAATTTCTGATCATGACCTCTGGTCCGGCTATTTAAAGTAAAATCTAAGCCCTCCATGTCTCCCTGTTTTATGAACTTGAATAACTGAATCAAATCACCCCTAGCTCTCCTGTTTTCCAGGGAATACATGTTTAAAGATCTTAATCTGTTATCATAATCAATACCAGATAGACCCTTAATCATTTTTGTAGCCCTATGCTGAACTTTTTGAAGCAACTCTATATCTTTTCTGAGGAAGGGAGACCAAAACTGAACAGCATATTCCAGATGTGGCCTTACCAATCCCCTATACAATGGCAAAATAATCTCCTTAGATTTAGAAGTGATACTTTTTCTAATATATCCCAACATTTGATTGGCTTTCTTACTTTCCTCAACACACTGCTTACTCATTTTGAAATCATTGCTCACCAAAACTCCTAAATCTCTAACGAACTCACTATCTTGGTTACACTTATCACTTTAAGCCATCAAGCAGAGGTTATGGGCAACAAAAAATTAATGTTCCCAGACAACCCCAAAAACTCGTTTTTACCTATCTTGGCTCCGGAATCAACTCTGAAAACTCTTTGTCCCCAGAGGTCAGAAAGAGAGTAACTGCAGCCAACAGGTGCTTCTGTAGCATTAGAAAATTGCTCAAATCTGGCAACATTAAAAGAGATACAAAGTTGCTGATGTATATAAAAGTTTAATCAGGTCAGTTCTCACCTACGCGTCTGAAACCTGGACCTTGTCCGAGGCTGATGAGAGGACCCTTGCTACTTTTGAGGGGAAGATTCTCCTATAAATTTTTGGTGATGTTTGTGACAATGGAGTTTGGAGAAGGAGAACTAACTCTGAACTTTATAGACTATTTGTTAGGAAAAACTAGTTTGTTAAAAATGGACTTACTTTTCCCGGTTTTAGTTTTGCCAAGTCGAAACTTAGTCAAGCTACTTAAACTTGCCACGGAAAGTTCCGGGAATGTTTACAAACAACCAAATCACTCGTTTCAGTTCAAGTCTTTGAGTGTTTGGTTGGCTTTATGTTAATTTCCTCAGTCACAAACATATTGGCTGTTCTCTCTATTTTTTTAGAATTGTTAAATTAATCTAAGGGTTTTATAAGTAGCTTATGTAACTTTAAATAATATATTTGAACTAATTCCAACTTGTGTTTTTCTCTTAATATTATGTAAATTAGTGTCTGCTTAACTGCGTCATCTAACTTATGCAAATTCTTTCAGTATATAAGCAGCCGGTTTTTTCAAACCCGCTCTCTCCTTTTTGATCACTTCTTAGTGACTATAATTATGTGAGGTTAACCGCCGGTATCCCTTTTTGGGTGTTTGTTTTCTTTAGACTATGCAGTAAGCAGATCTTACTTGACTGCCACGCAGTCGCTGTTTTTGTCTGTCGTTTGTTTTGGTTAAGCAAAGTCATGTTAACCGGTGATTGTTTGTGATATATTTAAATAAACTTTTAAATTTTAAAAAGGCTTCTGAATATTATTTACGCCACTATAATGCGTCACTCTGCTCAAATTATGAAATATCCGTAACACTATTCAGAGAGCCGGACATCCTGAAGTATCATAAGATCCAACGCATGAAATGGGCCGGGCACTTTATAAGAATGAATGATGACAGAACAACAACAAAAACATTTATTTGGCAAAGCCAAATGGAACTAGGAAAAGAGGCAGACCCAGACTGAGGTGGGTGGACTGCCTCCAAAAAGACTTTTGTGTCGATAAAGGACTGGAAAGCTGTTGCGCGCAGAAGGGCAAATCTCCTTGAGAAAGCCAAGGTCCACCCAGGACTGTCGAGCTAATGATGATGAGACAACCCAAAAACCCTACTTTGAAAGAAAATCGTAAATTTTTCTTGAAATTCCGGACATTATCTCACACTTCTCTTAGTTTGGGGACCATTAACCTTTATGGCTACAAACTAACCAATCATTTCACTATTTTTACAGGTATAAAACCTGTAGATACAGGTTTTGGATGTGGGGGGCTGGGGAGCGCAGTCGGTTAGGCATTCGCCTAGCATACGAAAGGTCCAAGGTTCGGGTGCGGGCATCGCCAAAATAACTGCCAACCTATAAACGGCCCGTGCAGCCAAAAATATCCGACGAATAATACCCCGTGTAGAGGGAGTGCACGTTAAATATGCTTCAAAGTCCCAATGATCAAAAGTTGTAGCTATTAATTTGTCATTACATTTTGTATAATTTTGTTACATATATATTTTTTACAGTATATAGGTGGTTATGTTAAAGCATTGTCATGGTTAAAAGAAACAGATTTTGTTTGTGCTCTTATCCAGACAGTAGCTCAAACTGAAGTTTACGCTGCGTATGATGTTCGCCCTTAACGGTTGCGTTGGGTTCCTACTCGGGTGTCGGCTCGTCACTTGACTGTGGTTCTAAAATACGACGCCCGTCGCCAACAGCCCTCGTGTAGCTCTAGTGCGACGATAATTCAAACTAAACTAAACAGGTTTTGGATGTAGTTAATGCGACTGTTTTTCAGGTTCCACGTGAACACGTCCGCGTTCAGCAAACAGCTGCCTACTCTGATTCTCTTCAAGGGAGGAAGAGAAGTGGCCAGGAGACCCACCGTCGACTCCTCGTCGAAGCTCATCAAGTTCTTCTTCTCAGAGGTGACAGATTTTTTTTAGGAATCGATTGGAGTGGACCATTTTTTGGGGGGCTTCTTTATTCGGGTTATAACCTTAAACTTGCTGAATTTTGCTGCTTCTAAAGAGAGGGATTTATTTCTTGGGGATGGTACAATGGACCCCTGATGGTCGCAGTGCTTGGCTCACACATAGCCCCCCTCCAAAGTCATATAAGCTTAAAAGTGTTTTGGGTTTCTTTTATTATTTGCTTTTTTGGGTGGATCAAACTCTTTGCACACTCAACATATTCCCTAGAACTGAGGGCCATTTTCGGTGGCTCAACAGGTCACTGTGCTCTCAATACACATCTGAGTATAATGGGTGTAAAAGATGATCCTCTCTGTAGGGCTTGTCAACAGGTTGAGGAAAGTTCATTTCACGTTCTCTGCAAATGTGACAACTACTCTGCACAAAGATTTGAGTATCTGGGTCACCATTGTATCGATGCCTGGGAGGTTGATAACTTACCAATCAGGGAAATTCTGAGGTTCATTTCAGCAATTGGCCTGCTTCCAGGTTAAACGATGGGGTCAGTACAATAGACCAGTGGTCGCAGTGCTTGGCCCTGACGGGCCGCCCCACTCAAGTCATAAGTCATCCAGGCCTGCTCTCGCTGCCAATTTTGACGCTCAGATTATTTAACTCTGGCTCTCTGTGAATGTTAAAGTATATAAAAAACTCCTTGGCGCAACAGCCCATTACTGGGCCAAGACACGCCTTGCCCATTTCAGCTTTCGTGACCTAGGGCTCTGGGGTGCTAGGTATATGTTCCGGTAAGGTGGTTAGCCTCACGTGTTTAGTTCCCAAGCATGCTTGGTACCCATTTTATCAACCCACTCAAGGGATGAAAGGATGGGTCTCAACCTCGCCCAATCCGGGATTTTATCCCCGGACCTGCGGCGTGGCAATGCGAAGCAATACCACTAAGCCACTGGGGCTGAATGTTAAAGTATGCCGAGATTAAGGTTTGTCAAGAGAACCCAAGCCAAATGGGTACTCAAGGGATCTTTTACATGCCACATGGTTTTATGACATGCATGCCAACAATTTTCCAAACCTAAAAATCTGAACACTTAGCCAGGGCTCAAATAAAATAGTTATTTATGCAACTAGTGTGAAAAGTAGGACTTTTTTAAACGAGTTGAATAAATTATCTCACGAGTTTAAAAAAGGCTATTTTCAATGTGTTTGTCATACACTATTTTTTATAATATCATGCAAAAAAAGTATTTATTAAATTGGCATTTATTGATTAGCTTATTAATTATTTTATTATCATGTCAAATGATTTGAAGGTGATTATTTATATGAATGATTATTTTAAAATCACGTGCAAAAAATATTTATTAGATTGGTATTGGAAATAAGACGCCAAATAAAGAATCACGTTCAAATAATTTTACACCAATCACAAAGCTGCCGAATTTTTATTCACGCTCAAATAAAGAGTTTTACACCAATCAGATGCTCTTATTTACTTTGTCTCACTAGTGCGTAAAAGTAACTTTGAAACACGATTTCTTTAAAAGCATCACTTTTGCCACGATTATTGATTTGAAAAAGTTAGTTATTTTTGCACGATATTATAAAAAATATATAACATAGCAATCCAGCATAGAGTAAATATCTAGTGACCTGACTGAAATATTCTTTCCCTAACAGAAAAAATTTCTGTTTTGACTTGGAACATCTACAAACAAAACAAAAGATCTTATTTTTTTTTATTTAATAAATAAAACCAAAAAAAAAAATCATACCCAACTTTAAAAAAAATTATCCTCTATCCAATACAAATTTTCTGTTACTGCATCTGCAATAAATAAATTGAAATATTTCTTCCTTTTCCCCGACCAGGAAAACGTTCTATCCGCCTTCGACTTGAACAACCTGTACAAGGAATGCAAAGAGAACCCCATCAGAAGGAAAGAAAAGAAGATGATAGAAGAAGCTCCCGCCACCGATCATATCAAGGCAGAATAAATAGAAGCTTCAGGAAAATGCAGTATGGATTGTAATTTTACTCTTTTTAATAGTTATTGTTATTTAAGTTGTAAGTAGTACAACATGAAGTGAGGTAATTAACCTCTTTCCTCCAAAGGCAGGGCCGGATTTCTAAATAGGCTAAGTAGGCTGTAGCCTAGAGCGGCGAATTTTTGGGGGCGGCAAATTTTACGACCCATTAAAGCGGCATCGGGCATAAAAAATATTATAATACTAAAGATACTAATATTTTTAAGAAAGAAAACAAATAATTTACATTAATGCTTAATATGTAAAGTGGATCACATTGTTAACTGTTAAGTAATTGTGTTGAACAGAAGTGCATATCGTCGAATAAGAGCTAGTTTTAAAATGCAGTACACATTTGAAAGAAATATGAGTGACAGTAGAGACGTAGTTTTTCCTGCCTCAGAAGGGTAAAAAAACTATCTAAGATCAAGCATTTTTGAGGAAAAATTGAACTCTCTAACTATATATTCTAACATAGCACAACAACGGTCATATGAAGATGTCATAAATGAGTTTGCTGTAAAAAAAAATCTCGCAGAAAAAAGGGGTGAGCATGTAATACACTAGTGTTGTAGTAATCAGTAGATAACTAATCCCTGCTAACAATACAAGTTAACCACCGTGGGAAGTCCATATTTTCTAATTATAATGTACCGTATATACTCGTGTATAAGCCGAGAAATTTTGGACAATTTCAGTGCCGTAAAAATCGGGGTCAACTTATGCACGAGACATCAAATTTCCAACAAAAAAAATAAATCCCATGTCCTTAAAATAAAACTAAATTTCAATCAAACTTAAGGTTTAAATACTATCTATTAAAAATAAGGACCCAAAAGCGGTTAAATTTTGAAGATGAAATAAGATTGGTATCTATTCACGGTGTCCACCATAATGATGTTTAATTGTTAGTTCTCGACGTGATGCGTATTTTGCACGTGTAGCTCTGGCACAGGGCAGTTCAGTCAACCAGTCTTTAAGGTGTAAAGAAAACAACATCGGTCGGTGACCTTGGCAGCATAGTCTTCACGCTTCACTGAACTTAGTTTCAACTAAGATTCTCCATTCAGGGTCGGCAATGTCAAGGACACTCGGAGATGAAACCCGTTTTATTTTCATTGGGTTGAAATTTAGCTTGCAAAATAAATAAAAATTACGATCCCGTTATGAACCGGTTTCTTCTTATTTTCTTCAGAAGGCTGGCCTTATTTCCAACCTCGACTTATACACGGGTTACCGATTTTGGAAGGATATTTGGTTTAAAAATGGGGGGTCGGGTTATACACGGAGTCGGGTTATACACGAGTATATACGGTATTTCAAATAAATCTATTTTCCCTCTTTCATATTCGTTGTGAAAATTTTAAACAGCACTTACCACCCTAACCCATTCTTCGAAAGGGAAGAATATTGTGACAGGGGCGGCAAATCGATCGTAGCCTACAAGTGGTAAATCTTTAAATCCGGCCCTGTCCATAGGTACACATGCATGAATCTTCACAGAATTCCCTTCACGACTTCATTTCAAAAAATTTCTTAGCACTAACTTTTCAAATAAAACTAGGCTATTCAAGGTTTCCAAAAATTCTGTTACCAAAGCAGTTGATTTATAAATTGTATTTTTGCAGAATAAATAGAAGCTGTAGAAATAAAAATGCAGTATGGATTAGTCATTGTATTCTTTTTTATTGTTTTATTTTAAGAGGAACTGTCAGTCCCATAGAGCTAATGCATTAGTTTTGAAATCGCAACTTTTGCAAAAGAATTGCTTTGTCATGTTATCCCATTTTCACCAGGTATGGGAATCATCATAACATCCATTTAAAACAAAATTAAAAAAGAAAATAACATCCTGTTATTTAATTATTGATGGATAAAGTTTTTAAATAGTGTCGCCATCTGCTGCATATTTTTGGCATTATAAAACTTCAAAAATGTATAATTAAATAACTGGATGATATTTTCGTTTCAAATTTGTTTCTTTTCGATGTTGTGTTGAATCCCATACCTGGGGAAAAAGGTCTAACATGGCAAAGCAATACTTTTGGCGGAAGTTGTGATTCCAAAACTAATGCATTAGCTGTATGGGACTGACAATCCTTCTTAAATACATTGAATATTGCATTGCTTTAAATTGTGAATTGATTTGCTTTGTAAATATCATGAACTTATCAACGTGCAGTCAAATGTACATCAAATGTATCACTTCTATGGTTTAATCAGATTTTTTTATTTAACCGCCTTGCTCCCGCTTAAGAGTTTGTCAACTGTAGTATAACATAAAGTACAGGAATTGAAACAAATAATTAAACGTTAATTCAGAGGCAACAAAAAGTATATGAAAAAGCAGGGTCGGATTTAAAGATTTGCCGCTTGCAGGCTACGATTGATTTGCCGCCCCTGTCACAATATTCTCCCCCTTCGGGCAAAGGTAGCTGATTAGCTGCAAAATAGGGTGGTATGTGCTGTTTAAAATAGATACACATATTAGAATCATCTACGTACTTTTACACAATAAATCAAAAGCGAAATTTTTTAAATTGTTCTACTATTTTTCTTTCAACTTCGAAATCCGGGAAGAGGGGGGGGTGCAATTGCCCTCCCAACGACCATGTTTGCTACGAAATATTAGTACTAAATATACGTTTAAGGTTTACGTATTAAAGTATTAAAGTAAATTATTTGTTTTCTTTCTTATAAATATTCGTGTTTTTATAATAATTTTTTTATGCCGAATGACGCTTTAATTAATCGTAAAATTTGCCGCCCCAGAAAATTCGCCGCTTTACGCTACAGCCTACTTAGCCTATTTAGCAATCCGGCCCTGTGAAAAAGATTCCAAAAAAACAGCTTTGATTGTGTAAACAACAAAGAAGGCCTCTACATTTCTGCCGTGCATTGGTGCACATGTTTGTAAAGTAAGTAGTTGTAAGTTAATAAACTAAACATATTTTTTTTCTTTTTGTTTCAGGTGTATGTATTGCCAAAACATGGTTAAAAGCAAGTTTATGGAAATCGACTGCAGTATTGCATTCTATTATTCCTTTTGATATACTTAACAGTCGAGTATTACAGAATCATTTTTTTGGCAGATATTAGGTCAATAAGGCAAAATCATTGGCAATTGCTGTGAAAAATAAATACAACTTAAAAATTAAACGTTATTTATGTAAATAGTAATATCAGTAGATTTATTTCAAATTTAAATGTTATTTGTGTAAATAGTAATATTAAATACATTTATTTCAAATTTAAATATAACGTTATTTAAATATCCTTAATAATCCTTTAAGTTTGTGCAGTTTGCTACCAAAATAACTGATAAATTCAGTTTTTTTTACATAAACCTGCCTAAATTCTAAGACTTGGTGGATTTCTGCCCTGCTTCAATGTTTAACAGTTTTTAAACTGGAGTATCGTACCAAAAAATTCTGCACACACAATTTATAACATTTGAAATCATTTTTTTATTTTAATTTATCTTATGCTGTGTGTGCCATAATTTATTTCAAAGTTTAAACCGTTCAAATACCATTATCGGATTTGTTAACGTAAAAATCAGGATTTTTTTTTAAAACAACAATGGGATTGTTTCACGGAGGATCTGGCAATAGCTGTGCGGTTTTGTTTTCATGTCTCTCGAATTACTGTTGTTTTGGTATTCGGGAGTAAGTTTTCTAAGAGAATATTTTAGTTGTTAATTTTTTTAAATTCCAACTTCTTTCAATGCAAGTTTTTCTTGATAAATGATTAAAACAACCAACAACACAGCAAGAAGTTGTAATTTAAAAAAAATAACAAATAAAATAACTTATTCTTAAAAAACTCAATTTCGAATATCAATATAAGTAATTTGAGAGACATGAAAACAAAACCGCAGAGTTATTGCCAGATCTTCCGTGAAACAACCCCATACTTTCTTCAAATAATACATTGGTAAACCATTTTTCATTTGTATTTCTATCGCAATTTTATAGGTTAAAAAATATTTTAAAAGAAGTTTGTTAAATATCGAGAGTTATTTAGGAAATCTTTGCATTTGTTGGTTACTTTATAATTTTAACTAATGTAGTGTTATTATTTTTGTGTGTATTTCTATTTATCATAGTGTATGTGTGAGACTGTAAGTACAGTTACTATTTTCACATATATTTTATTTAAATTTTCATTAAGTTGTTACCAAAGGTTGTAGCAATAGTTTTTCTCTCTAATAAAATTGAAGTGAAAAAATTGACAAAAGTGAGTTAAAATCATAGATATCATAGTTAAAGTATTAGATTGGCTGATCACCTGACCTCCAATTCTAACGACGGGATGCGCATGGAGGCCAAATAAGAGGGCAAAATTGCCAGTGTTGCTGCCACTTGTGTTGCGCAGAAAAATACTAACTTGAAAAAATACCTTCTAATTTTAAAATTACAAAAAAATACTAGAAAAGGATTTAAAGTCACTAAAAAGATACCAAAATGCAGCTAGTATTTTTACGATATTTTTTTGTAATTTTAGAATTATTCTAAAAATACTAATATCCTCCTTAAAAATATCGTAAAAATACTAGCTGCATTTTGGAATCTTTTTAGTGACTTTAAATCCTTTTCTAGTATTTTTTTTTGTAATTTTAGAATTAGAAGGTATTTTTTCATAGTTAGTATTTTTCTCCTTAAAGTGGCAGCAACACTGGCCATTTTGCCCTCTTAAAAGGCCTCCATGCGCGTCCCGTCGTCAGCATTGGAGGTCATGTGATCAGCCAATCTAATACTTTAACTATGATATCTATGGTTGAAACACTCATTTTTCAGGTCCCTAAATCAGTGCAATTAGCAATAGTTTATTTTAACTACAATCTATAAATGTACGGGATTTATGCCTAAAAATCTTGGAATAATAGATATATATAAATATAGCACCCTAAATTTTTGCTGAATGATTGAAGTAAGAACCATGTTTCAGTTTTAATATCACTCCTTGATACGCTAATAATATTTTTTTTAAAATATTGGTTTCATTAAAAATATAAGTTTAATTTTACTTGTTGGATTATTTAAATTTTATGCATTTTGAAGCAAATTATTTCTGTTGACTTCGACATAAACTTGACCATTCAATGTTTTTATTACTCTAATCTTTTTTTATACATGTGATTTTTGTGTAGGATTGTTTATTTGAATGTTAATGTCCTCTTTTTGTTTGAAAATATGACATGCAAGATTGAAGAGCAAAAAACATGTGTAATTTTTAGTGATTGGGTCAGGATTTCACAGTGAGCGCTTTGCTCCTGCAGGGTGGTAACAGAACCTGGGAAATCAGGGAATTCTCAGGGGAACTTTTTAATTCTGGAAATATCAGGGAATTTTTCAAATTTTGCTAAATATCAGGGAATATTTCCATTTCCGATTATTTAAACAGTCGGTTTAGGTTGTACTTGTGATCACTATACTAGCGGACACTTCTTGATCAAAAGAAAATATTCTGGTTGTTCGGATTGTCCTGAACCAGAGCTACGAAAGTAAACTCAACTCTCTTCCTATCATGCAGAGGCAAAAAACTGTCAATTATATTATCAAACGCCAAATATGCTCCTTAAGTCCCAACGCTGTGTACGATGTCGCCCTTAACGGTTGCGTTGGGTGCTACTCGGGTGTCGGCTCGTCACTTGACTGTGGTTCTAAATTACGACGCCCGTCGCCAATAGCCCTCGTGTAGCTCTAGTATGACAATAGTTCAAACTAAACTAAAAAGTAATTGTAGTATCAGGGAACTTTTTGTTAAGGATTTTGTTACCACCCTGTCCTGTTATTCTGGCAATTTTCTTTACCAGTCCACTCTGCATTTCATTCAGTCATCTGTCCTATAGTTTGTGAATCACTAAAAGTAAAGAGTGTCAAGTTTTCAGGGGAATTTCCCTTTCCACTATTGAGCTGGAAGAAACGTGGAGTGAGGTGTGGGATTCACTGAACAGGGCAGCAAACGAGCCGGTTCAATAACGAAACGAGGAGGAATACACGGCACTGCAGCAGAAACGAACCGGGCAGAAAACCGAGAAACTTGCCCATTTCGCTATATTGGGTTCGTCTTCGCTGGTTCTTAGTTAATGATCCACATGGTTATTTCTTAAAAAAGTAAGTTAAAGAAAGTTAATTCTTTCGAACTAAAAATGTTAAAATACATTTAGGAGCCCAAGTCAATATGATAGAGGGGTCTCATACAAGCATTGCATACAAGTGTAGGGAAAATAGTCCTTTTCTGCCCTGTTCGCTCAAAAGGGTGCGAGTGGGTTTTCGGCTCGCTGACACTTCACTCCAGTTTCCCTTCTAGCTCAATGCTTTCCACTCCCTTCTTTCAAGAGTTTATAGTCCTTACAACCCAAGCTTCGAAAGCACTTTCTTAGTGTGATTTTCCAAGAGACGTTGCGAGCGTTGCTGTTCTAAACCTTATTTAAGACCCTGCCGTGAGGTTAATTGCAATTGCTTTCCAAACCCAATTAAGGATGGGAAAAAACGGAAACAAACACACACACGTCGTTTCCTGGAAAACAGCAAGAGTTAGTAGGAGAAGAAAGTGCTTCCGAAGCTTGTATTGTAATCGGAAGGACTATAGTGAAAGAAGAAACATGGATGCTAATTTCTCTAGACACATGGCATCTTTTTACAAACACGCTATCATGTGGCACCAATTCTTTGTTTAATATCTTTTATGGAGAACTTTACCAAGAATTCCATGTGCATTTTTTTTACTTGGATAACTTTTTATATTATAAACTTTTGACTGAAAAAATTACAAATAAATACTATTTGTTATTTCCTTTAGAAATTGATGTGTATTTAGAAACACAGTAGTAGTGTTTGTATTAAGTTTAGATATATTTTAATAGTTTAGATGTATTTCACGAGTTCCCCCTTACGAATGAATCTCAAAAGCATGTTTCATGACTTGATTTCATCGTCCCATATTTGAATTGTTAGTTTTTATTGAATAGTAGGCTCTTTGATATTTGAAATGTAATAAAATTGTATTTCAAATAAGACTGTTTTATGTATTTTCTTTTTAATTTACCAATTGTTATTCACAACATAAGTGGAGTTTAAAATAGTTTGGATGATATATCTTATAATTTAGAAAAAAATATAATTTAATGAACTTTCTTTAGGGGCTATTTGAAAAGTTCTATTGATTTTATTTTTTGTAAGGGAATTAATAAAAAGTTGAGTATGTAAGTTAATATTAGCAAATTAAAAAACACAACTACAGAAATGCCTCCAAAATATGTACATTTATTCACACTTTATTCTTTTACATCAGAACTGGCAATTCAAGGTCAAATGTAAGTCATTTTAAATGCTGAAAAAACCCTATTAAATTAATAAAAAATAACTTTAAAATGAAATGTTTAAATAAATAGGTTGAAGCATAATACATCCTTTTATAGAAACGACATTTACAATTTGACCATGAAAGTAGAAAAGTAGGTATACAACAGCAATTGTCCTAGAAAAACTTAAACATCTTAAAAAGAAATGAAAGTAGGTAGTTGGTACAGGTATTTTACAGCCTGTGTGCTTGATCCATAGATATCATAGTTAAAGTATTAGATTGACAGATCACGTGACCTCCAATGCTAACGACGAGACACGCATGGAGGCCAAATAAGAGGGCAAAATGGCCTGTGTTGCTGCCACTTTAAGGAGAGAAAAATACCATTTAATTCTAAAATTACAAAAAAAATATCGTAAAAATACTAGCTGCATTTTGGAAATCTTTTTAGTGACTTTAAATCCTTTTCTAGTATTTTTTTTTTTTTTGTAATTTTAGAATTAGATGGTATTTTCTTCTCCTTAAAGTGGCAGCAACACTGGCCATTTTGCCCCCTTAAAAGGCCTCCATGCGCGTCCCGTCGTTAGCATTAGAGGTCACGTGATCTGCCAATCTAATACTTTAACTATGATATCTATGGCTTCATCAGACCCAATTATAAATCTTCGTCAAGTAAGACAGACACAAACAGAATTTTTACTGACACTAAGAGGGAAATGTTAAATGAATAAGGTCAAAGCAAAAAAACATTTTATAGGAATGAGAGTTACAATATTGTCCTTGAAATGCCAAGTGTCAGACCAATTCTACACAAGAAGCACTGCGTTTATACATCCATCATTTTCTGGGTTGTTGGTGACTTGGGCGTATTTTCCCCACACCACTTTGCCGCCTTGTGTGACCAGACCAAGTTCACTGATGTTGACCTGGAAAAGAAGAATTTCCCATTAGTCTAAAAGTTAGTTAAAATCACATAAACAGAGGTTTTAAAATAAAAATCCTTTTGTTTACACTATGGTTTTTTTTGGGGTTAAACCACATTTCTATTTATTTCATTCTGTATGTTTATTTTTTTAATCAAGGTTCCCAAGCTTTTTTTAAAACAAAAATCAACGACTTTTCAAGGACCCCCTTTTTGGCAAGTACCTTAAATCACAATGCCTCATTTCCACGTAAAAATTCATAGAATAACTCATATTAACAAAAGGCAGAAAGTGGTTTTTAACTCTGGGCGAGTTACGTGGGCCTTGTTGAAATGTAAACCCATGGGTCAGATTGAAGCTCTGATTAATCATTCTGATTATTGATCCAATTGGGGTTGAATATATATATATAGCCCCCCTTTCCCAACTACCTATAGCATTCAACTGCTTCCCTGTAAATCCATATGATATCTTGAATTTGGAAGGCATTATCATGTAGCAGGCTATGGTCCAAGAAACACACTATTTGAACATAACTCAAACCTACCTCGATAACCGTTCCCTTAGTGATCACCCCCAAATTTGTGAACAGCGCTGAATTGGGGTTCTTCTTCACTCCGATAATGGGCAGGCAGAAAGTGGCTTTCAGTTCTGGGTGGGTCACATGGGCTTTGTTGAATCGGAGACCCATGGGCCTGATGAAGCGCTCGAACTTGGGCGGCTTGCGGGTGAAACCTTCTCCAACAAAGCAGACCTAGAAGGAAAAGAAATGAGTGATAGTTCTGTATCTTTTTTTAACATTGAAAATTTTATATGCTTCAGCTTGTTTGAGAAATGTCAGATAAACAAGCAGCCCCTGTGATTAAGTAATTTCATTTTATCCTGAGGGGTACACAAGAACTAATATTGGATATTTGTGGTACTAGAGGGCTGCAGTATCAGGGTTGTTATGATTTTACCCGACCCGAAAAAACCCGGGTAGGTTTTATTTTTAAAAAAATCTACTTGGAAAAACCCATTAAAAAGCCATGTGGGCAATTGAACTTAAAATTGCCTTCACTGAAAATTAAAAAAGTAAAACGTTTTATACATCCAAAAAATATACATTTCATATCATTTTTAATTAATACTTTAGTATTATTCTTAATATATTTTGACATTTTCGTACCTTTAATATTTAAAATGCATTTACAAATTTAAATTTATACTAAATATTTAACAATTAAATAGAACTAATACATTTTTAAAAATTCTAATTTAAATTTCTATCGTTACAATATTCCAGATTATATAATTTTACACATACACACACAAACAATATTTGGTTCTGACAATACATTTATCTAACAACTATATGCAATTATTTTTTAATTTTTCTAATTTAAATTACATCATTCCTGATTATCTCTTTCAAGATGTTCTGTAAGTTTTAAAAATTGCAATGTATAGATAAATAATTAAAACTTTCCTAAATAAATTACAAAATCCAGAAAATCACATCCAAATACTGAAAAAACCATAAAACCCTGAAAAAAAACCCAAGTGGGTTGGGTTTTTCATGAAAAAACCCGGATTTTTAACAACCCTGTGCAGTATGGCCAAACTTCAAGTCCTGAGTTGCAATCCTGCAATATAAATACGGAAATAAAAAAAGTAGTTTTGTAACAGAAACTGCAACAGAACTGCTTCCACACAAAATTCCCCAATACAAGGAGTTATAACAATTTGGTATTTTGGAATCTTGAGAGTGGCCACATTAGTTCCTGAGTAAACTCCAGAAGATTCTGTTTCAAAAGGTTAAAGGCAATTGCTTGTCGAACCCATGTAGGGACAGGATGCAGAAATAATGAAAACAGCAATGAAATCGCGGAAGAGATAGAATGACAACTGGAAAGAGGAACAGCATTTAAAACCCAATTGAGAATTTTAGTATCTTAAGATCTAGCACAAGTTGATCCTGAATAACTGTACAAGTGGGAAGGTGGGGACCTGTAAGTCAGCTACATCTAATACACAAAAAAAATAGTCTTGTAAAAAATCAATAACGAGAAATGTGCAGAGAAAAATTTTCCCACAAGGATTAACACTGATGCACTTTACTTTGGAGACCCCCGGTCCAGTGCGCCCATTCCCCATTAAGGGCTGCAACTTTAAGCATACTTAACGTAGGGGAACAGTGAATCGAGAGAAACTGAAAAACCAATGAAATTGCGGAAGAGATAGAATGACAACTGGAAAGAGTAACACCATTTGAAAACCCAATTGAGAATTTTGGTATCTTAAGATCTAGTATTGGATAGTACAAGTTGATCCTGAATAACTGCACAAGGAAGTACATACACGGTGACAAGGGCGACATTGGGACACTATTTAATGTGCGCACCCCATCTTCATGGTGTATTTAGACTTTGGACTTTGGTTTGCTGACATATCATTTATAAGTCAGTGATGTTTTGGGATGCCCAGACCCTAACCTGGTGTCTCTTGCATGCAAAGCAAGCGCCTTTAAAGACTAGGCTCCCCAGCCCCACTGTGCATCAAGAATGAAACCGAAACAACCAATGAAATTGGGGAATTGCAAGAATGACAACTGGAAAGTTACGTCATCTGAAACAACCCAGTTGGGGTACTTTGGTATCTTGACACAGCCTAGTACTAGCCACAATAGTGTAACAACTTTAAAGTTATGCCCTCTGTACCAAGCCATTTGGGTATTTTAAGATCTAGTAAAATAAGTACAAGTCCATACCGACTACCCAGGGTTGTTATGATTTTACCCGACCCGGAAAAAAACATATTTTTTTTAAAACCCATTTGAAAAAACCCAAGTGGGCAATTGAACTTAAAATTGCCTTCACTGAAAATTTAAAAAAATTAAAAACTTTTTATACATCCAAAAAATGTACATTTCATATCATTTTTAATTAATATTTTATAATTATTCGTAATATATTTTTACATTTTTGTACCTTCAATATTTAAAATGCATTTATTAATTTAAATTTATACTAATTATTTAACAATTAAATATAACAAATACATTTTAATTTATATCCTTACAATATTCCGGATTACATAATTCTACACATACATAAACAAACAATTTTTGGTTCTAGACAATACATTTATAAATTCAAATATACATTTATCTAACAACTATATGCAATTATTTTTTAATTGTTCTAATTTATATACATCATTCCTGATTATCTCTCTCAAGATGCTCCAGTTAGTTTTAAAAATTGTAATGTATAGATAAATAATTAAAACTTCCCTAAATGAATCACAAAATCCTGAAAAACACTTCTAAAATACTGAAAAAACCATAAAACCCTGAAAAAAAACCAGTGTGTTGGGTTTTTCATGAAAAAAACCCGGGTTTTTAACAACCCTGCTGCAGTTGCCATACTTCAGGTCTTGAGTTGCAATAAAATACTGAAGAAATTGAATTCTTCCCGAGCCTTGATTGATGAAATCAATGTTATGTGAAAACACAGCACCAATTGAACGCCATCGAACAAAGACAGAATGAAGCTGAAAGGAATACTGAAACAAGCCAACTAAAAAAAAAGTAGTTTTGTAACAAAACTGCAACAGAACTGCTTCCACACAAAATTCCCAATACAAGAAAAAAACCGAAAAAAACCTGAAAAACCCAACTGGGTTGGGTTTTTCATGAAAAAAACCCGTTTTTTTTAACAACCCTGCGACTACCTACTAAGAAACAAGCCTACCTTGGTGACCATTCTCTTCCACCCCTTGCGCCTGCTCTTTCCACTCTTCAGCACCTTGAAGGTCTCTTGCTCGCTGACTCCTCTGACCTTGGGCAGCGGGACGGCCCACTTGCCGGCTTTCTCCTTGCGCTTCTGCTTGATGGAGTTGGACAAGACCTTGGCTCGGAGCTGGTTTTCTCTGTCGAGGAGGTACGCTGGGACTGCACCTTCAGGGACCTAGTAAAGCAGATTAATCATTCAGCATACTGATAACTAGAACCTATACAATAATGAAATTTACCAAAAGTACAAACAACCAGACGTACAGTCCCTGGACAAATTATTAGACACACTGTATTTTTTTTTAGTAATTTTATGTGTCTTAAGAGTTTTTATGCAATAATGGTATATTTAAACTACAATATTATTGATTTTTATTTAAAAGAATTGTTGTAGACTACATATTTGTATTTGTTTTAAGATAATTATGATTAAGATTTATTTATATTAATTATGTATTATAAGATGATTTATGTGCGGAATCATCCTCCTCAAATGCAGGAGACAGTACAGTCTTGCATGGATAGCATGCCGCGCAGAATGAAAGCTTTGATAGCGGCTAAAGGTGGCTCAACTAAATATTGACTTTTACTAACATTCATTTCACTTTTCTTTAAAACTTAATAAACTGATACTTTTCTAAATGAATGCTGCTTTATTTATGCCAAATAAATCGGTAATAGATTGGATAATATAAAAATAAAAAACAAATCAATTTAAAATAATGAAACGGTACAATATCACCCGGTAACTAATATTTTACATGAAATCTTGCAGTGTGTCTAATAATTTGTACAGGGACTGTAGTTAAAATCATTGAGGCAAATCGCATTCGCCGGCTGGGATGCCTTTATCGTTCGGATGGTCAAAAAGGTGGCATTCTCGAAACCAGAAGGAAATAGAAGGGTAAGGGCCCACCAACTTAGGTTGCTGGATGCGGTCAAGAAGGACTTGAAAAGTTTGGGAGTAAACAACTAAGAGAGTAATGGTCCAAAGTAGAGCAGGCTGGCAAGGTACTTTAAGGTGGCCCTGCCTCACTTGAAAATTTAGTGCCAAGGAAGAAGATAACTAGACAACTTTGTTTGCTTGAAAATTTACTAATATAATTTGAGCAATTATAGGAAGTTAAGAAAGTACTTAAATTCTCTTATTACACAACAAAAATGCTTTAAAAACAAAAATTAATTGAAAATATCCTTTGCTCTAACTTTCTTTCCTCTGGGTACGTGTCTTAACTGTTGAATGAAACTTGACAAAGTGACGAAGCAAGAAACGAATTTCATCAAATAATTTTTAATTAAATTAAAACAAACAATTTACAATTACAGTTCAAAAATAAAGGCATCTAAACAGTGGGTGTTTTCGCCATGTTGTTATCAGTTCACCGGTGCTTCAACTCAAATCACCACCAGATTCGAAGCTTATAAAAAGAAAGAGTGAGTAAGAAACTTTAAACCTGAGCTTAAATATACCGCTAAACAATAGCACCGCAGCCGCGGTAGTTGAAAATCCGCATTGCGCATGCGTACCCGTGACGCGAAATGAAGCTCCGGTGAAAGAAACATAAGCAAACGTACGCGGCACTCCGCAGCAAGATGCCGTGACGTCACCGTTTTACGCAGTAGCCCGATGATGTCACCGCTATAGGGAACCGTATTTGCATGAGAGGAAAACTTATAATTTTGCTAACATTAACAAGGTTTTTAAATTTCCATACTGTACGAGTATAAAAGGTCAGGTTGAACCATGGTCGCACTGGAGTTACACGTTTAAAATGCATGACATTTTCTAAGGTCTTTTTTTATTGCAACTTAAAACTTAAATTTTAGTCATCCTGCATATAGGAAGGGGTTATTTTCAGGCTTAAGCCCTTATCAGACGATACGAACGTCGCTCGTCGAACAACTTTTTGGGACAGCAAAAACGTCACAAGAGAACGGCTACGTCATGCGTGACATCACAAACTTAAAAGCAGTATTATCGCGGTATTGGAGGAGGAGGAGGAGCTCGGCCATGACGTCACGACTGTACTATGTTCTGATTGGAGCAGCCGTTTGAACAGCAAAAATGAGCCGGATTTTTTTTTAGTCGACTCGAAAATGCTCATCGAGCAAAAACTGCTCCAAAAACCAGTTTTTGATATGGCGTACGGACGTCCCTGAACGAACAAGCTCTCGTGTGATAAGGCCTTTGTACTTCAAGCGACTTAATAAAAGAATAAAATACCTGATCAGGATCTCTCTTCCTTGTGCCCTTCTCCTCGTGCATCTTCAGCGTCTTCTTCATCTGTACCTTCTCGGAGAAGCGCTGCTTATTGTACATCTTCGCTTTCAGGCCTCTCAACTTCTTGGCCTTGTTGGCCATCTCGTGGGGCTGGCGACCCTCCTTCTTACGGGCCCGCTCCTCATGATCGAAGCGACGCCCGTGCCTTTTACGAAAGAGCTCGATGTGTTCGTTCTGCGGCATGGTTTAAGTTTTTTTCTGGGGAAGGAAAAGAGGTTGGTTTGATTAACCTCAGGAAAGAGCTACAGTATTATTAGAAAAAAATATTTTTCTAAATAAACTAACACTTAAATGGCAAACTTAGGCAATTTATTCAAAAGTTAATATTCAACTTATGATATAACTTGTAGTTTTATCTAAACTAAATCAACTTCATGTTTAAATTGTGATCGCTTCAGGTTGGCAGGTTTTTGGAAAACGCGCCGTAGGATTAAAATTACCAGGGTTAGGTTGATTCGTTTTGCGGCATGGTTTAAGGTGTTGTGAACTGGTGAAGGAAAAGATAGCGATAAAAAAATTGCATCAAAAATCCGTAAACAACAAAGAATCTAAAAGATTTAGGATTGCTTTGAATTATTGTTGCAATAGAGCTATATGAGGACTATTAGCGAATAGAAAAATATTGAGCTACAGTCAAGTGATGAGTAGGCACCCAATGCAACTTTCAGGGGCAACATTGTACGAAATGTGAGGCAGGACTTTGGAGAACTCATTCTACACAGGGTATTATTCGTCAAACCTTTTGGCTAAAAACTGTTTATATGTTGGCAGTTATTTAGACAGTGCCCACACCCGAACCTGGGACCTTTTGTTATGCAAGGCAAGAAATCTGAGAAAAGGGTTATCAAAAAAATTTCATTCATTATTTATCGTTCCTTATTATTCATCCAGTTATTTATCCCTCTTAAAAAACTCGCTAAATTTTGCAATTCGTCACCGGACCAGCGACCAGGATTTTACCCAAGGTATGCATATCGTGACTGGTTAAATCCTAAATTTGGTCAAATCCTAGTTTCGGTATACGGCAACTTTTTCGGACCGTTGGCGACAAAAAAAGGAGATAAATAATTCCAATCTGGCAACAGTTGTTTGACTTTGCGGTTTCCGAGTAGCATCGTCTAATCACGCGTCGGTATGCGATGTTTTCTCGCCAACAAGTTTGGCGAGAAATAAAAAGTCGCCGTATACCGAAACTAGGAATTAACCCCTAGTTTCGGTATACGGCGACTTTTTCGGACCGTTGGCGACAAAAAAAGGCGATAAATAATTCCAATCTGGCAACAGTTGTTTGACTTTGCGGTTTCCGAGTAGCATTGTCTAATCAAGCGTCGCTACGCGATGCTTTCTCGCCAACAAGTTTGGCGAGAAATAAAAAGTCGACGTATACCGAAACTAGTAATTAACCTCGTGCCTCAATGTTATGTATCGGTATACATAACATTTAGGCATTTCGGACATTTGAACTTTATTGATTTAATCTACATCTAGATGAACTAAGTAGGCTTTACAGGTGTAGCGGCCTCAGTAACCCACAGTCTACCAAAAGGATCCTCAAGGTAGAGATGAGTTACCTCGGCTTATATACTACTATTTCCGATGTCATTCTGGATACTGGTAGGAACGCAGAGGTAAATCTGCGCCCTCTAGTGAGTGGATGATTGAATGATTGAGGTTGCGTGCGTGTGGTAACCGCCACAAAGGAAAAGAAAATGGTTGAATATTATTTTGTATTGAATTGCTGTTCCTTTTATTAGATTAAATCAGATTTATATCATCTATATGAGCCCAAATTCAATAGTTTAACAGCAATTCTTTACAGCATGCATCCGATTCGAGAAACCGAAAACACAGGGTAATTTTGTTGAAATGTTAAGTCAAAATATTCTTGAAAATTAAAGAAAAGTATTTGCAAAGATTATATATGAATATTAAACTTAAAAAAGAGTAATTTTACCTGAAATTATTGATATATAACTTAGTTTATGTTTTTGAAGCTTGCACAACGAAAATTTTTGTTTACAACATGTGGAAAGGAAATTCTAAAGTTGAGATGTAAGTATTCTACTAAATTTTTAACAATTTCTTTTAATTACCGGTTATCTTACTTTTCTGCCATTTTCGAATCAAAACTTTTTTCAATGACATATAGTATTTTTTAATGTCTTTTTATTAATTTTTATAATTTTAAGATGCCTAAAAATCAATTTCTGAAAACTTTCCATTTCAGACATCGAAAATTTTTTATTCTTAGATTATTGATTTACGCATGGCAACTCCTTTGTATTGACATCGAGGAAAAAACAACGAAAAAAGAACTAAATTTTCAACAAAACTTATTTAGATAAAAATCATTCTATAAAAATTTTCCTTGTTAAAAATGGCTTCTAAACCCAAAGCCTCGACAAGATTAGAATATGAAATTTCAAGAAGTAGGGACGAATCAAACTGGAAAAAAGTTGCTGAATTGGCCGATCAATTAAATCAAAGAAGTACTGGATTCGGTAAATAAGTTATTTATTTTTTTTCCTCTAAGAAACTTTCAGGGACACCGGGCTTGTCATTTTTAAAACCAATTTATTAATACAATTCCATTATATTTTAGTCGTGCAGGCTTGATAAAGTTATAAATTGTTGTTTCTTCAATGAAAATATATTTATTCTTTAGTTATCCCTGATAAGAAACCTCTGAATTAACTTGTGAAGCCCATCCCTCTCTTTTTCTTAATTGTTCTTAAGGAAATTCGTATTTTTTATTGGCAAACAAATGAAACAGTTGAGTTCTATATTCTTCTGAAAAACTCCTTTTATAGTTTTTATGTTGTTATTATTATTAGTGTCTTGGTAAATTTTAATTTCACGGTACTGCTTGGCGCGGCTCCAGAAACAACAACAACTTGGCGAAACTCGCGTGTTCCCGCATTGCCAGATTCCTTTCCGCTGATGCAGTAACCCTAGTTACTTTTGAAAAAAAAACCAGACTCAGGGTTTTGGTTTGCTTTGGGCAACACAAAACAAACTTTACACTACACAATGGGCTAGTAGTGGCAATCCAGTTTAGTTTAGTTTGAATTATCGTCGCACTAGAGCTACACGAATGAGTGGCAATCCAGTATGCACGCGTTTGGGGTACGGGCAATTATTTTTTCCCTAAAAAAACATCAGTATCCAACATGGGGCAGTATTGTAGGGCCATGAAAGCCTAAATACTCGTTTGGGGCCCGGGCTATTTAGTTTTCTCTAAAAAACATCAGTATCCAACATGGGGCAGTATTGTAGGGCCCATTAAAAGCCTAAATACTCGTTTGGGGCCCCGGGCAATTTTGTTTTCTCTAAAAAACATCAGTATCCAACATGGGGCAGTATTGTAGGGCCCATTGAAAGCCTAAAATTGTTTGGGGCCCCGGGCAGTTTTGTTTTACGAAGCAAAACAAAAAATTTAAAGTAAAAAAAATTTAGTTTTATTCTTCAAAACTGAATGATAGCTAGCTGTCCAGCATTTTCAAACGATAAAAAATTCAGAATTTAATACGCACCATCCATAATAATCGGATGTTCAAAAGCCAAACGTAACCCAAACGTAATGACGATAGAACAAAAAGAAATTTAATAGAATAAAAATAATTCCGTGCCAACATCCGCGCAACCTAAATACCACGCAATATTACCAACGCCGGCGATTGGTCAAAAATAATTTAGAACAAAAAATCCCACGCGCCTAACATCCGCGCAAGTATAACCAGCGCCACCTAGCCACAACAAAGACGCCACAACGCATTTCACCAGAAAATGCCGCATCACCAAAAATAATTGTTTATCGCTCCCTACAAAAGCGCCAAATCCCTTGGCGACAGAAGTACCGTCAAATTAAAATTAACCAGTGTCTTCTTCTCAATGGTAAGCAGGAATGGGGAGCAAAGTCAGTAAGGCGCTTGCCTTTTATGCCAAGGGTCCCAGGTTTCAGCCCAAGCATTGCCCAAATAACTGCTTACCTCTGCTGCAGGCCTGGGCGCTAACGTGTTACTTGTAATAATTACTTTTTACAGTAATCTTATAGGTAATTCGTTACATTTGAAAACCCAGTAGTTTTACAGGTAAATTGTTCCATAATTTTCGAAAAAGTAATCTTTGTTACAGTAACGCGTTACTTTCATTAATTTTATCAATATCATTAACACTCTAATAAATGTCCAAAACAAAAAAAAAATCTTTAAAAAATAACAAAATAAAAAAAAACTTTCACATACTCTTCGCTTAGAGCAGAAATATTGTTTCCACAAAAATAAAATGTTCCCTACTGATTGTAGTGATTATGAACAGTGATGATTATTTTTTGGAAAATGTAAAAACTAGACATCCTTCCACCGACGCCGATTTAGAGTTGTCTACATTTTTCCAAAGTAACGACCATAATATGACAGTATTCTGTACCTTACCTACAGTTAAAAGCATATTAATAAAATATAATAGAATCTGGTTCTTTAGGTAGAACCAAAAAAGAAAAAAAGTCCCCCACATACTAAAAATTCCCGATCATAAATATGGTTTCACCTTACAAATCATAATCTGAAAATATTAAATTATCCAAAATGAGGTGTGTTTCGATGTCCAACAATATTAATACAGGACATCATGCATTTTTCCTTTTCGCCTCTGTTTGAAAGATTTTAACTTCTGGTTAAAAAATAAGACTCCTTTAAGGTTAAGATAAAGCCTTTTCTAAGTTTCAAACATATGTAGATCCTTATTCCTTAAACCCCTCCCATTGAAGTCTTAAAACTTTTCTAACAAACTAATATGAAGATAAATAGATTTTCCAAGTACCGTATATAATCGTGTATAGGCCGAGAAATTTTGGACAATTTCAATGCCGTAAAAATCGGGTCGACTATAACGAGACATCAAAATTTCAAACAAAAAAATCCCATTCCTTAAAATAAAACTAAATTTCAATCAAACTTAAGGTTTAGATACTATCTATTAAAAATAAGGACCCAAAAGCGGTTAAATCTTGAAGATGAAATAAGATTGATATCTATTCACGGTATCCACCATAATGATACTTAATTGTTAGTTCTCGACGTGATGCGTATTTTGCACGTGTAGCTCTGGCACAGGACAGTTCAGTCAACCAGTCTTTAAGGTGTAAAGAAAACATCGGTCCGTGACCTTGGCAGCATAGTCTTCACGCTTCACTGAACTTAGTTTCAACTAAGATTCTCCATTCAGGGTCGGCAATGTCAAGGACACTCGGAGATGAAACCCGTTTTATTTTCATTAGGGTTGAAATTTAGCTTGCAAAATAAATAAAAATTACGATCCCGTTATGAACCGGTTTCTTATTTTCTTCAGAAGGCTAGCCTTATTTCCTACCTCGACTTATACACGGGTTACCGATTTTGGAAGGATATTTGGTTTAAAAATGGGGGGTCGGGTTATACACGAGTATATACGGTATGTTAAAGCTGATTTTTATCTTATCTTACATTTTAAACATTTAATAGGTTGAATACAGACAGACTCACTTTTCAGAATATAAAAATTATACACAGGGTTCATACGCCTCCTGAAATTCCTGAAAAACTCCTGAAATTTCATTTTTTTTTTCTAAGGGCCATTATAACTCCTGAAATTTGTGTCTCATCCCCTGATATTTCCCCCCTCTCCTGAAAGAAAGTTGACGACACTAATCATTTTTTCTCTTTTCTCAGTCGGTTTTCCCCCGTACTTTATCAGGGTGTCTACCAATCGAAAAAGTCATGAAATTAGGGCAATGATCAAAAAAATTTAAAAAATTGCCAAAAAAGGCGATTTTTCCCCTCAAAAAGGGGTTTGGCTTTTACACCGAAGCCTCAAATTTTCCACAACATTTACACCCCTTGTTTCCTTTATTCTAGGTCTATATCAATAAAAACTAAACTTAAATTTCAATAGGAAACAATTTTAAATAAATTTTTTATCTTTATTTTATTAATAAAGATTTAAAAAAAATCATTAATATTTGAAGATGAAACTGATTTGATTGCACTAACATGTCTTCAAATATCGGCCAATGCGATAATAAACAAACATATTCAAATTTCTTCCGTGACACCTCCTGAATTTTACATCACTGCACTCCTGAAAAACTCCTTAGAAACTCCTGAATTTCACTATCATAGATAGAGTACGACAAATACATCTTTCAAAACTAAATAATAAAATAAAAGTTGCAAGCATGTATAAATACCTCGAAACTCTATATTTTTTCTTTTATTAACCCTCTGAGGGATAAGCAAATTGGCTCAAGTGTTAACTGATTTTCCCTGTATGAGATAAAAATTTTAACTGATTTATTTAATTTGTAACTGAAAATTTGATTTAGCAAATTTGGGTTTCCTGGTTGTTATGATTTTACCCGACCCGAAAAAACCCGGGTGGGTTTAAAAAAAAAAAAACACTTGAAAAAACCCATCAAAAAACCCAAGTGGGCAATTGAACTTAAAATTGACTTCACTGAAAATTAAAAAAAGTAAAAACTTTTTATACATCCAAAAAATATACATTTCATATCATTTTTAATTAATATTTTAGTATTCTTAATCTATTTTTACATTTTTGTACCTTCCAGCATATTTAAAATGCATTTACAAATTTAAATTTATACTTATTATTTAACAATTAAATATAACTAATACATTTTTTTAAATTTAAATTTCTATCGTTACAATATTCCGGATTATATAATTTTACACGTACACAAACAAACAATACTTGGTTCTAGACAATGCATTTATAAATTTAAATATACATTTATCTAATAACTATATGCAATTATTTTTTAATAGTTCTAATTTAAATTACATCATTCCTGATTATCTCTCTCAAGATGTTCAGTTAGTTTTAAAAATTGAAATGTATAGATAAATAATTAAAACTTCCCTAAATAAATCACAAAATCCTGAAAAACGCTTCCAAAATACTGGATAAAACGATAAAACCCTGAAAAAAAACCTAAAACCCGCAAAAAAACCAAAAACCCAAAAATCCTGAAAAACACATCCAAAATACTGAAGAAGAAAAAAAACCAAAGTGGGTTGTTTAATCTAAGTTTTCCATGAAAAAACCCTTGTTTTTAACAACCATGTAAAAGACTCCTCCATACTTTAAATTAATTTAGTAAAATTTTAAAAAATTAAAATTATCTGTGTTGCTGTAAAATCTGATAGTCATGTTAAGAGCTTTGGGTCTTTTTCTACTTGGCATTCTGTCATCTTGGCAAAGTAAGCTAGTTTTTCAAATTCCCCTCTCAGTGATAACAATTAATATAATCTAATATTTAGGGTAATATATGTATCAATGTACACTGCTCAAAACAATTAGGGGAGCACTTCGTGTACTTTTGTTAACCCTCTCAGCTTCAACGTTTTATTTTTTATTCTAAAAATCTAAAATTTGTGAAATAGATTCATTATACATCCAGAATGATATGGTAAAAATTAGGGAAAAAAATCTAAATTTTTAAAATTAAATTTAAGGGGGGGGGGGGGGGAATTGGAATCATAACTTTTGAATAAATTATAACAATAATTTTTTCATAACTTTATTTGTTAAAAAAGTTAAAATGAATTTTCAAACATCTAAAAATGTAAGTGTTAAGAATTTAGGGTCAAATTATTTCATAGAATTTTTTGGGAGTGAATTTTATTTTACCATGTTTTTCATATTTTCATTTAATTAAAACAAACATTATTTAATTCTTCAAAATACATGATTCTTCCATCTAACGATAAATAAGTGCAAGCTGAACTTAATGTGAAAAAGAATCGTAAGCTGATGATTCCAAATGGAATCATTAAGGGTGAAGGGTTTAAACCATGAATTCCCCTAATTCAGGGGTTCCCAACCTTTTTGCACCTGCGTACCACTTGACTTGTTGAGAAATTTTTGCGTACCACCAGGCCTAAATATTTTATTAAACTTAAAATTTGCACTCTTCTAAAAGTGTTCAACTGCTTTTTGATTTAAATTCCTGAGGAAACTTCATATTTAATGGTTAGATATTTGTTTATTTATTTATAACATGCTTATAATAAAGGAGAAATAAAGATTTAAATGATATTAATTAACAGTTTTATTTATTACCAACAAAATATATATCTATATTTTTTATGTACAAGAGTTCAGAAAATCCACTCTTACACAAGAAACTTGTAACAAATGACATCAAAAATAGCATAGTTCTGAACTGTAGAAAGCTTGAAATAGCTGTATATAAAAATTTATATAAACGATTCTACTTTCAGGAGATGAAAAAAAAACTTTCTTTAAAATTAATCTTGAAGACCTTAAAAATAATTTTATTTTAAAGTAAATTTTTTTGTTAAAAACTTTATTTTAAAAGTGAAAATGGGAAGAAAAAAAAATTCGATGGTCGCCAGGTCTGAAGGGGTTTTAAACAGAGATTGGAGCAACATGTAAATTGTAACACCATTATTTGTAACAGTTACTTTTTTTAGGTAACACCATTATTTGTAACAGTTACTTTTTTTTAGGTAACACCATTATTTGTAACAGTTACTTTTTTTAGGTAACACCATTATTTGTAACAGTTACTTTTTTAGGTAAAACCATTATTTGTAACAGTTTACCTACTTTTTTTAGGTAACACCATTATTTGTAACAGTTACTTTTTTTAGGTAACACCATTATTTGTAACAGTTACTTTTTTTTTGTCACACCATTAGAATTTTTTGAGAAAGTAACTGTAACTTTTAGCGGTAACCAAGTAAAGAAAAATTTCGTTACTTTTTCGTTATTTTCCAAAGGCTGTCGGACACCAATTTTGAAATGAAACTCCTTCAAAATTCAATGATAATTTTTTTTAATTAATTATAATTCCAGTTTTGTATGTGCTTATGTTTCGTTAATCATGGCTCTGTAATGTCTGAAAAACGGCAAGGTGGTTAAGGTAGCTCCCTATCTTGAGGGGTCTAATTTTTTAATACTTTAAAATTAACTAATTTTTTTAGTGGTAATGATAAATAATAATGTTAAATGGAATATTTGATTAAAACAAATTAAATTAAAATTAAATTTTTTTAAATAAATGGAAATTTTGAAGAAATTTGCCTTAAATATTAGGCAGTCATTCATTAGGCCTTCTTACATGTTTTGAAATGAGATTTAAGCAAAACTCCTAATATTTTAGGAATTACATGGTATCAAAACCATGTTTATAGAAATTTTTCCAAAATCAAGGAAATTTTAATATTAAAAAGTCCCTAAAATAAATTCTATCAATTATTTTACTTAGATCTCATTTCAAAACACACATGAATTTATAATAAACACGCAATGAAAATTTTATTACGTTATATCAAGTAGTTTTTGAGATATCAGGTTTGAAAAAAACGTTGAAAATACAGTTCTTCAGAAAACGCGTTTAAAGTATAAAGTTCTATCTTCCACTTCCGGTTTGGTTAGGGCAAAATTTGACACACTATGCTTTACTGAAATAGTCATAACTTTTCATTAAACTATCGTAGAATTAAAATTTTAAGTTTTTTAAACATAAATAATAAGGCTTCTTTTTAAAACAATAAACAATATTTGTGAAAATTGTCAAAATTTGCCATTTTCAAGGTAGGGAGATACTTAAATTCCAATTTTTAGATTAACTTATATCTTTGACTTATAGCTTGAAGTTTCTAAAAGTAACTGTAATTAGTTACTTTTCATATTAAGTAACTGTAACTATAACAGAGTTACTTTTTTAAAGTAACTTCCCCATCAACGGTTTTAACCTTGGAATTCACAACATTAATGCATAATCCCACTGCAACAACAAGTGGCTATTCAGAATAGCTTTGGCACTCTGTCATTTTGGCAAAGTGAACTAGTCTTTCAAATTCCCCTCTCAGTCGGTGGCTCTAAATCCATCCAGACATGTCGC
Organism: Oedothorax gibbosus; assembly: GCA_019343175.1. Classification (NCBI taxonomy): domain Eukaryota; kingdom Metazoa; phylum Arthropoda; class Arachnida; order Araneae; family Linyphiidae; genus Oedothorax; species Oedothorax gibbosus. Next base: position 41,604,390 of record CM033272.1, on the reverse strand, counting down.
ATGGCATCTCCCGCCAACGATTCTCGCAAAAGCTGTTTTCTGGTGAGTCTGTATTGAAAGCCCTTTTTTAAAAATCTAAAATTTGTGACATAGATTCGTTACACATTCAGATTGAAATGGTGAAAAACCAGGGTAAAAAATCTTAATTTTTTAAAACTAAATTTTAAGGGGAAAAGTTGGAATCATAACTTTTGAATAAATTATAACAATAATTTTTTCAAAACTTTGTTTGTTAAAAATAGGTAAAATCAATTTTTAAACATAAAAAAAATGCAAATATGAAGACTTTAGGGTCAATTTATTTGCTAAAATTGTTTCAGAGTGAATTTTATTTTACCATGTTTTTTAAATTTTTATTTAAGTAAAACAAACATTATAAGAGACATGATTCTACCATCTAACGTTATATATAAGTGCGAGCTTAACGTATACAGAAAAAAAAATTGAAAGCTGAGGATTCCAAATGGAATCATTAGGGGTGAAGTGTTTTAACCATGCGCTCTCCTAATTGTTTTGAGCAGTGTATAAATATTTTAAATTGTTTCACTCCAAAACCTAGGAAACTTGCCAATTTCTCTTCCAGTTTCAACATGCATTTGAAGTAGAGTTCAGGATGACAAAGTTCTCTCCTGCGAGAGAGCATTAATTTGAGCATTAATGCACATATTCTGTGAATCTTCTTGATTGCCTCATGGGGCTGGGGAGCCCAGTCAGTTACGCTTCCGCCTAGCATGCGAAAGGTCCCATGTTCGGGTCCCAAATTAACTGCCGACCTATAAACGGCCCGTGCTGCCAAAAATGTCCGACGAATAATACCCCGTGTAGAGGGAGTGCACGTTAAATATCCTCGAAAGTCCCAACGCTGTGTACGGCTCGTCACTTGACTGTGGTTCTAAAATACGATGCCCGTCGCCAATAGCCCTCGCGTAGCTCTAGTGCGAGGATAATTCAAACTAAACTAACTTTGATTGCCTCATCTTTTGTCATGGCATTGAACTCAACTTATTTAGTGTTTTTCTCTCTTATACAGATGTACAGGGCATATCCCTCAGAACTGAGAGCCATTGTTTTGTTGGGCGACTCTCGTTACCAATTTTGATTCTCAGATTACAATGGATCTGAGCTCTCTTAAAGTATTAAATTTGAAGTTTATTATTGTTCTTTCTATTAGTGCTAGATGTTAATGGGGCAGAAACGACTCTATAAGTGATGGTTATTATAATTATTTAGTATATTACTATTTACACATTATTTTGATCAAGTTTTTAATTAACTTCTTAAATTAACTTCTGGAGCGAATGTAAAACCTAGTACCTTTTGAGTTTCCGGCAATCTCTGCTATTTTTGTTGCCATTTGTTACGATTTACTTGTGTGTGAGTGGGTTTTCTGAACTCTTATACATAAAAAATAAACATAGATGCAGAATAAATTTTGAAGAGGACTTAAGAATGAGGATAAGTTAAATTACTCCTGATGTTGATATTTTAATCACAGGAAAACAATAACAAGTTTCGCACTAAAAACTATAAAAGTATATTTTGTATGATGATTAATGGTCCGGTGGTATGCCAAACAAAAAATCGAGTAGTACGCAGGTGCAAAAAGGTTGGGAACCTCTGGCTTATAGGGTTAAAATCTATTCAAGCAATATCATTTTATATCTCTAGTTAATAGTACATAATAAATATTTTATGTGATTTCTCACACTTAATATTCAACCTTGTTTATAGCATTGCTCATTTATAACATCGTAGACATTGTGGTCCCTTGAATAATGCTATAACCGTATACAGCCGTATACATAATAACCGTACATTGCCGACATACAGCCGCATACATAATAACATAACATTGCCGACATACAGCCGTATACATATAACCGTTCATAACCGTAACATACAGTAGCATTTAAACTTAAACTCATTTAGTGTTTTCTTTCTTATGCAGACGTGCTGGTCAACTTTCTTCTCGGAGAATGCAAGCTGGAGCATTTTTTAGAGGAAAACCCGCCAATTGAAGCCAATGTCGCCAAGGCGAAGACGGGGCTCGCGGAACCCAAGCGGTTCCTGCAGACTTGTATCAGTGAACAGGGGGCCAAGGTATGTGTGATTTTAAATTGAAATTGATAAAATTACAAATTGTTCGTATAAAATAAGTACAGATTTTTCCTATAAACTATGTGGATGTTGCTTAAATTATACCGCGCTGATGATGAAAATAGCTTTATTATCAGCTCTTCTAGCCAGCAGGTTGCGAACGCAGGTCTTTGTCTGCCTATGCCTGCGCTCAACATAGATATCATAGTTAAAGTATTAGATTGGCAGATCACACGTGACCTCCAATGCTAAAGACGGGATGCGCATGGAGACCAGAATAAGAAGGCAAATGGGCCAGTGTTGACACCACATTAAGGAGAAAAATACTACGAAAAAATACCGTTAAATTCTAAAATTATAAAAAAAATACCATAAAAATACGAAAAAAACGTTTCTTGTTTTTTTAAATTTACTAAAAAGATTCCAAAATGCAGCTTAGTATTTTTATGGTATTTTTTGGTAATTTAAGAATTAATGTGGTGGCCACACTGGCCCTCTTATTCTGGTCTCCATGTGTGTCCCATCGTTAGCATTGGAGGTCACATGATCTGCCAATCTAATACTTTAACTATGATATCTATGGTGCTCAAAGTGTAGGTCTATGATTAAGGGGTTGTTACAAGATAGGGGTTATGTTGGGACTGTTTACCTCTGTTGGTGTTTAGCTGGTTTAAAGTTATTCCTATAATTATATATGGTATTTTTCTGACACACTAGCTGACCAGTTTTTTTATAGTGTTGTCATTTTTCTTTTTTTAAACAAGACCACTGATTTTTAATGGGTTTCAGAAAGGTCAAAAACTCCAATTATTTAAAAAAAACTGAGATATATCATTTGTTCTGCTTTGAAACCGGTGTACATTTATTTAAACAGCAATGAACAAAGTTTGTGAGGATGTTGTATATCTATGAATGATATTGTGCAATTATATCTCTCCGAAGGTGCCAAATACAGCTTTTGCAACCTTATTGACAGCTCTATCTGTATAAAGTAGGTCCACTGGCTCTTCCATGCCAATGTTAAATAGTTTTGCCAGGATTGCTTGGCAGCTGAAGATGTATTGGGGAGACAGTAGGATGTTTTCTGGGCAAAGAGGAGAAATGTTGGTGTAATTAATCAAAGTTGTTACAATTAGCTAGTGTTGTATGATTTATGGTAATACATGTCCCTAAGAGGCCGGGGCCTAGGGCTCCTACTTTTTATTAATTACATATATTCCTGATGTCTTTCAGTTGAACGTAATGCGTGACGCTCACCTACTCCTAGCCAAGCTCCTCTATGCCCAAGGGTCGCACGAAGAAGCTCTAAACCACCTGGGAAAGGGAGGCCTGGATTCGCTCACCGAGAAGCAGCTCTCCAACAGAATCATGAAAGTGGTCGCTGAATCTTTTGCCATCAAAGGTGAGTTGATTGTTGTTGTTGACTTATTCCAGGGTTCGTACGCCTCCTGAAAAACTCCTGAATTTCATTTTTATTTTTTAAGGGCCCTCATAACTCCTGAAATTTGTGTATCATCTCTTGATATTTTCCCCCCTTCTCCTGAAAAAATTGACGACATGAATTGTTTTTTCTCCTTTCTCATTTGGCTTTCTCCTGTACTTTATCAGTATGTCTACCAAGTCATGAAATTAGAACAAAGGTCACGAAAATTAAAAAAAATCGCCAAAAAAGGCGATTTTTCCCCCAAAAAAAGGGTTTGGCTTTTACACCGAAGCTTCAAATTTTCCACAACATTCACACACCTTGTTTCATTCATTCACAATACAATAATAAACAAACATACAATAATAAACAAACATATTCAAATTTATTTTGCGATACCTCCTGAATTTACGTCGCTGCACTCCTGAAAAACTCCTGAATTTCATTTTTATTTTTTAAGGGCCCTTATAACTCCTGAAATTTGTATCATCTCCTGATATTTTCCCCCCTCTCCTGAAAAAATTGAAATGAATCATTTTTCTCCTTTCTCAGTTGGTTTTCTCTCGTACCTTATCAGGATGTCTACCGGTCGAAAAAGTCATGAAATTAAAACAAATGTCACGAAAATTTCAAAAATCGCCAAAAAAAACGGCGATTTTTCCCCCAAAAAGGGGGGTTGGCGTTGGCTTTTACACCGAAGCCTCAAATTTTCCACAACATTTACACCCCTTGTTTCCTTCATTCTCGGTCTAAGTCACTAGACCAGAACAATAATAAACACACATATTCAAATTTATTTCGCTATACCTCCTGAATTTACATCGCTGCAGTCTGCACTCCTGAAAAACTCCTTAGAAACTCCTGAATTTCACTATCATAGTTAGAGTACGAACCCTGTCAATTGCTGTCCCACAATTTCGCTTCACTTCTGCACATGAGACAGACTATTGTTGATACCAACGTTTTCTAACAACATTGCCATTTTGATAATGCTTTTTTTATTGCTGAAATTGATATTCTTTTTTTTTAGGCCTGTGCCTAGAGAAAATACCCCCCTCTTCCACAAGCAAGTTCAAGACAGCCGAACGTGAGGAACAGGTACTATTTGAATATCATTTATTGAACATCTAGTGTTAAGTTATTTAAGAGGGACTGTCAGTCCCATAGAGATAATGCATTTGTTTTGGAATCACAACTTCCGCAGAAGTATTGCTTTGCCATGTTAGCCCTTTTTTCCCAAGTATGAGAATCAACATAAAATCGAAATGAAACAAATTTTGAAACGAAAATGTTATCTAGTTATTTAATTATATATTTTTGAAGTTTTAAAATGCCAAAAATTACAGCAGATGGCAACACTATTTTAAAACTTAATCAATGAATAATTAAATAACCGGATGTTATTTTCTATTCAATTTTGTTTTAAATTGATGTTATGATGATTCCCATACCTGGTGAAAATGGAATAACATGGCAAAGGAATTCTTTTGCAAAAATTGTGATTTCAAAATTAATGCATTATCTCTATGGGACTGACAGTCCCTCTTAATTTCAGTATGTCTAACCTAATAGTCTTAATATAACTTTTTCTATCGTTCCAGATCCTAAGTGCACTGGTTCGTGCCGGCGATTTGGCACTAAGATATCTGCAGGAAGTAGAGCGCACACAGGGTAACACCGGTGGTACTGTACCACAGCTCTCCGGTGCCCCTTCTTCCTCCCCGTTGCCACCCACCACTGAGTACCGCATCGGGCCCATACTGGAGACAGCCCTGCAGAGGGCCCCTATACTCTACATTAAGAACGGGTAATTGTAGTGTGGAATTTGTATCTTGTATATGTTTTTGGGACAAAAAAAAAAGGTTTATTTCCAACCTGTTTATTAATAGTGTTAGCAAAATTATAAGTTTTCCTCTCATGCAAATACGGTTCCCTATAGCGGTGACGTCATCGGGCTACTGCGTAAAACGGTGACGTCACGGCATCTTGCTGCGGAGTGCCGCGTACGTTTGTTTACTTTTCTTTCACCGGAGCTTCATTTCGCGTCACGGGTACGCAGGCGCAATGCGGATTTTCAACTACCGCGGCTGCGGTGCTATTGTTTAGCAGTATATTTAAGCACAGGCTTTAATATTGCTTACTCACTCTTTCTTTTTATAAGCTTCGAATCTGGTGGTGATTTTGAGTTGAAGCGCCGGTGAACTGATAACAACATGGCGAAAACCCACTGTTTAGATATCTTTATTTTGAGCTTTAATTTTAAATTGATTTATTTTTAATTAAAAATTATTTTGATGAAATTCGTTTCTTGCTTCGTCACTTTGTCAAGTTTCATTCAACAAATAGACTAGCAAATGAATACCCGTTCTTTGCATGGACTAAAAGAAATATCAAATCGATCCAAGTATGTGTACCATCTAACCGGTTATAGGATCCTAAGCGTATATTATGGTTCCCGCTCGTTATAAAGTATAAAATCCCGTTTCACATTGCCTTAAAATTCCAAAATGAAAAATATCTATAAAATGCACTCATAAATGTCATCACAATTCCCTCATAAATACATAAAACCTTTTAGCTTATTTGGCGCATTTTTTTGGGAATAGTTTGGCTAGAAAATAAATATAGCTACAAACAAACCCATTATACAGCTCTAGCACAATGACCTTCGAACAACCAACCAGCTTATAAATTCTTTATAAAAAAATATTTTGCTCATTTAGCGCGTTTTAGTTAATAATTTGGCAAGTTTGGCAAAGTATTTGGCAACAAAAATAAAGTCATAAAACCCTAATATACAGCTCTAGTGCGATGGCCTTTATCAACCACCATAGTTCAATAATAGCTTAACTATATATTTATTGCTTAAACATGTATACATGCAGTCAACAGAACCATCAATGAAAAAAATCAAATAAACTCACCATAAAATCCTAGAATAGAGACTAGCGGAATTACGTCACTTGAAACATGTCAATTATTTTCCTTCATTTTCGGTCTAAGTCACTAGACCAATACAATAATAAACAAACATATTTAAATTTATTTTGCGATACCTCCTGAATTTACATCACTGCACCCCTGAAAAACTCCTGAATGTCACTATCATAGATAGAGTACGAACCCTGTATACAGTTGAAAACCATAGATCCCAAAATATGCACTTGTGGTGTGTTTTAAAAAAGTTTTCAACAGTTGATTTTCGAATAAATGATTGTTTCTTGAGTTGTATTCATTCTCTTTTTTTTTCTTTCAGAAAACTGAGCAATGCTATCGAGCAGTATCGAAAAGCTTTGACAGCCGTGGAGACCAGCTCAACACAGTCTTTAAGACAGGTAATTTGCTGTCAATAATCTAATTTTTTTAGCCGAGATAAATTCGTCAAAGGTTTTGTATAATGTAGAAGTTTGTTGCAAATGTGATAAAATTCCCATTATTATTCCTGCTTTGTAAACTAAGTTAATATATTTATACTTTTATATTTTGTGAATGGGTCAATATGATGAAACGTTCCAATTTACAGATGTGATGAGGCGTTACATGTCTGAAACAAAAATTGAATTATAATATCAATCTGTTATAACTTCTTAACATAGCTAAAAACTATCCTTTAACGCAGGGGTTCTAAACCTTATTGCACCTGCGTACCACTTGACTTTTTGAGAAATTTTGGCGTAACACCAGACCTAAATATTTTAATAAACCCATAATATTTACTCTTCTAAAAGTGTTCAAAAGCTTTTAGAATAAAGTTTTCCGAGAATATCATCATACAAAATATACTTTTATAGTCTTTAGTGTGAAACTTGTAGTTTGCCTTTGATTATATCGACATTAGAAGTAATAGGACTTATTTTCACTCTTAAGTCCTCTTCAACACTTATTCTGCTTCTACGTTAATTTTTTATGTGCAAGTGTTCAGAAAATCAACTCTCTCACAAGTAACTCGTAACAAATGGAATAAAAAGTAGCAGAGCCTGCCAGAAGGTACTAGGTTTTACATCCGATCCAGAAGTTATTTAAAGATTTCTCTTTAAAATAATGTGTAATATGTTTGCGTGCTCACTACTCATGAGTACAGACGCTATTAATAGCATCATGTTGCTCACATCACTCACGCGTACCACCTGAAATTTTCCCGCGTACCACCCCTGCTTTAAAGTCTTAAGCAGGGATTGGAGTAACGCGTTACTTGTAACAGTTACTTTTTTTTAGGTAACGCCGTTACATTTTTCAGAAAGTAACTGTAACTGTAACTTAGTTACTTTTAGCGGTAACGAAGTAACGAAAAATTGCGTTACTTTTCCGTTACTTTCCGAAGGCTGTCTGATGCTTATTTATAAATTCCACTCCTAAGAGAGAAGGGAACATTTCGCATTCCCGAAATCTGAGCTTTTCTTGGGAGGGAAAAAGCAAACTAGCATTGTCCACTTTGGCTGCTAACGGCAGCCAGAGTTGTGAAATTGTTTCGTTAATAATGATTTTCTTTGAAAAATGGCAAGATGGCTAAATTACAATTTTTCTCATAACTTGAAATTTCAAAAAGTAACTGTGAATCGTTACTTTTCGTACTAAGTAACTGTAACGTGTTACTTTTCGTATTAAGTAACTGTAACGGTAACAGAGTTACTTTTTTTATTAAGTAACTGTAACTGTAACAGAGTTACTTTTTTAAAGTAACTTTCCAATCCCTGGTCTTAAGCACCAACTTTAAGAAAAAATTGTAAGTGGCATCTTATTTCTGCAACATTAACTTTTTCTAAACGTTACTGGTCTGACTAATTTATGAGAAAATTCGGGGGTTTTATTTCTCTTATTATCAAACTGGAAACCACATTGGCTTCGTCACGACAAAAACTATCACTTGATGTAAAAAATATCCAAGCTGCTCAAAAGTGTCTATATTTTTTTTTTTTTTAAAAAAGCTCGCACCTGTTTTTCCCATCAGAAACTTTTTAAATCACAGCAAGGAACTTTGTAAACAGTTTGAGTTTTCAAACAGTGTTCCTAACATTTAATCATATTATTTCACCACAGTTTTTGTATCAAGGTAAATAATTTTGTTTTTTACATAAAATATATTTAAAAGAATTCTTGTTCTTAAAAATATAATAAACAATTGAATGTTTATAAATAAATTTGTATATGTGGCATCTGTTATTTTACTAAGAACAATTTTCAATGTTATGTAACCATTTTTTTTTAAATAAATTTATATATTGTATTAAAAAAAACTCCTCGGCGCAACAGCCCGTTAGTGGGCCGAGGCCTGCTGTGCCCATTTCAGCTTTCGTGACCTACGGCTCTGGGATGTTAGGCATATGTCCCGGTAAGGAAGCCAGCCTCACGCGGAACCCCCATGTTTAGTTCCCAAGCATGCTTGGTACCCATTTTATCAACCCACTTAAGGGATGAAAGGATGGTTTATATTGTATTACCTATATTATTTTTATCTTCAGACCATGTCTCGTCAACTGGCTGAGGTTCTTCTGCGTGGAGTTTCGGAAAAGAACTATGCTGATTTCGGATTGAAACGTGAGGGAAAAAACCCAGAAAGTCCATGGAAACCCAGGAAATATGTGGGCCCAAAGTAAGTGATTGTAGTGGTATTTACTTAAGAATTAATCCTAAAGCATATACATTCCTATGTATTTACTTACCTTTACAGTCCCTGGACAAATTATGAGACACACTGCAAGATTTCATGTAAAATATTAATTACCGGGTGATATTGTACCGTTTCATTATTTGAAATGGATTTGTTTTTTATTTTTATATTATCCAATCCATTACCGATTTATTGGACATCAATAAAACAGCATTCATTTAGAAAAGCATACGTTTATGAAGTTTTAAAGAAAAGTGAAATGAATGTTAGTAAAAGTCAATATTTAGTTGATCCACCTTTAGCCGCTATCAAAGCTTTAATTCTGCGCGGCATGCTATCTATGCAAGACTGTAACTGTCTCCCGCATTTGAGGATGATGATTCCACACATAAATAATCTTTTCTAGGAGCTGATACAGGTTTTTACTTGTTCATGTACAGTAAACTCCGTTTATCGGATGCTCGGGAATTAAGCTCTTTAACGATAACGATTTTCCGGTTAATTCAAGAGTAGAATAGGGTTCAATAAATGCCGATTTTTCTGGAAATATACAATGACATTATTGACTGCATTTATAACCTGTGCGTTAATCTACTTTTCTTCCCTATAACACCTTTTGGCCAAATTATGTTCTCCAAATCGAATTTTTTGCTTGGAAAATAAAATCAAATTTTACAATAGTTGCGGGAAATTTGACAATTTTTTGGGACCATATTAATTTTATGCGCAAATGTCAGGTGCAAAATCGATTTAATTTTTTTCCATATTTGAGACTTTCCGAGTTAATCGAGATGCCTATAATTCATATTATTGTGCTTTTATGTATCATACTTGTCAACTCAGTGTTGCATTATGTTTTAAAAATACAAATATGTAGGGATCCGGTAATTAATATGTCATTCAAGGATGTTTAAGACGTTATAAACGAGTAACGTTAAAAACAAGGTTGAATATCAAGAGTAGAATAGTAATCATATAAATAAGGTACTCATATTATTAATTAAAGTTATAAAATGACATTCATTGACTGAATTTTAACCCTATGTGCTCGGTAGTATTTTAATTTCTCCTTCTCTGGTTATTAATTTCTTAAGGCTTGAAATTAATTTCAAATCTGCCAATTTTTTTGCATTATTTGACGAATAAAATAGAATTTAAATAGTGAAAAAAAAACTTTATACTAAAACTTTTACTTAAAATGTGTACCATTCAGATAAATTTAGTGACTCAAACTGGTCAGTGAAAATCGTGTCTTTTTTTCATATCTGTTATGAAAACTTTTTATTTTGTATGTTAAATCATGTAAATTACTCTTTATTTATATTCATATTATATTTGCATGTTGAGTAATAGATATACATATACTTAAGCTTCTTATAATGCTTTCATGTATTAAGTGATGGTAGTGGTATTTACTTAAAAAGAAGATTCGTAACAGAATCTGTCACTTAACCCGCTTCCACACAACAGTTGTATTTAACAGGTGAAAAGGCGCCAAACACAGCATTTATTCTATATTAAACATTTACATGCTAAATTTGCCTAGTTTCTTTTATTTTATTTCGAAAATTCAATAATTATTAGTTATCGTTTTCAAAAAATAATTTATATTTCAAAGAATAAATATGTCATATTCCTCGCTTTTAAATAGAATGAAAATATTTCATATCAACATATAAAGAATCTCGTAGTGAAATATATTTGACGTCATTTCAAACGGAATAAATTTATTTTAATTTATTGTCTAAAAGAATTAAAGTTTCTCGAGCGAGATTATTGCGAATGGCAATGGTGATTTAATTCTAATAAAAATGGCTTCATATGCTTTTTAAATGATCATTAAATAAACTTTGCAGTTTTTTACATAATTGAAGTACTTCGAATTGTAATTCTTTTCTGAAATTTTCAATGTATTCTAATTGCGATGCACTGAATATTTTGACGTATCACACTTGTCCGTAGCATTTGTAGTTTGACTATGAAAGTGGGTGACGGACAGACAGACGGACTGAACGATTATAATACCTTCCACTTTTTACATTATAAACGTAGTGTGGAAGCTAAAATTAATTCCAAAGCATATACATTCCTATGTATTTACTTACATTTAGTTAAGATTTTATTAAACTTTTATCAAATTTTTTTTTTTTGGGGGGGGGGGAGGTTCTAATTTATACTTATTTTAGTGGTAAACTTTTACCCTCTGAGGGATATATAAACCTGTCATGTGACTGCCAACCTTTCTAGTAACACATATAATTTGTAACAAATTTATAAAATTACCAAATTTTTAAGTTTAAAGTGTAAAGGATTCATTTACAATGAATCTGCTACGTTAATTTTATTTAATAAAAAGTTAAGAAATTTTATTTTCGATGTACTATCATACCAATACCAATGAAACACTATTTTCCATCAACCATACAGAATAAGTTTATATTCTTAAATAATAATTGTAAATTCAATTTTTTTTAAAAACTTTTTGCTCACATTTTGTCTAGCATAACCTTATCACGTATTGCTAACTGTTTTAACGTTTTTGATATTATTTATTAAAGATTTTTAAATATAATATAATTATAAAAAAATTTACTTAAAATGTGTTCCGGTTCAGATATATTTAGTGACTAAAAATTGTCAATGTAAATCATGTCTGTTTTTTCATGCCTATTATGATAGCTTTTTATTGAATTTACTAGATCATGTGAATTGCTTTAATTTGTAAACGCATTGATATTAAATTTGTATGTCGAGTAATTTATTTACATAAAGTAGGACACCAAATGCTTGGCACCAAGCATGCTTGGGAACTAAACACTGAGAGTTCCGCGTGAGGCTGACCACCTTACCGGGACATATGCACTAGACACCCCAGAGCCCTAGGTTCCGGGAAACCTGGAAATGCACGGCAAGCCTTTGGCCCATTAATGGGCTGTTGCGCTGAGGAGTTTAGTTTTTAGGACACCAAATCTCATTAGGCTAAAATAATATTAAACCACTTAAATTACATAAAATTATTTTAACTTATGGTTTACTCTAAATGCACTATCTATACTTAAATTTTTCAATTTATTTTTGATTTCAATTATTTTTCTGCAAAGGTTTAGTGAATGTAAATAGAGAAAATCTTATTGTTCTGTTTCATAAGTGAGGCAATGGTAAGACTAACCGTTTTCTAGGATATTTTTCAATGCAAAAACAACAATAGCAACTGATAATATATTTTTGGTGACAAATTATATTATATTGATTTTCTATATTATAAGTTTGCTAAGGTTTAAGTAGAATTGTTTACTAATAGAAAAGTAATTTTAGTTTCATGAGTATTTGGAAAGAAATCTGTGTTAAAACTCAGTTAAAAGTTTTTAAGAAAGTTTTTAATATGATTAAATTATGCATTACATCATGAGTAATTATACTTAATAAATCAAAGTATTTATGCATATACAATTCTTTAAAATATATATTTTTTTGCAACTTTTAGTGAGTTTAAATAATCATAATTGAGTTAGAAATCAAATGTTTGCCATTCCAGGGTTCGTACGCCTCCTGAAAAACTCCTTAATTTTATTTTTATTTTCTAAGGGCTCATAACTCCTGAAATTTGTCTCATTTCCTGATATCCCCCCCCCCCCCCCCCCCCCCCTGAAAAAAATTTAAGACATGAATAATTTTTTTCCTTTCTCTGTCGTTTTTTCCTGTACTATATCAGGATGCCTGCCAGTCGAAAAAGTCATGAAATTAAAGCAAAAGCCACGAAAATTTAAAAAAATTGCCAAAAAAAGGCAATTTTTCCTCAAAAAAAAAAAGGGGGGGTTGGCTTTTACACTGAAGCTTCAAATTTTCCACAACATTTACACCTCTTGTTTCCTTAATTCTCAGTCTATATCTATACTATAATATTAGTCACTAGACCAATACAATAATAACCAAAATTATTCAAATTTATTCTGTGGTACCTCCTGAATTTACATTGCTGCACTCCTGAAAAAATCCTTAGGAACTCCTGAATTTCACTATCATAGATACGAACCCTGCATTCGCTGTTGAACTCAAATAAAACTTGAAGTCACCATTTTAATGCTTTAAGTATGATAGCCTAAGGTTTAGAAAACTTATTTGAATTAGTTTTTATTTTATTTCAAAGGAGAACACAATTCAGTTGAGGATTTTCATTCTTGCCTTATTTACATAAAAATTATTTATTTAAAGAACAAAAACACCTGCAAATTACAAATGAACTGTTTGTACCATGCGAAAATATACGCTAATGTGTTCCCTGTGACTCAGATTGTTAAGAGGGACGCCCATTCGACAGCAATGTGGAATTCAGCAAAGAAATTAACTGACCTTGAGGTAGTTATTTCGTATGGACAGAGTATAAGACTTTTAAGTTGTGAAATGTGATTGTGTAGACAAATCAAAGCTGACTTGTAACCATTTGGCGGGGGTTTACATTGTTGGCGACTTTATTGCATGGAAAAGTACCTAAATTTATTGCGATCAAATGTTGCAGTTGGTGTTCAATCACAACCAAGTCAGCAATGCAAATGTACATTGTGTTTATTTCATTGGAGCTTACTTTTTGAATGTTACTAGATGGGAAAAGGTGTCTTTAAAAAAATAACTACCTATTCATTTTAAAATCATACAAGTCCCAGTGTATATCCAGGTGTTGAATTTCTCTTTGTGGTTTATGCTTAGTTACCAAAGTTGTTTTTAAGAAGGATTGTCAGTCCCATAGAGCTAATTGCATTAATTTTGGAATCACAACTTCTGCAAAAGTATTGCTTTACCATGTTATCCCTTTTTTTTCCCCCCCAGGTATGGGAATCAACATAATATGGAAATGAAACAAATTTTGAAACGAAAATATTATCTAGTTAAATATTTTTGAAGTTTTAAAATGCCAAAAAATATACAGTAGATGGCGACAGTATTTTAAAACTTAATCAATTAATAATTAGATAACCTGATGTTATTTTCTTTTCAATTTTGTTTTCAATGGATGTTATGATGATTCCCATACCTGGGGAAAAAGGGATAATAACACGGCAAAGCGATTCTTTTGCAAAAGTTGTGATTTCAAAACTAATGCATTAGCTCTTTGGGACTGACAGTCCCTTTTAATGATCTACTACAGAATTAAATTCATAAATTTTATGCAATTAACTGTTAAACTCCATTAAGATAACTGCAAACATATCAATACTTCAATTCTGTTTCAGGCAGTACGCAATGCAGTGCTTGACCTTTCGCCAGAGTTTGAGGAGGCCAGGGCCCACTCCTACAACAATGTATCTGCAGTGTACGATCTCCTAACCATTGCCCTTGCTCGAAGAGGGGAGTTCCACATACTCGTAGACGTAAGTAATCAATATAGATTACAGTACACTTTCTTAGTTGTCTGTGTGAAGGTGATTATGTGTTAGAATGTGGCTTATAAATTTTAAGTAACACACTCAGAGGCCCATGAAAGTTTAGTTTCATTTAAAAGAGGTTAATAAAATATATACAATTTGTATTTGGGATTCCATAAACATTAGACAACTTTTTAAATCCATTCAAAACAAGACTGCTCTAAGTAAAACTTAAGTTTACACGCTATATAGTATTTCGAATAGAAGTAGTGGACCAACAGACTGGCAGCTTATAAACAAGAGAAGGGGGGAAAGTGGAGAAAAAAATAATAAATCCCTTTGGGATTGGGGAGAAAATGTAGGAATTTTCCTAGTAAACGTAAGTACAATGACCTCATTATATCGCCGGTCAAATGACAAAACCATGACTGTGTAAAAACACAGGATATTGAAAAAACTGGATACTGTTAAACCCACTGTTTTCAAAAACCGCCAATCCCTAGAACGTGCATGTGATATATTGTACAAATCACTATAAAGTTATAATATTAACCACACAAATGTATACTATTCTAATATTCAGTTCTTTCTTAATAACACTCAGTTCCAACTAAACTAAACAAATGTGCAAAAAACACAGGGATGGAAAACTGGATACTGTGTTTAACACCCAAAGTGTTCAAAAACGCCGATC
This sequence comes from Oedothorax gibbosus, assembly GCA_019343175.1. Taxonomy (NCBI): domain Eukaryota; kingdom Metazoa; phylum Arthropoda; class Arachnida; order Araneae; family Linyphiidae; genus Oedothorax; species Oedothorax gibbosus. The sequence goes on along the minus strand of CM033272.1, from coordinate 41,589,208 downwards.
CCTGGAACGTGCACATTCGCCTTTTTTGTCGTTTTACGAACAATATGGTATTTTTGTTTTGTTGTGTACGTGAGGGATATTATAACGCCCAGTGGCTTAGTGCTTTGCATTGCCATGCTGAAGTTCTGGGGATCAAACAGTTTCATCTCTTAAGTGGGGCGATAAAATGAGGACCCAAGCTTGCTTGGGAATTAAACATTGAGGGTCCCGTGTGAGGTTGACCACCTAAAAAAAAGGTCACCACCTGTGTTAAAATAGAGATTCCAATCTTTAAGACACGAGGTATTTACTTAATTTTGAAATTTTGGTACCGAGGTTGACATTTTTATAGAATTGCCCTCTACCTTTCATCTCTTAAATGGTGCGATAAAATGAGGACCAAGCATGCTTGGGAATTAAACATTGAGGGTTAAGTATGAGGTTGACCACCTAACCGGGACAGCAATGCTGTTCTAGACCTGTCCCCAGAGTTTAATATTTCTTGTAAACATGACCTTATTCTTACCTTTTTGAATTTAGGTTCCTAACTTTTTTCATTATTTTGCAGTCTTTCGAAAGAGCCATGAAATTCTCGTTCGAGAAACAGCATGTGTGGATGCAGTTTGCCCTCTCACTGATATCTGCTGGGAAAGTGAGTAGCCTCCAGCAGGGCCGGATATAAAGATTTGCCGCTTGTAGGCTACGATCGATTTGCCGCCCCTGTCACAATATTCTCCCCCTTTAGCTGAGGGTTTTTCTATTCCTGTGATGCCGTGATTTTTAAAATGAATGCATTCTTCAAATAAATCGGAATCTAGATAATTTGAATAGATTTCTTTAACTGGTGGCCTTGTTTCTTATTAAATCCTCAGTAATTATAAGACTATTAAGTAATTGTGTTAAGAAGCAGAACCTCCCGTGGTACTCATTGTACGCAACGTTTCTTTTCTTGAGTTCATTAATAATTTACGGCTCATTGTGGTTTACGCATTAATATAAATTATTTGTTTTCTTTATTATAAAGATACTAATATTTTTAAGAATATTTTTTATGCCTAATGCCGCTTTAATGGGTCTTAAAATTTGCTGCCGCCAAAAATTCGCTGCTATAGGCTACAGCCTACTTAGCCTATTTAGAAATCCGGCCCTGGCCTCCAGAGTTCAACAATTAACATCTTTCTTTATTTTCCAAAGATCAGCTTAAATTCAAACTAGAATAATAAAACAAAGCTTATAAAAGTTAAATGTGGTTAATTAGTAGGACCAGTATTTTGTGCAGTTATTTATATATTTTTTTTCTTTTGACCTTCTTAAAAATCCTTGTTATTTTCACAGTGTAGGAACTTTAAGGTTTTATATTCTATAACGAGTTTTTCTTTTGAACTTTTTTATACAAAAAATATTTTTAGTCAAGGTTCGAAAAACTCATTAACTAGTTAAGTAACTTAGTCTTTAGTCAAGGCTCGAAATTTTACCCGTCCCAGAGGACAGCTTGTCCAACACTGTACCCGTCCTTCTTTGAAACTGACTCGTCAAACTCTAATTACATAAATAGCTTCTAAATAAATAAAAATATAATTTTCTCTTATTTATTGCAAAAATGTATATAAATTGCACAACGAATTAGTAGTTACTAGGATTGCATTATACAGTAATTAAAGTAATACTAGGTTACTAATAGTAACCTAGTATTTATTTTAGGAAATAATTTAAAATGTATCACGAACATTAATGGAGAAATGGCCGCCCACGAAGACGTCGGATTCAAGAAATTTGTTGTCCTCGGGGAATTTTTGACCGACGAGGGGCTGTTTTTAGTTATAGTTTAATGGAGCTCTGCAGTTAAACCTATGATTTATTTAAAATATTATAGTTTTTAATAACTTTTTTATTTCCATTTGGATTGTTAATTATACAACCACTGTAAAATATATTCACTCTTATTGAATCAATTAAAATATTGTATGCGCTATGTTTTGGAATATTGTAGAAAAGTTCCTTCCATATTCTTTCATTTCCATAAACTAAAACAAACTTGAACTTTTCAAACCTTTCTTAGCACGCCCGCGCCTACCAAGTCCTCGAAGAAGCATCCCGCCTCCAGCCTGACTCCCCCTGCCCTGCTTACTAGCAGCACGCCTGTGCCTGGAGCACCTGCGCCAGCCCCAGCGCGCGCTGCGTGAGGCAGAGCGCGCCCTGCGCAGGGAGACGGCCCACCCCCTCGGCCTGCTGGCGCGTTGCCACGTGGCGCACGGCGCCGCACTGGAGGCGACGGCCTGCGCTGCTCGCACGCAGGCGCAGCGCGCTGGCCTGAAGGCCAGGGCCTTCGAGGCGTTCAGCAGGTGAGATGTTGGATTAGTAGGGATGAGTAATAATAATGTTTTTTATGTTGGATAGTAATTTGTAAAATTTTTTGGCTGGAGATTTACTCCAAAAATAATCATAAGACATACTGTTGTGACTGGTGTGTGAGCAAGGCTAATGCCCCATGTGCTGGTGTTAGGATTATCACGCAATTTGTGCCGCAATGACTTTTGTCTACTTTTGTGACGTCACGATGGTAGGTTCGGTATTTACGTCGTGACGTCACGAGCAGTCACGGTGAAGGCACCGACCACGTTGTTGTCTACGAGTTCGTTGCGTGGTGGGCGTCTTCTAGTCTTGTTCGCTTGCTCTCTTCGCCCGCGGGGTTTAAAGTTCAGATGGAACTTTATTAGTTTTATTAAATTTTAAAATGAAGTAACTAAGTCTTTCCTTGCTCAATCACTTACGTTTGTTTATTCCTTTCTCCAAAGTAAGACTGTTATTATTTATTTTGTCTACAATGTATATTTTAAGAAGAGTTTATTAAAGTTTCTCCGTTTTTAGTCAACTGTTTATTTGTGAATCATTGCTACTCTACTTATCATTATTATGCTACTTATTCTTCCAACCACGCGCTGCTATATCATTAGCCTTTGAATAGAGGCTATTAGCTGGACATTTATGTTGTTATTGTTGCTAATCCCAGTTGGTGTTGCTGTGCTACACCACCTCCAGTAAAACCAAGAAGTCCATTAACAAATTTGGGTCGCTTATAATCTCGGAAATCGAGAAATTCAAGCATTTAAGGATATTACGCTCAGGAAAGGCCTGGTCGACCCTGCACAAATCGCACTCCGAGAATTGTTTCTCTCCCTGTTGGAAAGCAAGAGATGGACCCTTAAAAAGTGTGAAAGAGCCCAAAAAGGAATTCCTCAGACATATATTCATTAATACTCTTAAATTATTTTTGGTTTGCGTGGACAAATTAACCAATAATTTCACTATTTTTAGGTCTGCAAAGCTTTGCAGAACTTGGGCTTTCTTTTTGCCAAGCATGAAACCACTTCTACTAACAAATTTCTATTTGAATAATATTTTACTTATAAATCAATTCACGGTCACTACATTTGCCCCTAAATGTAATAAGTGAGGAGTTTTTGCAGAGCTAAACTTATCTCCAAGTTAAATACATAGCTTTATCATTTATAGCTTCATATAGCCCAGCGGTTCCCAACCTGGGGGTGATCGCCCCCAAGTGGGCGATTTGTGTTATCAAGGGGGCAAAAAATACATCAGTGACCAACAGCGGGCCATGAGTATTCAAAGGGGGAAAATTAAAATAATGTTGTACCTTTGTACAGTAAAACCATTCTCCAACCAGAACCAAACCAGCCAATTTTTACTTTAAACTCAATTAAATTTTCTAGAAACCTGTAAAAATATCTTAGTTAATTATTTCACTTAAATTGTTCTTTGAAAATATGTGTTGTATGTTTTTTCTATTTTATTTAAAAGTGACCAGATAAAGCTTCTTTGTTTTGTTTTTTTATAAATGGTAGTAAGTGTTATAAAACTGTTTTATAGTTACACTTTAACTCAAATCATGATTAGACATGACATGAAAATTAAAAGGGGGCGATGGATGTTAATCAACCTAAAATACGAGGCGATGGTCCAGAAAAGGTTGGGAAACACTGATATAGCCTATATAGCAGTACTAGCAAATTTATACCCGTTCTTCGCACAGAATAAACAAAATATCAAATAGATTCCAAATATGTTACCATATACCCTGTTATAAGATCATAAACTTATTATTGTTTCCACTCGTTATAAATTATAAAATCCCGTTTCATTGCCAAAAATTCCAAAATGAAAAATACGCTATAAAATGCACTCATAAATGTCATCAGAATTCCCTCATAAATACATAAAACCTTTTAGCTCATTTGGCGCGTTTTGGAAAATAATTTGGCGAGAAAATAGATATAGCTATCCACACCCATTATACAGTCTCTAACACAATGACCTTCGAACAACCGACCAGCTTATAAATTATTTATAAAAGAAATCGCCTATTTGGCGAATTTTAGTTAATAATTTGGCGAGTTGGCAACGTCTTTGGCGAAAAAATACAGACATAAAACATTAATAGCTCTAGTGCGATGGCCTTTATTAACCATCATAGTTCAGTAATAGCTTAACTATACATTTATTGCTTAAATATGCATACATGCAGTCAACAGAAAAATCCAATGAAAAAATCATCAAATAAACCCACAATAAAATCCAGGAATGAAGACTGGCGGAATTACGTCACTTGAAACATGTCAATTATTTTTCAAATAATGAATTTAGTTTCTGAAAGTAATGGCAAAAGAATAAAAAATAAACATTTTGAATTTTAAATGTTTTCGTTAAAAGTTTATTTAATTTTTTCAGCCGATGGCATCAGGAAAGAGAAAAAATGATCGGATTTGAGCGAAAGTGGTGTATTTTTTTCAGAAAATTAGAATTTTCTCTAAAAATGGAACAAATATGAAAAAACTAAGCATCAGGTGCACACGTTGGTATTAAAGGGAATCTATCTTAAAATTTTCGAATTTCTGAGGGCAGTATATGTAGGTCTTTTACGATCCGATAACAGACACACAGACAGACTCTTTCTTTTATTATTATAGATATATAGTTTTATTCATTTTAATAATTGTTATTTTTTTGTGCAGAGCAAGCTCAGCAGATCCCAACGACCATTTGCCAGAATTTTTCATGGCTTTGCATTATGCTCAGGCAAGACAGGTAACGGTCATCCTTACCTTAATTAATCATTTTTAGTATTTTTGCATAATAACCTGTTTAGTAGATTTGTAAATCTAGTAGAACACATCAAAATTGTACAAATACAAATACAAAAATTGTCGACCAACAACAGGCCAGAGGCCCAGCAAGGTTGGTCCAAAATAAATCTAATACATGACCAGTTTCCAATGTCCGTCAAGTTTCTTCTTAAAATCTTCTACTCTCTTCGAATGCACAACATAATCTGGTAAAGCATTCCACTCATTGACAACTCTATTGTAAAAATAATGTTTTCTTACCTCCCTTCTAAAGCCCGATTTATTCAACTTCTGATCATGACCTCTGGTCCGGCTATTTAAAGTAAAATCTAAGCCCTCCATGTCTCCCTGTTTTATGAACTTGAATAACTGTATTAAATCACCCCTAGCTCTCCTGTTTTCTAGGGAATACATGTTTAAAGATCTTAATCTGCTATCATAATCAATACCAGATAGACCCTTAATCATTTTTGTAGCCCTATGCTGAACTTTTTCAAGCAACTCTATATCTTTTCTGAGGAAGGGAGACCAAAACTGAACAGCAGTACTTTTTATTCCACAAGATCTCAAGTCCTCAATTATACATGCTTAAAAGTATGTTTTGCATTTGATTTTTTCCCAAAATTGCATAAATTTATTGCTGGAAAACCTTTTCAAGATCTCCTAAATCTGCTTGACCTTTTTGCTCATAATTTATTTTTACATTTACCAAGTAGGTTTGTTACAGAATCTGTCACTTAAACCGCTTCCACACAACATTTGTGCTCAACAGAAAACAAACTATTTATACACCTCAGAAAGAAATTCACCAAACAGAGCCTTTAGCTAGTTATAATTAAACATTTAAATGATAACATTAATTATTTTCATTAATCTTCTTTCTCAGATTTAATAATTAGACTTTATTGTTTGCTTAATTTCGAAGAATAATAATGTAATCTTTTTTAATAAATGTCTTTGTGTCGCCACAATTTCCCATTTACATTTCTTTCGAAAATTCAGTTATTTATCGTTTGTTAAATTAATTTACAGTTCGAAAAATATATAATTAGTGCAATTGATGCTTTAAAAATAAAGGCGAAACTTTGCATATTTTTAATGCCAAGTTAGACTTCTCTATGCATCTTTCTTCATACATATATAATAAACCATCAAAAAGAACTCTATTGTGATATTACAACAATCCAAACTGAATTATATCACATAAATAAATATTCTTTCAAAAGTTTTTATTTTAAATAAAGCTTCTCGTACGTTTAACGAAATAGCAACAGTGAAAATATTGAATAAAAATGGAATTTGCATGTTATTTCAATGTAGATTAAATTTTTAGTTATTTAAATTTTAAATAAACTTCTAATTTAATTTTTTTAATGAAATTTGGAATGTAGCCTAATCTGATTTTTTGCTTCAAAATGACATATCCCACTTGTCTGTGGACTTGTGGTTCTTTCTGTGAAAGTGGGTGACAGACGGACAGACTGAACGATTATAATACCTTCCACTTTTTACGTTATAAACGTAGTGTGGAAGCTAATAAATCAGCTGCGCGAACTATCGGTATTTTTGGGAAGCTTGAACATTCTAGTTTATGATACAAGAGTTAGAATTAACAAAAATTGTAAACTGGAGTTTTAAAGAAGTGCATGCAGTGAATCCGTATTTTCCCGCAGCTCAACGAGGCCGTGCAGCACGTCAAAATGGCGCTACATCTACGCAGCGAGCATGTCCACTCTCTGCACCTGCTCGCATTGTTGCTCACAGCTCAGAAGCAGCACCCGGAGGCACTGCAGCTGATCGAAGCTGCACTGGAGGAGTACCCAAACGACTTCAAGTGAGTGAGTTTCTGAGTACATGCTTGTAAAATCTGTGGGTTTAAAAGTCCTTGGGTTCATTGTTAACATTTTACTGAGTGTAAGGCTAGGGAGCCCTGCCTTTAAGGTGCTTGACCTTGCATGCGGGTTCGGGCACAGGCATTGTCAAAACAACAGCCAACCTATAAGCGGTCTGTGCAGCCAAAAGAGCCTGAATAATACTCCGTGAAAAAGGAGTGCACATTAAATAGTCTCCAAAGTCCAGACACTGTGTATGATGTCGTCCTCAAAAGTGTCGACGCGTCACTTGACTGTGCGTCTAAATTACAACTCCCTCAGCAATAGCCCTCGTTAAGCTCTGTGTTCTAGGCCATGCAGCATGTCACAATGACGTTACACCTCCGCAGCGAGCACGTCCACTCTTTGCACCTGCTCGCACTGCTGCTCGCAGCTCAGAAGCAGCACCCGGAGGCACTGCAAGCTGATCGAAGCTGCACTGGAGGAGTACCCAAACGACTTCAAGTGAGTCTCGCTTGCCTCGTAATACCCCGTAGACAGAGGGCACGTTAAATAGGATCCAAAGTCTCGTCGACGTGTGTCGTCTTTAAAAAGTTGGGTTGGGTGTTGACTCGTCATTTGAATGTGGGTCTAAATTACAACGCTCATTGGCAATAGCCCTTGTTTAGCTATATAGTGTGCTAGGCCATGCAGCATGTCACAATGACGTTGCACCTCCGCAGCGAGCACGTCCACTCACTGCACCTGCTTGCACTGTGGCTCGGAAGCAGCACCCGGAGGCACTGCAAGCTGATCGAAGCTGCACTGGAGGAGTACCCAAACGACTTCAAGTGAGTCTCGCCTGCCTCGTAATACCCCGTAGACAGAGGGCACGTTAAATAGGATCCAAAGTCTCGTTGACGTGTGTCGTCTTTAAAAAGTTGGGATGGGTGTTGACTCGTCACTTGAATGTGGGTCTAAATTACAACACTCATTGGCAATAGCCCTTGTTTAGCTCTATAGTGTGCTAGGCCATGCAGCATGTCACAATGACGTTACACCTCTGCAGTGAGCACGTCCACTCACTGCACCTGCTTGCACTGTGGCTCAGAAGCAGCACCCGGAGGCACTGCAAGCTGATCGAAGCTGCACTGGAGGACTACCCAAATGACTTCAAGTGAGTCTGCTTCATTGAGCTATCTGTCAATCTATAAATGGTCCATGCGGCCAAAAAGTCTTGATGACTAATACCTGTGTGGAAGGAGTGCACAGTAAACATTCTCCAGAGTCCTGGCGCTGCTTACGATATCACTCCTAAAAGTTGTGTTGGGAGCCTGCCTACTAAGTTGTCTTCTTGTCACTTGACTGTGGGCCTAAATTACAACGCCCTCAGCAATAGCCCTAATTTAGTTCGATGGTACGCTTGGCCGTGCAGCATGCCAAAATGGTGTCCTCCGCAGTGAGCACGTCCATTCACGGCACCTGCTCGAACTGCTGCTCACGGCTCGGAAGCAGCAACTGGAGGCACTGCAGCTGATCGAAGCTGCACTGGAGGAGTACCCTAACGACTTCAAGTGAGTGAGTTTCTGGGTACATGCTTGTAAAATCTGTGGGTTTAAAAGTCCTTGAGACAATTGAAAGGTAACAGGGGAAAACACCTTCATTGTGTTGGAATCTGTTAGTCTGCTTCTTAAGCTATCTCTGAGTGCATGCTCGTAAAATCTGTGAGTCCTTGAGACAATTGAAAGGTACAGGGGGAAAACACCTTCATTGTGTTGGAATCGGTTAGTCTGCTTCTTAAGCTATATCTGAGTGCATGCTCGTAAATCTGTGAGTCCTTGAGACAATTGAAAGGTACAGGGGGAAAACACCTTCATTGTGTTGGAATCTGTTAGTCTGCTTCTTAACTATCTCTGAGTGCATGCTCGTAAAATCTGTGAGTCCTTGAGACAATTGAAAGGTACCGGGGGAAAACACCTCATTGTGTTGGAATCTTTAGTCTGCTTCTTAAGCTATCTCTGAGTGCATGCTCGTAAAATCTGTGAGTCCTTGAGACAATTGAAAGGTACAGGGGGAAAACACCTTCATTGTGTTGGAATCGTTAGTCTGCTTCTTAAGCTATCTCTGAGTGCATGCTCGTAAAATCTGTGAGTCCTTGAGACAATTGAAAGGTACAGGGGGAAAACACCTTCATTGTGTTGGAATCTGTTAGTCTGCTCTTAAGCTATCTCTGAGTGCATGCTCGTAAAATCTGTGAGTCCTTGAGACAATTGAAAGGTACAGGGGGAAAACACCTTCATTGTGTTGGAATCTGTTAGTCTGCTTCTTAAGCTATCTCTGAGTGCATGCTCGTAAAATCTGTGAGTCCTTGAGACAATTGAAAGGTACAGGGGAAAACACCTTCATTGTGTTGGAATCTGTTAGTCTGCTTCTTAAGCTATCTCTGAGTGCATGCTCGTAAAATCTGTGAGTCCTTGAGACAATTGAAAGGTAGCGGGGGGGAAAACACCTTCATTGTGTTGGAATCTGTTAGTCTGCTTCTTAAGCTATCTCTGAGTGCATGCTCGTAAAATCTATGGGTTTAAAAGTCCCTAGCTCATAGAGGATGTACTCGATTTTTTTTGTCTTGTGTCTCTTTGTATCACTCAGAAGCATTGTAACTTCAACTTCTAGTAATTGAGCATTAGACTATATAATTACATAAGTATGTAGTATGTGTTCATAATATATGTGCGTTTGAGTGTCCTTTGGTTAGCAGTTACACTGGGGTACTCAAGGCTTCTTGGGAAGTTCTTTCCCCTTCAAACCAGGGCCGGATTTCTAAATAGGCTAAGTAGGCTGTAGCCTAGAGCGGCGAATTTTGGGGGGCGGCAAATTTTACGACCCATTAAAGCAGCATTCGCCATAAAAAAGTAATAATTTAAAGATACTAATAGTTTTAAGTAAGAAACAAATAATTTACATTAATGCGTTAACCGTAAACGTATATATAGTACTAATATTTAGTAGCAAACATGGCAATTGCACCCTCTCCTCCCGTATTTGGAAGTTGAAGAAAAAAATCGTAGAACAGTTTAAAAATTCGTTTATTATTTCGCTATCGATTTAGAGTGTAAAGGTACATATATGATTCTAATATGTAAAAAAAAAATAGTCAAGAAAACTATATCTGGGATATCTTACAACAGAAGTGGGGGGGGGGGGGTAGCAAAAACACCATTCTGACGTCGAACAAAAAAAAGAACACAAATAAATTCGATCGTAGCCTACAAACGGCAAATCTTTAAATCCGGCCCTGCTTCAAACCCATAGTAGAAGTTGCCTGATCTAGGACAATTCAGACTAGAGACACAACAAATTTCAAAATGTACTGAAATTTTGTGTCTGCAGCATTTCGCAGAAACTTAAATGTAGAAGCCTTAGGCCCGAGCCTTATGGCAGATCAGGCCAAGTCTGTTACTTTGACTGTACATGAATGTTCTTTTTTTGTGTATTTGCAGCCTGTTGTGTACCAAGGCCCACTTAGAAGAACATTGTGTGGGAGCAGAAGTGGCCCTGCTCACCAGCAAGCATATGCTGCAGCTGTGGCAAAAAGCCTACCAGACACAGTGAGTAAAAAGACTGCTCTTGAGAGAAGTTTGTTTTATATTTAGGGTTACCATAAGGCCAATAATATTGTGACCATTAACCTCTTAACAGTCGGATAATTTTGTGGAAAATGGTGTGTTCCTACCAGACACAATGAGTGATTAAGAATTTTTAGCCTACTTTTCTTTTTTTAATTCGAAAGAATTTTAAAATATGAAAAAGTAGGTATTGACATGTGGTCGATGTCTGTCTGTCTGTCCGTACCCCCCTTTCAAAATCGGTTCTATCATTTGGATCTTAAAAATTCTTTTTTTGTTAGAAAGCTATGACCTCAGATACCCAGCTTTCATACGTTTTGTCCGCCTGTCTGGACGGACATAGCACAATGTGATTAATATAGCACATAAAATATATAAATATACCACAATGATAAAATATAAATAAAATATAGCACAATCTGATTCTTTGATTGTTCATTAATTGTTACCATGAAAGCGGCAAGGCATATTTTTTTGCATACAATTCTGCTTAGTTTAAATTAACATGTATTTTTTTAATGCAGTTTGGAGTAGTTTCATTATTTTTGTTATTAATAAATATTTAATTATTAAAAAAATTATGGAAAATATAAGTTCATAGAAAAATGTATGGAGAATTTAATAAAATCTATTTGAAATAAGTGCAAATTTCAATTAGTGAGGGGAAAAGATCGCAAGTTTGATGATTCTAAATGTGATCATGGAGAGTAGAAGCGTTAATTCCCCATTTTAACTAACCCAACACCAGCATCATTGCAAATATCCAGACGCATGAGTTTTGGTAAAAACGGACACTATTACAAGAATTGTTAACTTAAAAATTGTCGTAGTCTGTGGACACACCATTTCTGCTTCTTCATACTTTTTTTTTTCAAACTTGCTTTCCAAACTAAAACAAATCTTCTAAATGAAACCTAAGGATTGCATCTCGGCCACCAAAGTAGATATTTAACAATAATGCGACCATTTCCCATAAACTTGTTGGCATTAAAAAATTCAATTTCTCGTCTTTTTCAGGGAAATGTCTAGTTCCGGAATGATGCGTGTTGCCAGCGAAAACCGAAGCGTCTTCCAAATCCACTCCTCGGAATTCTCAGATATCGATTCTGGTAAGTTGATCAACATTCTTTTTTTTTTAAATTGCATTCATGAAATATGTTTGGAAGAAGGATCCCCCTTTAGTTGTCACTTTTCTTTCTGTATATTTTGCAAGTATTTTAACTAATAACCCAGGGTTCGTACGCCTCCTGAAATTCCTGAACAACTCCTTAATTTCATTATTTTTTCCTAAGGGCCTTATAACTCCTGAAATTTGTATCTCATCTCCTGATATTTTTTTTCCCTCTCCTAAAAAAATTAACGGCACAGATCGTTTTTCTCCTGTGCTTTATTCGGAATAAGTCTACTGCACATGCACAGTAGAAAACAGAGTTCAGACATTGTGATACCAGTTAATGTTCCATAACGCACCGCACAACTCTTTAAGGGAAGTTTTTTTCTTCTGTTTCCTGATTTGAAGTGCGGTGAAGTCACTAGATAAATACGATAATAAACAAACATATTCAATTTTATTCCTCGTTAACTCCTGAATTCACATTGCACTGCACTCCTTAGAAACTCCTGAATTTCACTATTATAGATAGAGTACGAACCCTGTAACCATTTCATTAACTATTATAGAATTAATTGTATTTTTAATAAAGACATTGCAAGACTTGTTAATTTGTTAGGAATGAAACCTTAGATTGTTGACCTTTCAAATTATTTGGCGTGAATTGGGAATAAATAATGACATCATAAACGGGGGGGGGGGGGGAGGACAATATATTTCTTTGGTAAATCGCAAAATACAAGCAGAAACTTTTTAGGACAATAAAAAAAATTTAGAACCATTGCTGAAATTCAAATTGCTTGGATACCTATAAAGGCGTACGAATAAGCGTTTCTGCACCGTATTGAACTTTCGCCTGGTCAGACATTTCTTGTATGTGCTTAAAAGTAAACCACAAACTTCAAAAAATTCCCAAAATTTTTTGTAAGAATCATAGCTATACATTTTATCGGTTGATCGGCCTACATATTGGTGGTCATATGTGGCACAAAAATCTCCACTATCAAATCTGTTTTGTCATAATATTTTGGAAAACTTAATTCTTTTCTACTTATTTCTTCTTCCCTCTCTATCCATAAATTTATAAATGAAAAATAATCTAATATATTTCAATAAAAAAAATTATAAGATATGAATTACATTTTACACCAAACAAAAACCTTCTTAGTGGCACGACAAAAATCAAGGCAAGATTAGCCCATTTCAGCCCACAGGACAATGCAGTATATATTCCTTTAAAATTATGCCAAACCACAAAGATATCATAGTTAAAGTATTAGATTGGCAGATCATGTGACCTCCGATGCTAACGACGGGACGCGCATGGAGGCCAAATATGGGGGCAAAATGGCCAGTGTTGCTGCCACTTTAAGGAGAAAAATACTACGAAAAAATGCCATCTAATTCTAAAATTACCAAAAAAAATACTAGAAAAGGATTTAGAGTCACTAAAAAAAATTCCAAAATGCAGCTAGTATTTTTACGATATTTTTTGTAATTTTAGAATTAGATGGTATTTTTTCGTAGTATTTTTCTCCTTAAAGTGGCAGCAACACTGGCCATTTTGCCCCCATATTTGGCCTCCATGCGCGTCCCGTCGTTAGCATTGGAGGTCACGTGACCTGCCAATCTAATACTTTAACTATGATATCTATGCCAAACCACCACTTTTTTGTTGTCAATCTAGCCTGGCTCCCATTCCCTTATACAAGACCCAGTTCAATGCTCCCCATATTCCATCCATGCTTCAAAACGGTGTGAAACCACCACTAATTGATTATTTTGTTCCCAACCTAGCTTGCCCATCCCCCAGCCTCTCACACTCTATCTATTTTTCCAGACTCCTCATGATACATAACTGGTAGATTTTTGGATCAATAACGATTGAAAACAATCGCCCAACTAGCTTGACCTCCATTCCCTCACTCACTCAATCTGTCATCAATAAGTTCAAAGCCAATTAGCCCACTTTAACATCAAGACCCACCCAATGCACCACATGTTCCATCCGTGCTTCAAAATGGCACAAACCCACCACTGTTTTGTTCCCAAGCCAGCATGGTCCCCCATTCCCTCACACAGGATCTATCATTCCAGACTCCCCAACTTAGTGGCGTGATGAAAACTTCAAGCCAAATGAGCCCATTTTGTCCCACCAGGCAACGCAACATGTATTCCAGCCATGCGTCAGCATGATACAAAACCACAATTGTTTAGTTCCCAAGCTAACTTATCCCACACTCCACCAACCTTGCGAAAAGTTCCAGATTCAGACTCGGGCGTTGCCATAAATAGTTACTCTGGTGTCAATTTATCACCTGACTGTGGTTCTAAATGGCAACTCTCGTCACCAAAATCCCTCATGTAGCGCTAGTGCAACCAATCATTCAACTTCATTCAACTCTCAACAGGTTCTCCAGCGGGCGGCACCTCCGTGGCCAACGCGGCCCGCGTGGAGGCCGCCCTCTCGGAGGTGGCCTCCTCCATCTCGGGGTCTTGCTTCCAGCCGCGCCCGGGGCCCACCTCCGTGTGGCAGCTGCAGCTGCACATCTGGCTGCTGGTGGTGGAACTGTACCTGCGCGCGGGGCAGCTGAAGGAGGCTGACGCCTCTGTGCAGGAGGCTGCCGCACTGTTTCCGCTGTCGCATCAGCTCATGGTCATGGTGAGTAGGGTGGCAGGTGTATATAGCGGTTTCGTTTAAACACAAATTGACCAAAATGAAAACTTGCGATAGCGATTTAGCTTTGTATCGCATTTAGTTGCGATACTCACAAAGCATCTCCGTTTCTCATAACCATGGTGTTTTTGCAAACGATTCGAAGTCAGATCGCTTCAGTTCAGTTGTCTAAGTCATGGAGCTTAATCTCAATTCGAATCCGTTGGCCGCTTTTCGTTCGGGCAGGGAAACATCTAAATTCCATACCAGACTGGAAGTGAGTAGCAAAAAGTGTAAACAAACCGCCGATAATCGCGCCAGAACAGAAAGATTTAGCGAGATTTCCAATTCGTTATTTTGTGTTGCGAAAATCAACGAAAGTAAAATATGGCGGTTCAGTTACGAACTGTTAAAAACTGGATCACGTCGTCGGATCCGAATAATGAGTGCGGCTGAAGTACGAATCTAACGGTAACGTTGTTACTAAAATAACGTGCGCTTTATGTGCAAAGCACGTAGATAACTTAAAATGTAAAAAAATTTCAACGCATCGCTAATCAACGGAATTAGCGGTGCAACGATAAAGATGGACAATATTCAAAAGTGCTATGCATTAATTAAAAATTGCTACACACAAATACTTTGGTGTAGCAGAACTGCTATACACACACAATAAAGTATTTTACACGCTGGTAGGGTGGCAGGTTTTGTTGTAGGGGTTTAGCTTAAACACAAAATTTTATTATCCTCAAGCCTTATCCATCGGAAATCCCTTTTTTAGTTTATGCATTCTACTGAATACTGCTCATTTTATGGTTTGTGATTATCTATGAATACAGTAAAACATTTGTAACCCTCTGAGGCAGGGGTTCCCAACCGGTGGTACGCGGTAAAATTTCAGGTGGCACGCGTGAGCAGCATGATGCCATTATATAGCTTCTGTACGAATGAGCAGTGAGCACGCAAACATATTACTCATTATTTTAAACATTAACATTATTTTAAAGAGAAATCTTTGATTAACATCTGGATCAGAAGTAAAACCTAGCACCCTTTGATCTTCCGGATAGCTTTATTTTAAGCGCGTCTAAAAAATATTAATTTTGTGTGTTTTAGAAAGGACGTATCCACGAGTGCAAGCAAGAGTACCCCGAAGCCAAAATCTGTTTCCAGAATGCAGTAGCTGTCAACCCTTTCCATGTGAAGGCTCTTCAACATTTGGTACGTTAATCGTTATCAAATTAGTCGTTTTTTTCCATATTTAACCCTTTTTTAATTGTTTGCCAGTTTTAGTTTTTATATACCAAATATCATAATTATTGCTGAATTTCTGCTCTAGTGTAATACTAAACACCTTATCACACGAGAGCTCGTTCGTTCAGCAACGTCCATACGCCATATCAAAAACCGGTTATTGGAGCAGTTTTTACTGGATGAGCTTTTTCGAGTCGACCACCTGAAGAAATCCGGCTCCTTTTTGCTGTTCGTACGGCTGCTCCAATCAGAACGAAGTTCAGTCGTGACGTCACGTTGTCACGCCTGTTAAATTTGTGATGTCACGCATGACATAGCCGTTCTCACGTTGACGTTTTTGCTGTCCCAAAAGTTGTTCGACGAGCGACGTTTCATTTAATTTTTCAGTAATGATGAATTTTTAAAAAATTTCTGGTTTCAAAGAGAAATGTAACAATTGCTGGATTTTGGAAGGAGGTTAGAAATTCCTAAATGATTATCTATTTTATTTTTATAATAAAATGATCAGCACAACATCAAAATAGTTGCAGATGGATTGAAATCTGCAATCTGACGTATTGATGAAAAAACCTCGCCAGATAGTCGAAATTGTTATTCTATTTCTTTTTATAATTTGATATTTTGTCTGATAAACTGATAATGTTTTCATTAAAATAGTTTTTATGGCAAAGTATTCAAATATCTGTTGGATGCAGAGAGATTGAAATTTGCTTTTCACCATTGCGTTGCTTCTCTAAAAAAGAGCGTCACCAGGTCTTTAACAAAGATATAATTTGACTTTCTCTCATATATATTTTTTTTCAGATATTAGTATGTTAAACATATTAAAAAAACTAAGTAAGTTAAATTAAAAATTAAAGTCTAGTCTAAGTAATTCTAGTTAAACTAAGTATACAGGATATATATAACTTACAGGATTTTTGAAATTTTGAGGTTGGCAGGTTTGCTAACAAAACGAACTGCTTGTTTTGTCAACAATGCATTTTTTTAAAAAAAAATTTGTGGAATAGCCACAAAGTGTTAAATATAATTTATGTTTATTTATGTGAAGCCAGGGGCTTGTGACAAGGCCTGACTGAGTGAAAAAATATTTTGTTTTTTTTAATTCAATTTTACAATGGGTGTACTCACAATTAAAAAATCCCAACTGATAAATATTATCTAATTTTTTTCTCAGGGTTGGGGAGCCCAGTCGGTTAGGTATTCACCTAGCATGCGAAGGGTCCCAGGTTCGGATCCGGGCATCGCCAAAATAACTGCCGACCTATAAACGGCCCGTGCAGCCCAAAATGTCCGACGGATGATACCCCGTGTAGAGGGAGTGCACGTTAAAATACGCTCCAAAGTCCCAACGCTGCGTACGATGTCGCCCTTAACGGTTGCATTGGGTGCCAACTCAGGTGTCGGCTCGTCACTTGACTGTGGCTCTAAAATATCACGCCCGTTGCCAATAGCCCTCGTGTAGCTCTAGTGCGACGATAATTCAAACTAAACTAATTTTTTTTCTCCCAGGCCATGGTCCATCACTGCCTGGGCAACAGTCGACTTGCAGAAAAGATCCTGAGAGATGCCGTCACTATTGATCCCATGGCGCATCAGTCGTGGTAAGGAGGTTGCAAAGTTATTTGTGGAGTACAGGGTGTCCGTAAAAGAATGTCCGAGTTTTAATGGTATATTATAGGAGTTTTATTTTATTCTAAATATAACAAATCATACATGACATTGAAGGAAAACTAACCTAGTTTTTCCTATAAGTGCTCAATGTGTGCGCCTTTAGTGATACGGCACACATCCAAACGAAAATGCAATTCTTATCCCATACTGTCTGCCTGCAGCAAGTCCGGAGTAATGGAAGCCTGTGCAATTCTACCTTTCAAGGTTGGTAAAGCGTGGGGTAGGGGTGGAACGTAGACCCTATCTTGACGAAGCCCCAAAGGAAGAAATCACAAGGCGTGATGTCAGGTCACAATTTGAAACTCGGACATCTTTTACGGACACCCTGTACTTTTAACCAGCCTTGTGGGATTTTGTGTTCCATTGTTAGCATTATCTTATATAATTTAATCGTTAATTAAAAATTCTTTCATTTTTGTAAACAGTTCTCGTACCAAATATTATTATAGCTAGGATTTACTTTTCTTGTAAACTTTACATTTTAACCATAAATATAAACAATAGTTTAACATTAACATTTAACCCATTACCCCTTAGAGGAATTCTGTAATTGGTTTCATTTGAGCTTTCTGTGATGCAGGAACAATGACTCCATTTTGAATATACACTGTGCAAAAGAATTAGGGGAATTCATGGTTTAAATAAACCCTTTCACCCCATGATTCCATTTGAAATCATCAGCTTGCGATTTTTTTCCCATTAAGTTGAGCTTGTACTTATTTATCGATAGATGGAAGAATCATGTCTTTTGAAGAATTAAATAATGTTTGTTTTAATTAAATGAAAATATGAAAACATGGTAAAATAAAATTCACTCCCAAAATATTTTATGAAATAAATCGACACTAAATTCTTCACGCTTGCATTCTTAGATGTTTGAAAATTAATTTTAACTTTTTTAACAAAAAAAGTTTTGAAAAAAATATTGTTATAATTTATTCAAAAGTTATGATTCCAATTTCCCCCTCCCCCTCCCCCCCTGAGCTTCCCTTTGAGGGCATCCATGTTACATATTTCGGAGGGTAGGGATCCAGCCGGATATCATGTGGGAGGATGGGGAGGGGGGGTTTTGTCACATATCACGTAATTTTTCCCTGCAAAAATTCCGCGTAAAATTGTAAGAAAATGAAGTTAAATTCCAGTAAAACTTGTTTCTGGACTTAAATTTAGAAAAATCTTACACGATAATATTTAGCGTGTCTTTCCGGACCACACTTAAAAATTTTAAGAAAAAAGAATGGCACATTCTTTTTTATAGATTCAATAGATATTCGCTTTTTAGCTTCCACACTATGTTTATAACGTAGAAAGTGGAAGGTATTATCGTTCAGTCCGTCTGTCTGTCACCCACTTTCATAGCCGAAACTACAAATGCTACAGGCAAGTGTGATACGTCAAGAAATTCAGCGCATCGAAATAAGAAGACATTGAAAATCTCTGAAAAAAATTCGAATTCGAAGTATGTACTTCAATTATTTAAAAAACTGCAAAAATTTAATGCTCATTTAAGAAGCATAAGAAGCCATTTTTAGTAGAAATAAATCACCATTGCCATTCGCAACAATCACTCCAGAAACTAATTTTTTTAAATAATAAATTAAACTAAATTTATTTTTGCGACATCAATCCGTTTGAAATGACGTCAAATGTATTTCGCTAAGAAATTCTTTGTATGTTGATATGAAATGTTTTGGTTCCATTTCAAGGAGAGGAATATTACATATTTGTTTAATTGAAATATAAATTATTTTTTTGCAAACGATAATAATTGTTTAATAAATATTGAAGAAATAATTATTGAATTTTCGAAATAAAATAAATGAAACTAGCCAAATTTAGCATGTAAATGTTTATAATAGAATTAATATTGTGTTTGGCGACTTTTTTTCCTGTTGAACACAAACATTGTGTGGAAGCGGACTGAGTGACATATTCTGTTACAAACATAGATATCATAGTTAAAGTATTAGGTTGGCTGATCACGTGACCTCCAATGCTAAGGACGGGATTCGCATGGAGGCTTTTTAAGAGGGCAAAATTGCCGTTGTTGCTGCCACTTTAAGGAAAAAAATACTACAGCAAAAATACCATTTAATTCTAAAATTACAAAAAAATATCGTAAAAATATAGCTGCATTTTGGAATCTTTTAGTGACTTTAAATCCTTTTCTAGTATTTTTTGTAATTTTAGATTTAAATGGTATTTTTTAGTAGTATTTTTCTCCTTAAAGTGGCAGCAACACTGGCCATTTTGCCCTCTTATTTGGCCTCCATGCGCGTCCCGTCGTCAGCATTGGAGGTCACGTGATCAGCCAATCTAATACTTTAACTATGATATCTATGGTTACAAACCTACTTGTTTCTGTTGTCTCCCTGGACATTTTAACTGGACATTTGCCCCTAACTAATAACACCCTTCCCTATACATGATTAAACTTTTCTGGCAGGTTCCACATGGGTAAAGTCCTCGCGGACATGGGAGAGCACTCCACCTCCGCAGACTGCGTTGCCCTGGCGATAGAACTGGAAGCCACCTGCCCTATTCTGCCCTTCAACAACGTACCAAGGACATTCGAGTAACACCCTTGTTGAGTTATGTTATTATTATACTCCCGCTGATCACAACGTAAGCTTTAAGTACACTTCCTTCCCCTTTCATGAGGCTCGGGAGCCCAGTCGGTTAAGGTATTCACCTGGCATGGTCCCAGGTTCAAGATTATAACTTATTTTTTAAACAGTGTCAGGGTTCGTACGCCTCCTGAAATTCCTGAAAAACTCCTGAATTTCATTATTTTTTCCTAAGGGCCCTTATAACTCCTGAAATTTGTGCCTCATCTCCTGATTTTTTTTTTTTCCTCTCCTAAAAAATCAGGGATCGTTTCTCTCCCGTGCTTTATTCGGAATAAGTCTACTGCACATGCGCAGTAGAAAACAGAGTTCGAACATTGTGATACTAGTTAATGTCTCATAACGCACCGCACAACTCTTAAAGCGAAGTTTTTTCTTCTGTTTCCTCATTTGAAGTGCAGTGAAGTCACTAGATAAATACGATAATAAACACACATATTAAATTTTATTCCTCGTTACCTCCTGAATTCATATTGCTGCACTCCTGAAAAACTCCTTAGAAACTCCTGAGTTTCACTATTATAGATAGAGTACGAACCCTGTAGATAGCAGGATGCGTTCTAAAAAGTCGATTATAAGTGGCATTGTTGAAATTGAGAGTTAAATATTACGATTTTGGAAGTTGCATCGCAAAACATGTTTAAATCTAGCTATGACTATATCGCCAAAATAACTACCGACCTATTAACGGCCCGTGCAGCGAAAAATTTCCGACGAATAATACGCTGTGTAGAAGGAGTGCATGTTAAATATGCTCCAAAGTTCTGATGCTGCGTACGATGTCACCCTTAACGGTTGCCTTGGGTGCCTACTCGGGTGACTGTGGTTCAAAATTACGACGACCCTCGCCAATAGCACTTGTGTAGCTGTGCATGTTAAGTGCATGTTAAATATGCTCCAAAGTTCTGATGCTGCGTACGATGTCGCCCTTAACGGTTGACTTGGGTGCCTACTCGGGTGACTGTAGTTCAAAATTACGACGACCCTCGCCAATAGCACTTGTGTAGCTGTGCATGTTAAATATGCTCCAAAGTTCTGATTCTGCGTACGATGTCGCCCTTAACGGGTGGGTGCCTACTCGGGTGACTGTGGTTCAAAATTACGACGACCCTCGCCTATAGCACTTGTGTAGCTCTAGTGTGACAATAATTCAAACTAACCTAACCATGTCTCTGATCTAAACCTACCTTGTTTGAGGCTCTGTTAATTGCAATTTTATTCCAAACCCAAGTTGAATTTTTTAAAAAAACCAGTGACGCTCATGTAGTTTCCTAGAAAACACAATGGGGTAGGGGAAGAAAGTGTTTTAGAAGCTTGTGTGGTGATCAGAAGGACTATCACAGACTGTGCAGTGTTGTCCTTGCAATCAAACTAGTGTGTGACCTGCCCTCCTTCAACAACGTACCAAGGACATTCGAGTAACTCCCTTGTTAAGTTATGTTATTATTACGGTCAGGGATTGGAAATTTACTTTTAAAAAGTAACTCTGTTACAGTTACTTAATACGAAAATATCCAATTACAGTTACAAGAAAAATTTAAATTTAACCATCCTACCGTTTTTCCAAAGGAAACCAAGGTAAAAGAAATAAGGACAATCGGTTTTTAAAAAAAAGGTTAAGGGGGAATGGGTGCGCTGGACTGTGGTTCTCCAAACTCAAGTGCCTCAGTGTTAATCCAATGCGAAAAAACTATTTTCTCTGCCCCATTTCTCCGGCTGTATTGAATATTTTAACAAACGGTTTTTTTTTTATAATAAATGTAGATAACTTACAGGTCTCTATCTTCCCACTTTTTGAAATGGCTTCGAATATTTTGTGTAAAATTATTTATTGAAAAATAAAAAAAATATTCGAACCCATTTCAAAAAGTGGGAAGGTCGGGACCTGTAAGTCACCTGCATTTATCACATAAAAAAATCCGCTTGTAAAAATATTCAATACAGCCGGAGAAATGTGGCAGAGAAAATAGTTTTTTCGCCATTGGATTAACACTGATGCACTTTGCTTTGGAGACCCCCGGTCCAGCGCGCCCATTCCCCCTTAATACAGGATTTTAAAATATGCACTAATCAGAGAAAAGTTCTTTCACTGATTTTTGGATTTCAAACAGGAATTTAATTTATTGTTAAAAGCTTGAGAAAAAAAATTAGCCTGGTTCACGTTAACCAATACGATTGCATCGGTTTCTATAAAGCAAAATATTTTCCATGCAAATGGAAGAAGTGAATCAACAGGAAATATTTGTATCTACAATCGGTTTATTTTACTTTTAACAATATTTTTTACTATTGCAGGAAGTAATTCACTTTTATATTTATTCACTTTTAAAAAAATAATTCTTAAATGTTTTCAAAATTATCTATATGCCATTATTGAAGTAGCTGAGACTTTTAAATTCAGTATTATTTTGTGTTTTCAGCTTTGCATTATCTTTTTGTTTGTGTAATTTTTAAAAAAAACTATTTATATCCATCATATTTTTACCGTTATCTGTGTCTTTTAAATACGATCTTAATATAGTGAAAATATTAATAATATATGTATATTGTATTTAATCTATTATGATTTTTTTTTAAATATTTTTAAGAGCTGATATATTTTTATATATTTGTTTCCATTGTGTTTTAAACACGTTTGTTCTGGGAAAGCCTGACACTTTTTTTACTTTTATATTTTTCTGTTTTTTTTGTTTCTTGAATATCAAAATATGATTTTGTGTACATATATAGTGAAGCGACAGTTGTGATATTGAAATGAATTGAGTGAATTTGAATAAAGTTGACACAGTTAAATTGAATGTCAATATAAAATACAGGGTGTCCAGAAAAGAATGTCCGAGTTTTAATGGTATATTACAGGAGTTTATTTCATACTAAATATAACAAATCGTACATGACATTGAAGGAAAACTAACCTAGTTTTTCCTCTAAGTGCTCAATGTGTGCGCCTTTAGTGATACGGCACACATCCAAACGAAAATGCTATTCATACTGTGTCTGCAGCAAGTCCGGAGTAATGGAAGCCTGTGCAATTCTACCTTTCAAGGTTGGTAAATCGTGGGCTAGGGGTGGAACGTAGACCCGATCTTTCACGAAGCCCCAAAGGAAGAAATCACAAGGCGTGATGTCGGGTCACAATTTGAAACTCGGACATTCTTTTACGGACACCCTGTACTTTTAACCAGCCTTGTGGGATTTTGTGTTCCATTTTTAGCATTATCTTATTATAATTTTAATCGATAATTAAAAATTCTTTCATTCTTCTTCATTTTTTGGTAAACAGTTCTCGTACCCAAATATTATTATAGCTAGGGTTTACCCTTTTCTTGTAAACTTTACATTTTAACCATAAAACATAAACAACAGTTTAACATCATTTAACTAAAACAATGTAATTGTGTGCATTTTGATCTCAAGTTGATGTAACTAATAGGGTGGTTGTTTCTGTTTAAATGGGCGATAAACTATTTTTCTTATTTCAACAAATGAAAAAAATAATCTGTTTTGTGTGTGTTTTTGTTGTTTTGCATAATGCTCTTGATTTTGGAAACGTGATATAGTCCGCCTGCCACAACTTGGCATCCGAAATATTTTGATTGTGGAAACGCCCACTTTGTAAAAAGGTAATGAACCTGAAGGAGGCAGAGTTGCCAATCCCATAATGTGTTTGGTGAGCCTGCCGATTATTGGCAGGGTTCATACGCCTCCTGAAATTCCTGAAAAACTCCTGAATTTCATTTTTATTTTTAAGGGCCCTTATAACTCCTGAAATTTGTATCATCTCCTGATATTTTCCCCCCTCTCCTGAAAAAATCGACGACATGAAAATCATTTTTCTCCTTTCTCAGTCGGTTTTCTCTCGTACTTTATAAGGATGTCTACCGGTTGAAAAAGTCATGAAATTAAAACAAACGTCAAGAAAATTTTAAAAATTCACCAAAAAAGGTGATTTTTCCCCCAAAAAAGGGGTTGGCTTTCACACCGAAGCCTCAAATTTCCCACAACATTTACACCCCTTGTTTTCTACATTCTTTGTCTAAGTCACTAGACCAATACAATAATAAACACACATATTCAAATTTATTTCGCTATACCTCCTGAATTTACATCGCTGCACTCCTGAAAAACTCCTTAGAACTCCTGAATTTCACTATTATAGATAGAGTATGAACCCTGTATTGGGTTAGTTTGGTTGGAAATAATGTGGCACACTAAAACTACACATAGGTTATTAGGAAAGGAGGATTATAGTTAATTGCTGAAAGTCGTCATCAATTGCACGTGCATTTCTTTTCTATCTTGACTTGATCGTCAATAGATTTGCATCTGTAGTATGTATTGTTTGCCATATTCAGTATCACTTTGGGGAACGCAATAAGTTTTTTAAAAAAAATAGCTATGCAATAATAGTGAACCCATGCAAGTTCGAACTGCCCTTCAGTTGAGAAACTGTTTCTAAACTTTAAAGAAATATGCACCTGCAAAAGCAATGAATCGCCAAATATAGTAACTCTGGCTGAAACCGAAATCTTCCTTGCCCCTTTTCGTTTGCTAAGAAGTGGTGGGAGGACTATACTGAAGCGTTACAAAGTTGAAATTTCTGTCTAAAAATAGTTGTCGAGGTACAGTTGTAGAAGTTCCTGTAGTTCAACAGCAAGTTAAAATGCAATCATACAGTGACTGTGTGTATAAATGGCACTTAAAAACTGTTAGTGTACTGCTTGAAGTAGACAGTTCTCTATTTGGTTAACATGGAAACCGCCCATTCGACAGAAATGTGGAATTCAGCAAAGAAATTAACTGACCTTGAGGTAGTTATTTCGTATGGACAGAGTATAAGACTTTTTAAGTTATGAAATGTGATTGTGTAGACAAATCAAAGCTGACTTGTAACCATTTGGCGGGGGTTTACATTGTTGGCGACTTTATTGCATGGAAAAGTACCTAAATTTATTGTAATCAAATGTTGCAGTTGGTGTTCAATCACAACCAAGTCAGCAATTCAAATGTACATTGTGTTTATTTCATTGGAGCTTACTTTTTGAATGTTACTAGATGGGAAAAGGTGTCTGAAAAAAATAACTACTTATTCATTTTAAAATCGTACAAGTCCCAGTGTATGTCCAGGTGTTGAATTTCTTTTTGTGGTCTATGCTTAGTTACCAAAGTTGTTTTTAAGAGGGATTGTCAGTCCCATAGAGCTAATGCATTAATTTTGGAATCACAACTTCGGCCGAAGTATTGCTTTGCCATGTTAGCCCTTTTTCCCCCGGGTATGGGAATCAACATAACATCAAAATGAAACAAATTTGAAACGAAAAACGTTATCTAGTTATTTAATTATATATTTTCGAAGTTTTAAAATGCCAAAAATACACAGCAGATGGCGACACTGCTTTAAAACTATATTAATTAAAAATTAAATAACCGGATGTTACCTTCTTTTCAATTTTGTTTCAAATGGATGTCGTGGTGATTCCCATACCCGGTGAAAATGGGATGACATGGCGAAGCCATTCTTTTGCAAAAGTTGTGATTTCAAAATTAATGCATTAGCTCTATAGGACTGACTGTCCCTCTTAAAGTAATTTTTTTTAAACTTCTCTTGAGGAATACAGATGGGGGCTGGGGAGCCCAGTCGGTTAGGCGCTCGCCTAGCATGCGAAAGGTCCCAGGTTCGGGTCCGGGCATCGCCAAAATAACTGCCGACCTATAAACGGCCCGTGCAGCCAAAAATGTCCGACGAATAATACCCCGTGTAGAGGGAGTGCACGTTAAATATGCTCCAAAGTCCCAACGTTGCGTACGATGTCGCCCTTAACGGTTGCGTTGGGTGCCTACTCAGGTGTCGGCTTGTCACCTGACTGTCGGGTTTCCCTGAAACACATAATTTATAAAAAATTTTACTAAATTTTAAAATTTAGGGAAATTAATTTTGGTTAAAAAATTTAATTTTAGTGTCTTGTTTTTTAGTGTTTGTTAAAACCAGTTTACGTTTCAGTTTAATTGGTTAATACCTCGGAAGGTTCAAGGCATTTTTAAATTAACACCTATTTCAAAATGTTTTTATTGTCCTAAGGCTGTGTCCTGACTACGACATCAAATACAACAAAACTTGGCGACTTGGCAGAGTCAGCCACATGCTATTGCATCGCTTGGCGCCCTTGGCAGTCGCCAAGTTTGTTGCATTTGATGTCGTAGTCAGGACACAGCCTAAAAAAGATATTTTCCCGACCACAAAAAAATATTTATCATTCAAACATATAGTACTTTGTTATTCAATTTTTTTTAAATGGATAAGCAGTTATTTTTTTGAGGACACTTGTGTTATAAATGTTATCTCTCATGTATGTAGCCTTGTTTTAAAAAAAAGATTTAATGTGTACTATTATCATCCTTATTGTTAA
Source organism: Oedothorax gibbosus (assembly GCA_019343175.1). Lineage (NCBI taxonomy): Eukaryota > Metazoa > Arthropoda > Arachnida > Araneae > Linyphiidae > Oedothorax > Oedothorax gibbosus. The sequence goes on along the minus strand of CM033272.1, from coordinate 41,562,922 downwards.
ATAAATAAGATATTTTATTGTTTTCAAAAGATGTGTCTTATTCCACTAAAGGGTCCTCAAATAAGGTATCCAGGGTTCGTACGCCTCCTGAAATACTCCTGAATTTTATTTTTATTTTCTAAGGGCTCTTATAACTCCTGAAATTTGTGTCTCATCTCCTTATATTTCTCTCCCTCTCCTGAAAAAATTGACGACATGAATAATTTTTCTCCTTTCTCGTTCGTTTTCTCCCGGAACTTTATCAGGATGTCTACCGGTCGAAAAAGTTATGATATTAGAGCAAAGGTCACGAAAATTTAAAAAATCGCCAAAAAAGGCGATTTTTTTTTTCAAAAAAAGAGGTTTGGCTTTTACACCGATGCTTCGAATTTTCCGCAACATTTACACCCCTTGTTTGCTTCATTCTCGGTCTATATCAATACAAAAATACTAGTTACTAGACGAATACGTTAATAAACAAACATATTCAAATTTATTCCGCGATACCTCCTGAATTTACATCGCTATGCACTCCTGAAAAACTCCTTAGAAACTGCTGAATTTCACTATCATAGATAGAGCACGAACCCTGGGTATGTGACACCACCGATGTCTTCTTAACAAAATGTATCGTTAAAAAATAGGAAATTCTGAGATAACTAAAGTAGCTACTCCCCCTATCCTCCGGATCTGAAGAATTTTAGTTACCAAGGTATGACTTAAGAGACCTACGAGGGCTGGTTTTTTTTTTCCAACCTCCGATGGGCTGTAACAAAAAGACGGGTCAAACTACAAAACATATTTTTTTACTAAAATTAATGTACAATACTGCTTATTTCTCCACATAATAAGCTTGACGATTAAAGCATTTGTCATATCTGTAAACAAGCTTTAAAAGAGAGCTGATATTCGTTTTCTCGCAGGCAGAAGGGAACAGTGCAACAGAAATTCATGGAAGAATAAATAGAGTGTATGGAGACACATTTATGAGTGATGGCGTTGTTCTTGAATGTGGTTGAAATTTTACCTCTTCATAAAATGTAGCCGCCAAGTGAGAATTGAGAGCTGTTATTCGTTTCTCGTAGGCAGAGGGGAACAGTGCAACAGAAATTCATCGAAGAATAAATAGAGTGTATGGAGACACATTTATGAGTGATGGCGTTGTTCGTGAATGCTGTTGAAAATTTAAAGGTGGCCGAACTGATGTTCATGACCCCTCTCATTTTGACCCGTATCTTTCATACTTTTTTAAATCTGTCTATTAGTCCTCGTGATCATCTGGCTACCTCTTTGTCAACGAAACTCTGATTTAATTAGCAATGAAAAATAAGTTTTATTCATTTAAATCCCTAACTATTTTTGTTCAAATTAAATAGTCAAACCTCGATAACTCGATTTCCCATAAGTCGAAAAGTCCGCTAACTCGAACTTTTAATCAAGTCCCGAATTATTTCTATACTTTTCTTTTAAAAACTGTCTCGATTACTCGAAGTGAACATCTTCTAAGTCGAAGTTTTTGTGATAGTTTTCCCCGGTAAAAAACACTTTCGAATGCCAGTCCATTAGGTGACTTTGTGAATGTCTAAAACCTTAAAATATAAAAACAAGAAATAACTGCCTTTTTCAAATGAGATTTACATTGTATGTATACTAATTGATATGTAATGGGACCAAATTTTGTGAGTTTTAATAAACCTTTTGAGTTTTGACCCTATTCTTCTCTTGTTTACTATTTAAAAATAGAAATGGGTACACGTACATATCAAACCCTTTCAACCATGGCCGGGCCGACCTATCTTAGAGGTAACTTCGATAACTCGAATAATTTTGGGGGTCCCCTGGGACTTCGAGTATTGACTGTAATAAAGTACGAAAATTCGAACAAAAAAGTCCTTGCAAGCTTTGTAGGAAGTCAGAATAAATGTTTTAAATTGCTTCTTTTTAAGGATTTGGCAGCTTTTTTTTAATTTGCACTTGAATGCGATCAATCTGTTTTTATTCGCTTAAGAAGATATCATTTTGATGAATTAAAAATCTATATTTAATAAATAATAATTAATGTTAACGTCACTAAATGTTGCGATCTGTGGCACCGTTTTCGACCCCCAAAAATGACAATTTGATTTTTTTTAAAAATTATTTCCTTTCTGTTGATTAGATGTAAAAGCTAAAATAGACTCTGATATTAAATTTGTAGGGGGGGGGGGGGGCAGTTGGTTAGGCATTCGCCTAGCATGCGGAAGGTCCCAGGTTCGGGTCCAGGCATCGCCAAAATGACTACCGACCTATAAACGGCCCGTGCAGCCGAAAATGTCCGACGAATAATACCCCGTGTGGAGGGAGTGCACGTTAAATATCCTTCAAAGTCCCAACGCTGCGTACGATGTCGCCCTTAAAGGTTGCGTTGGTTGCCTACTCAGGTGTCGGCTCGTCACTTGACTGTGGTTCTAAAATACGACGCCCGTCGCCAATAGCCCTCGTGTAGCTCTAGTGCGACGATAATTCAAACTAAACTAAACTAAAAATTTCTAGGAAATCAAACAAGCTGTAAAACTGTAAATTAACAAAGAGTGATAAGCATGCGTTCCTCCTCCCCTGGCCTGTCCGTGGCCGAGTGGTTAAGGCATCAGCCTAGAGGTTCAACCTTCTCAGGAGTGCGGGGGTTCGAATCCCACTTACTGTCATCCTATAAATCGGATCTGTGCTGGAAATAGTAGAAAATCCTCATCACGGATGGGCCCGAGTACACAGGGACAGACGTGCTCGTTAAATCTGTGGAGTCCAAAGTCCCGACGGCGTTAGCGTACGATGTCGCTCGAAGTTCCGTTGGGTGCCTGCTCAGGTGTCGACCTCGTCACTTGACCGGGGTTCTAAAATACGAGGCGTTATTGGCAGTGTTAAAGCTCCTGAAGGAGGCTAGAAATAGGCAGCCGGAAACGATTACCTTACCCTCCCCTGCGTTTTCCTAAATAAACAATAGTTTTATTTATAATCTCTACTACATTGACTTGATACAAAAGCTAGAGCTAAAAGTAACTCTGTAATGGGGCCGTAGTGAGCCTAGTGGTCAGGGTCTCGGGATCGGAAGGTCCTGCGATCGAGTCCCGGTACCACTGAAGACCCACCGAGTATATGCGGAGTACGTGCTCGTTAAATCTGTTGGGTCCGAAAGTCCTCTAAGTTCCCATACCAAATCAATACCTCTGGGGGTGACAAGCCAATTCTGGGGATCCTCTAGTTGGCCTCTGTCTCTAAAAATTAGATGGATCCACTTATGTGTTGTGTGTTGTGTCTGTCTTACTTGACGAAGGTTTATAAGCGGGTCGCTGAACAAGCACACAAACCTGAATATGTCAACCAACCAACTCTATAATTTTTTTCTTTGGATAAAAAAAATTATAGACTTACTTTGAAATAAAATTATAGACGTACCGTATATACGTATATATAGACGACGTATTTTTATGATTGGATAGATTTTAGCTTCCACACTACGTTTATAACGTAAAAAGTGGAAGGTTTTATAATTGTTCAGTCCGTCTGTCCGTCCGTCACCCACTTTCACAGAAAGAACCACAAGTCCCACAGACAAGTGGAATACGTCATTTTGAAGCAAAAAAATCAGATTAGGCTACATTCCAAATTTCATTTAAAAATTTAAATTAGAAGATTATTTAAAGTTTAAATAACTAAATTTTTTATCTACATTAAAATAACATGCATATTCCATTTTAGCTTCCACACTACGTTTATAACGTAAAAAGTGGAAGGTTTTATAATTGTTCAGTCCGTCTGTCTGTCTGTCCGTCCGTCACCCACTTTCACAGAAAGAACCACAAGTCCGCTACAGACAAGTGGAATACGTCCAAAAAATTCAGCGCATTGAAATTAGAATACATTGAACATTTCAGAGAAGAATTCTAATTCGAAGTACTTCAATTATTTTTTTAAAAAACTGCAAAATTGAATGCTCATTTAAAAAGCATAGGAAGCCATTTTTATTAGAATTAAATCACCATTGCCATCGCAACAATCGCTCGAGAAACTACTTCTTTTAGACAATAAATTAAAATAAATTTATTTTTGCGATATCGATCAGTTTGAAATGACGTCAAATATATTGCACTACGAGATTCTTTGTATGTTGATATGAAATATTTTCATTCTATTTAAAAGCGAGGAATATTACATATTTATTCTTTGAAATATAAATTAATGTTTGCAAATGATAAGTAATAATTATTGAATTTTCGAAATAAAATAAAAGAAACTAGCCAAATTTAGCATGTAAATGTTTAATATAGAATTAATGGTGTGTTTGGAGCCTTTTTATTTATTCAATATATTCACTGTTGCCATCCACAAGTCTCACAAACAAGTGGGATACGTCATTTTGAAGCAAAAAATCATATTAGGCTACATTCCAAATTTCATTAAAAAATTTAAATTAGAAGTTTATTTAAAATTTAAATAACTTAAAATTTAATCTACATTGAAATAACATGCAAATTCCATTTTTATTCAATATTTTCACTGTTGCCATTTCGTTAAACGTACGAGAAATTTATTTAAAAAAATACAAACATTTGAAAGAATATTTATTTATGTGATATGATTCAGTTTGGATTGTTGTAATATCACAATAGAGTTCTTTTGATGGTTCATTATATATGTATGAGAAAGATGCAAAGAAATTCTAACTTGGCATAAAAAATGTGCAAAGTTTCGCTTTTATTTTTAAAGCATCATTTGTACTAATTATATATTTTTCGAACTGTATTTAATTTAAATTAAATCTGAGAAAGAAGATTAATGAAAATAGTTAATTTTGGCGTTTAAAAGTTTGAATTACAAATAGCTAAAGGCCCTGTTTGTTATTAGAATTAAATCACCATTGCCATTCGCAACAATCGCCCGAGAAACTTAATTCTTTTAGACAATAAATTAAAATAAATTTATTTTGCTACATCGATCAGTTTGAAATGACGTCAAATATATTTCACTACGAAATTCTTTGTATGTTGATATGAAATATTTTCATTCTATTTAAAAGCGAGGAATAGTACATATTTATTCTTTGAAATACAAATTAATTTTTGCAAAAGATAAGTAATAATATATTGAATTTTCGAAATAAAATAAATAAAACTAGCCAAATTTAGCATGTAAATGTTTAATATAGAATTAATGCAGTGTTTGGCGCCTTTTTACCTGTTTAACACAACTTTTGTGTGGAAGCGGGTTAAGTGACAGATTCTGTTACAAACCTACTTGTTTGTTATACGAATGGAACCAAGGATCGAAGTTGTGCACGTTAAATCTATTTCTCATAAGCAAAATTTAAATTAAAATAAACTATACATGAAAGTGCTTTATGTATTCTTCACAAATTAAAAGTTAACCAGACGTACTGCAATTAGCAGTATTTTTTCATTTATAAATATAGCCATCAAAATTATACAAATAGTCCCCGTTTAATTTTTTTCATAGTTTTTTCAAACCAAAAATAAAAACGTAAATAAAACATGATTTAAAGTCCTCATACAGCTTTAGTACGACGATAATTCTAACTATAAAAAAAATCAATGCTTTATTCACAACTAGCAAATAAATACCCGTTCTTCGCACGGACTAAAAGAATATCAAATCGATCCAAGTTAATGTCTCATTTAATTTGCTATAGGATAATAAGCTTTGCCTTTTTTCCCCCGTTCATTATAAAGAATAAAATCCCGTTACTTATATTGCTTTAAAATTCAAAAATGAAAATACATCACTATAAAATGCACATCCTTGTTCAAATCATTAATTTAGTTTCTGAAGGTAATGGCAAGAAAATAAAATCAATATCAATTTTAATTAATTTTTATGTTCATTTTAATTTCTTCTGTCCAATGGCAACACGAAACGGAAAAAATGATCGGATTTGAGCGTAAGTGGTGTATTTTTTTCAGAAAATTCGAATTTTCTCTAATTATGGAACAAATATGAAAAAACTAAGCCTCAGGTGCACACGTTGGTATTAAAGGGAATCTATCTTAAAAATTTTGAATTTCTGAGGGCAGTATAAGTAGGTATCTTACGATCCACAGACACACATACAGACTCTTTCTTTTATTATTAAAGATTTCTATTTTATGATGAAAAAAACTAGATCTAAAGATAACTCTTATCATTTTTTTTTCAGAAAATAATACAATTTTTTCACCTAAAAAAATTAAATTAGAAGAAAGAGCACGTGCGTTTTTCTCCCCCTTCCCCTCCTCCCCCAAACCTGGCGCGCAACTTTGTTTCGATGCGGGAATCCGTCGATACGCGGCGTGCGCGCGCATCTTCTTTTCCCGCGTGACGTCACTTTTAGCTGTAGTACGGAACTTCCGCAAAGACCGCGTGGCGGAAGTCGGGGAAGAATTTGTTTTTCTTTTTTTATATAATTGGATAGATTTGTTTTGTGCGAATGGAACCAAGGATCGAAGCTGTGCACGTTAAATCTATTTCTCATAAACATAATTAAAAAAAACTATACATTTGAAACTAAAACAACCAACAGCATGACAAGAAGTTGTAATTTTTAAAAAATAACACTTAAAATAACTTATTCTTAGAAAACTCAATTTCGAATATCAACAAAAGTAATTCGAGAAAAATGAAAACGAGAAATGAAATAATATGAATTTAAATGTTTGACAATTTTAATTTCAAACAGGAATTAGAATTGTTGCGAAATGATTATTGCGAATGAAGATTTGATGACACGATCCATTTTTTAGCCACTTGTTTATAGGTTCCTATGGCAACTTAACGAAACCCCAAATACGAGGGGAGGAAAAAAACTTTTCTTCTCAGGTATCAAAATGTAATAATATAAAATGACTGTGGTTCTAAAATACGACGCCCGTCGCCAATAGCCCTCGTGTAGCTCTAGTGCGACGATAATTCAAACTAAACTAATAATATAAAAGATAATGAACCCACCCCGTGACCAACACTGCATTAAGTAACTCTTCGGGCCTATTTTTCGCATTCTTAAAAAATAAAACAAAACAAAAAGCCGCGGTCGCAACTTTTCGCCTCAATCCCGATACTGCATTTTAGAGACGGGAGCTTCAAGCTCTTTTCAAAGAACAGTTCACACTGTTTCCTGTAAACACAGGTACATTTTGCCGACGAGCTAGTTGTGCGTATCTATCTTTAAATATACCTTGAGGGGCTGGGGAGCCCAGTCGGTTAGGCATCCGCCTAGCATGCGAAAGGTCCCAGGTTCGGGTCCGGGCATCGCCAAAATAACTGCCGACCTATAAATGGCCCGTGCAGCCAAAAATGTCCGACGAATAATACCCCGTATAGAGAGGGAGTGCACGTTAAATATCCTCCAAAGTCCCAACGCTGCGTACGATGTCGCCCTTAACGGTTGCGTTGGGTGCCTACTCAGGTGTCGGCTCGTCACTTGACTGTGGTTCTAAAATACGACGCCCGTCGCTAATAGCCCTCGTGTAGCTCTAGTGCGACGATAATTCAAACTAAACTCAATATACCTCGGTAAAAGCTACTGTTTCGAAATGAATGTGTCGCATTAGGTTTCATTCATTATTCATTGATATTTCATTATTTTCTTTTTATAATATTTTTTAAAAAAAATATTTTGCATTTTATGTAGAGTAACATTCTTTAAAAGCACCGGTGAAGATTTCTTTTATGTATGAATATTTGTTATAGGTAATTTTTTTTTTAGATAATGGAAATAATTTTTTCCCCCAATTTGGATAGAGTATAATTTGGAAAGGTGTGTGGTTGAAAAAGATGTCATAGTGCATCAAAATTCTCGATTTTGTTAAGACAGAAACGGATCCAAAAATAAATAAATTCAAATTATTTTGACAAGATTTTCTGGATATGGCAGCTTTACTAGATGAGGATAGCAGGTGTCGGCGGCTCGTCACTTGACTGTGGTTCTAAAATACGACGCCCGTCGCCAATAGCCCTCGTGTAGCTCTAGTGCGACGATTTTTTCAAACTAACCTAACCTAGATGAGGATAGGGCCTAGTCGGTTAGGCATTCGCCTTGCATGCGGAAGGTCCCAGGTTCGGGTCCGGGCATCGCCAAAATAACTGCCGACCTATAAACGGCCCGTACAGCCAAAAATGTCCGACGAATAATACCCCGTGTAGAGGAAGTACACGCGTACGATGCCGCCCTTAACGGATGCGTTGGGTGCCTACTTAGGTGTCGGCTCGTCACTTGACTGTGGTTCTAGACCAGTCATTAGTATCAGGGCCCGATCAAGACTTTTGTGCAAGGGAAGCCTGCCTTTGATTTGGGGGCCCCCCGCCTTTGGGGCCCCCCCCCCCGAGGCAAATTTGCGACCCAACTAATGGGCCAACATACACAATGTGGCGACCACTTTTAGTAAGTAAAAGGTTACATGGGCCATGTAACTGTTGTTGGCAAAGCAAATCTTTTAAATTAAACGTGTTGAACTTGTTATGTTCATTACAAGAAATTTTCTATTCTAATTCCTCCACGCATCAGAAAGTTTCTTTGGAAGGAAAAGGAAACCATAAAAAGTTTATGCAATGGGGAACTTTGTTTTGTTGCGCAGACTTCCTCAAAAAGTGGCTTAACTTAAGCTTTAGTGATGAATACGATTAAAAAGTATATACAATTGTAAATTTTTTTACTTCCAGTATCCCGTATCATAAACTTGTAAGTTGAAAGGGCCCTAAAAGTGGCTTAAAGTTTACAAAGAATACCTATAAAAAGTTTACAAGATGGAGAATTTTATTTTGTTGCCCGCAGACATCCCATATCCCAAACTTAAAATAAAAAAATGTTTTGGAACATAAGTTTTTAAAATGTGGGGATATTTGTAACAGAATAAAAAAAAAAGGTGATTTGGGGGCCCCTTCAAATTTTGAGAAGGAAGCCCGGCTTCCCCGGCCTATTCGGTGATCGGGCCCTGATTAGTATGATACTAGATGAGGATAGAAAATAAAACATGTAAATTTAAAATACGAAACTGAAATGTCTCGTTTATTCGAGGAAAAAAATGCAAACGAAAGGGAAACAAAAACACATGAAAAATTTCCTTTTACCATGAGCGGGTAAACGGCACTAACCCCAACAATGAACATTTATGCTTTGAAGTCATAATAGTGTTTTCCAGTATGTTTTCTTTAAGATTGGAGTAATTGAAGGCTTGCAACAATCTGTGATTTAAAAACAAGTATGTTTGTAACAGAATCTGTCACTTAACCCGCTTCCACACAACAGTTGTGTTTCACAGGTAAAAAGGCGACAAACACAGCATTGATATTCTATATTAAACATTTACATGCTCAATTTGGTTAGTTTCATTTATTTTATTTCGAAAATTCAATAATTATTACTTATCGTTTGCAAAAATTAATTTATATTTCAAAGAATAAATATGTCATATTCCTCGCTTTTAAATAGAATGAAAATATTTCATATCACCGTACAAAGAATCTCGTAGTGAAATATATTTGACGTCATTTCGCAAAAATGTCGCAAAAATAAATTTATTGTAATTTATTGTCTAAAAGAATTAGTTTCTCGTGCGATTGTTGCGAATGGCTATGGTGATTTAATTCTAATTAAAATGGCTTCCTATATGCTTTTTAAATGAGCATTCTATTTTGCAATTTTCTAAAACAATTGAAGTACTTCGAATTCGAATTCTTTTCTGAAATTTTCAACGTATTCTAATTTCGATGCGCTGAATTTTTTTTGACGTATCACTTGTCCGTAGCATTTGTAGTTTGGGCTATGAAAGTGGGTGACGGACAGACAGACGGACTGAACGATTATAATACCTTCCACTTTTTACGTTATAAACGTAGTGTGGAAGCTAAGAAGTCAGATATTCACAAGATTCTTAAAAAATATTAAAAAAGAACTTTTGAGATTTTTTTTTATTTGCCTATAAATCTATTAAAAGGCGCAGTCATTCGCATTCCATTATTAAAAGCAAGTAAAAAGCACCACGCCGCTCTCCCGACTCCGCATGCGAAACTACTGCGCCTGCGCGAACGCACGATCGCGCGGGAAGGTTTTTGGCGCGTTCCGCCCCCCACTGCAGAGAACACGTGCAATGCAGAGAAGCGAACAGAGTGACGGAAAGAAAGTTGCAAAATACTTTATTTTTTTACTTTATTATGGTTTTATTTTTTGTGGAGTTCTCAAAACTTTGTGAGGAAATTTGAGAGAGGTCCACTTTAAAATAAAATCAGTTGCTTATTTAATATATATATTTTTTAAATTTATTTTAATGTCTTAAAGTAAGAATATATTATTTTAATACATTATTTTGTTTGATATGAAAAATCGGAATAATACTTAAGTTTAGTTTAGTTTGAATTATCGTCGCACTAGAGCTACACGAGGGCTATTGGCGATGGGCGTCGTATTTTAGAACCACAGTCAAGTGACGAGCCGACACCTGAGTAGGCACCCAACGCAACCGTTAAGGGCGACATCGTACGCAGCGTTGGGACTTTGAAGCATATTTAACGTGCACTCCCTCTACAGGGGTATTATTCGTCGGACATTTTTGGCTGCACGAGCCGTTTATAGGTCGGCGGTTATTTTGGCAATGCCCGGACCCGAACCTGGGACCTTTCGCATGCTAGGCGAATGCCTAACCGACGGAATAATACTTAAATACTGTTTAGTTTCCACATTGTATATCGTAAAAATGACTGATTGGTCTCTACCATTAGATGTAAAGTAGCGTTCTTTTACAATTTCATTCGAAGATTTAATAAAATTTAATTTTTGAAATATATGTTTCAGGTCTTGAATGGCAACCGAAGTGCGGAATAAAATTGAATTATTAATTCGTGATAGATGAATCAATGATACGGGGGAACGAAATGAAACAAAGAGAAAAAAACAAAGTTTTTTCTTACAAAATACTTTAATTTTATTTTTCCGAGGGATTTCACAAAACTTTGTGAAGAAATGTGAGGGATTGAAAGAGGTCCAATTGAAAATTTAGTAACTTATTAATTAATAAATGCATGTAATTATTTAATGAATTTATATTTTTTGATATTTAGTTTAATATCCAAAGTTAAACTAATACATATTATGTTTGATATAAAATGTAGGAAAAAATACTTTTTTACTTCCGCATTACGTTTATATTTTTTAACTTAAAAATCTATTGCATGTGAGTTTTCTACAATTTTATTTAGAAATTAGAATTTCATTAAAATATTTTTAAAAACCTAATACCGGTATAATTACATATTATAATGGGCTGTGGTTCGTGAAGAACAACAGCCCCCATATAGGATCATCTAATTTACTGGTAATGTCCCAGTATTGTTTGTATAAAGAATTGAAATTTAAGCAATCGCAAATTTTATGTAGGGATGATCTGTCCCGAAACAGCTACACTGCTCGCGTCATCGTTCACATTGCAAAGCTTGCGTATCGCATGCTGTTGCGACCTGCAGTTAATTCGTCTGAACAAGAACGCAACTTCTATAGCAACGCCACAGCTATGTATATGTCTTTCCTCTAAACAAACCACGCTCCGTCTCGTTCAAATCGTCCATTACAATTGGCATGTTTAAGATGACGTCGTTACCAGCTTTCATTCCTGCATTTCCGCGATTTCATTGTTGATGTCGGTAATTGGTGGTTGACATGGCAAGCCCCGCCCACTACAACGATTAGATGTCACGTGGGCACAAACCACGAACCTAGGCCTTATTTTCATTCCAGAAGAACTCTTGCCACTCAAAACGCGTCCGTTATATTTCTTCAATGGACTTATTTCACGTGGGATCTGGCAACAGCTCTGCGGTCTTGTTTTCATTTTTCTCGAATTACTTTTGTTGATATTCGAAATTGAGTTTTCTAAGAATAAGTTATTTTAGATGTTATTTTTTAAAATTACATTTTTCTACCTGTGCTGTTGGTTGTTTTAATCATTTATCAAGGTAAACTTGCTGAAAGAAGATGGAATTTTAAAAAAATAATAACTAAAATATTCTTAGAAATCTCAATTTGGAATACCAAGGCAAACGTAATTCGAGAAAAATGAAAACAAGACCGCGGAGCTGTTGCCAGTTCCCTCGTGAAACAAGCCCATTGGCTATGGAGAAATATTATTTAGTCTAAAAATAAACGGGTCATTTTAATTCTTACCAAAGCTTTGTTTTCCCGGCTATGGCGAAATCCAGAGATAATTGTGTGTCTCTAATGCGACGTCATTTTCATCAAACCTAACTTGCCACTTCCACCTCGTAATTAAAAACCCTGGTCAAGTGACGAGGACGACGCCTGAGCGGGCACCCAACGCCACTTTCGAAAGATCGTAAGATACGCGGCGTCAGGACTTTCGACTACATTAGTTAGGATTTAACGAGTACATGTGTCACAGCGTACTCCGGACAAAAACGCAACACAACTCATGCCCATGGGCGGCTGTTGTGTTGCGTTCATGTACTGGGATTCAAGCCCGGTACCTTCTGACTGACTGCCCAGCTACCTAACTTTCAGCCGCCCATGGATATGTTTCAGGTCTTAAGTGGCAACACAAATGCTAAATAAAATAAATTCTCGACAGAAATGAAATTTGGAATGAATCAAAGAGTTCTATAGTAGGGTAGATACTGAACCTGGCAACAGCACCATGGACCAACACGGAGACAATATAGGGTGGATGTGGGGCCCGATGGCCAAGTGGTTTGGATCGCAGGCCATAACGCTAGCAGTCCGCGCGCTGTAATGGGTGCGGGTTCGATTCTTGCCTTTGCCCTGGGTGTACTTCCTTTCTCAGTATCAAAATTATGAATTAACTAGCACTTTGGCCACTCTATTCGGGCTCCGTAGTGAGCCATGGCTGCCGATGGCAGTTCAGTACGAGTCGTTCCTCTACCCTACACTCTTAAAACAAAAGAGTGAAATTCACTCCTACAGGAGAAGTGCATTTTCGGCACCGGAAAGGAGTGGAAATTAACTCAGACTGAGTTAAAACCGCTCGTTTTAAGAGTGTAGGACGCAGATTGTTTTCTTTTATTTCTTTTACCCACTCCGAAAAAGAGTGAAATTCACTCCTATAGGAGAAGTGCATTTTCGGCACGGAAAGGAGTGGAAATTAACTCAGACTGAGTTAAAACCGCTCGTTTGTTTTAAGAGTGTACTATAGAACACTCTTTGGACTGAATAGCTCACCTGAAACCGTAGCAGTCCACTCAGCCGAATGAGACTCAGCCGAAACCGCAAAAAGTAGCCAACTTGGTGATAAAGTGTGGTTGTGCTTGGCGAAGACATCATTATGACAGCCGCTCTCTTCAGTAAAATTCTCAGCCCCTTAGTGAAAAGCTGTCGGCTATCTTCGGAGGGGCCGTATATGTTGGGTGTTTATATGTATGCGGTTTGTTTTCTTAAGCACAATTGCTATTTTAGAGCGATAAACCAGTCAAATCGTTAGCCATCTTGAAGTGCAGGATAACGAAAGAAAAATCTATGGTGAAAACATTATCGCCATAATGGTGAATATGTTGCCATGAAATTTGGCGAGATTTTGCGGATTAGGGCGTTCGGTTGAGTTTCATTCGGCTGAGTGGACTGTAACCCCTGAAACAAGCATAGATTCTGGTAAGTATTATTTAAAATTAGAATTGTCGGTTAGGCTTTCGCCTATAGCATGCGAAAGGTCCCAGGTTCGGGACCGGGCATCGCCAAAATAACTGCCGACCTATAAACGGCCCGTGCAGCCCAAAATGTCCGACGAATAATACCCCGTGTAGAAGGAGTGCACATTAAATACGTTCCTAAGTCCCAACGCTGCGTACGATGTCGCCCTTTACGGATGCGTTGGGTGCCTGCTCAGGTGTCGGCTCATCACTTGACTTTGGTTCTAAAATACGACGCCCGTCGCCGATAGCCCTCGCAGAGCTCTAGTGCGACGATAATTCAAACTAAACTAAACATAAAATTAGAATTTAGTTTATAATTTTACACCTGAACAATTCTTCAACTTTATTTTAAAATATTGAATTTAAATAAAAATTAAATTAATTAAATTCTACGTGTTTAAAATATGGAATTCTTTCCCATTAATGAAAGATCCCACTCTGTTCGATTTCCTATTGGGCAGAGAGCACAATTATTGCGCAACGGAGCCGGGTTTTGTTTTTTTTCTCCACTTCGTTTAGGGGACGCATATGCGAGAGAAGCCGCAATGCAGGTGCGATTGGCGTCGCATCTGGGTCACAGCACCGGATAGGAAGATTTGGGCAAAATTGGCAGTGTTGCTGCCACTTTGAGGAGAAAAATACTACGAAAAAATACCATTTATTTTAGATTTATTCTAAAATTACAAAAAAAATATCGTAAAAATACTAGCTGCATTTTGGAATCTTTTTAGTGACTTAAAATCCTTTTCTAGTTTTTTTTTTGTTGTAATTTTAGAAATAAATGATATTTTTTCGTCCTATTTTTCTTCTTATAGTGGCAGCAACACTGGCAATTTTGCCCTCTTAAAATGGCTCCATGCGCATCCCGTCGTTAGCATTGGAGTTCACGTGATCAGCCAATCTAATACTTTAACTGATATCTATTGTTTCGGCGGACTAAATCTGGACAAATATGCTCTTGTACAACGTGGAGATAAGAATACGACAGAAATGTTGCCAAGTCAAAAACCAATACAAAAACAGGGTTTGCTAACTGAAGCTATTGATCGCTTCAATATTAAACCCAAACAAACGCTTGGCGACTTATTTTCCGGCAACTACGCTGTGGTGTGAGTTTAGTTTAGTTTGAATTATCGTCGCACTGGAGCTACACGAGGGCTATTGGCGACGGGCGTCGTATGTTAGAACTACAGTCAAGTGACGAGCCGACACCTGAGTAGGCACCCAACGCAACCGTTAAGGGCGACATCGTACGCAGCGTTGGGACTGGAGCATATTTAACGCGCACTGCCTCTACACGGGGTATTATTCGTCGGACATTTTTGACTGCACAGGCCGTTTATAGGTCGGCAGATATTTTGGCGATGCCCGGACCCGAACCTGGGACCTTTCGCATGCTAGGCGAATGCCTAACCGACTGGGCTCCCCAGCCCTGCTATGGTGTGAGAAGCTAGTTGAAATGAAATATAAACAAGGTTTGTAGAGCTGATCAAAAAAAGTTCCCATTAGTGATTATTTCGGTCGTTATTTTTCCTAGTAGAATCGGACCTTTTTGTTAATACAAACATGAAGTTGATGAACATAGGAACATATATATTCCGGCTTGTGTGCTTGATCAGAGACCCGCTTATAAGCCTTCGTCATGTAAGACAGACACAGAAAGAATTTTTACTGTCACAGAGAAAGGAAGTACACCCAGGGCGAAGGCGGGAATCGAACCCGCACCCGTTACAGCGCGCAGACTGCTAGCGTAATGGTCTGCGATTCAAACCACTCGGCCGTTCGGGCCCCCTTGTTAATACAAAACATTCTAAATTGATTGCAAGGCCCAAAGTCTGTTGTTCAGACGTTTCGGAATGTTTTTGGACTTTCACTACAGATCCTGTCTGTCGCCGTAACTATTCGTTGCACTCTTTTTAGTCCCTTTTACACCTTTAAATTCTTTAATAAACAACTGGCCACATTTTTAGTCCGATTCCCCGTGTAGAAGGAGTGCACGTTAAATATGCTCCAAAATAACAACGCCCCTAAAATTAGCATTACACTTGCTTCGTCACCTGACCTGACTGTGGTTCTAAATGACGTCACGCCCTCGTGTAGCTCTAGTGCGACGGTGATTCAACCTAACCTTAATCCTTCTATGTATTATATATAAATGGAATTTAAATAAAATTTGAATTAATTCAATTCTATATATTTTAAAATTTTTAATGGATTTTTATTGCAATTAAATAAGACCCTCTTTATAATAAACAGGATTACGAGGCGTACTAGACTGTGTTAAAGCTCCTAAAGGAGGCCGGAATAGACAGCCGGAAACGATTAAATTACCAAATAAATATGGGGCTGGAGAGCCCAGTCGGTGAGGCATTCGCCCATGCGAAAGGTCCCAGGTTCGGGTCCGGGCATCGCCAAAATAACTGGCGACCTATAAACGGCCCGTGCAGCCAAAAATGTCCGACGAATAATACCCCGTGTGGAGGGAGTGCACGTTAAATATCCTTCAAAGTCCTAACGCTGCGTACGATGTCGCCCTTAACGGTTGCGTTGGGTGCCTACTCAGGTGTCGGCTCGTCACTTGACTGTGGTTCTAAAATACGACGCCCGTAGTCCTCGTGTAGCTCTAGTGCGACGATAATTCAAACTAAACCAAATAAATATGTCGATTTCCAATTGGGCAGAGTGCACATCTTAATTATTGCTCAACGGAGCCGGTGTTTTTTTTTTCTCTTCTTCGTTTCGGGAGACGCATTTGCAAGAGATAGGGAAGCCGCAATGCAGGTGCGATTGGCGTCGCATCTGGGTCACCGGATAGAGAGACTGTTTTGTATTTGGAAATCGGAAATCGATACTAAATCAGAGCATCGGCCAAGCCCCGTCTCTTTCATGAAAGTCGGTAAAGGCGATAACTTTTCTAGGAATGATTAGGCCAAGGCCGCGTTTATGGCTCGAAAGTTAGAGAGCCACTCTTGTCGGCCTGTATAGCGGAAAGGGCGTCTTCTGATGACGGGGGAGCCCAAGCGTCTGTAGTTCCCCACGACGGAGGCTCGAAACGACGCAGGTCTCTCAGTTGGAGGCGGCTGGTGCTGCCACCTGGCGGCACGCGGAGCTCTTTTGGAGCTGGGCTCCGGCAGGTCACGGAGGCTCAGGGGCCACGCAGTGGCACAGCGTGGCTTGAGTCACCGGGGGGTGGTCGGCCGAGCCGCATCCACATCTGGCACAGTGGCATGGCTAACGTGCCGGGTTTGCATAGCACTTGGGTGCGAGGTACCTCTGTAGTTCGAGGAACTCTTACCAGGAGGGCATTTTAAATCTCTAAGTTTCACAAACAGGATTGGAACGATGCGGTGATTGGGTCGCTATTGGGTACGTGCTCTTGTATTTGGTGAAATCGGCGCTTTTAAAGCTATAAACGTGCCGACCCGGCGGCGCAACGGTTAGGGAGCCTCTGGGTTCGGGTTCGAATCCCGGTAAGGCATGGATGTTTGTGTTCGTCGAGTATATGCGGAGTACGTGCTCGTTAAATCTGTTGGGTCCGAAAGTCCTGTGGGCGGTCATTGCGCAGTTTCCCACGGGTACAGGTCCCTGGAGACTATTTCCCTCCCCTTCAGGGACATGTCTAAATTGTGGAGGTGGCGATAGATGACAGCATCTGTCTTACATGTGTGTGTATGTCGTGTCCGTCCTTCTTGACGATGGTTTATAAGCGGCAAAGCACACAAGCCTGAAAATATATGTCCACTAACCAACCAACCAGTTATAAACGTAGTCAAATAGCAACGGAGAACTCTGATTGGAAATAACATCTCACTAGAGCTACACGAGTGTTATTGGCCATCGGGCTCCAATTTAGAACCACAGTCAAGTGAAGAGCTGACATCCGAGTAGGCACCTAGCGCAACTTTTAAGTGCGACATCGTAAGCGAGTCTAATTTTTGATGAATTCGGCACGCTAAGCTATAAACGCTGATTTAAAGTAACATTGCACTAGAGCTACACGTGTGGGCTATTGGCGGAGGGGTAGTTATCTATAACCAAAGTCAAGTGACGTGTCTAACACCTGAGTAGGCACCCAACTCAACTTTTTGAGGGCTACATCGACTCGGGACTGAGCTTTTTGGCTGAACAGATCGTTTCGACAGGTATTTTCGCAATGTTCATGTCCAGGGCCGCGGATTTAAAGATTTGCCGCCCCACTTTCACAATATTCGCCCCCTTCGGGAAAAGGTAGCTGGTTAGCTGCAAAATAGGGTGGTATAATGTGCTATTTAAAATTATCACAACGAATATAAAAGAGGGAAAATATAATTATTTTTGAAATACAATATAATTAGATCATTTATAATATCCTCACTTACCCTGTTCTCATATTAAGGTGTAACTGATGTGAACCACACAGCGACGACAAGCTCAGCTAGCGGGTGGGCCGTAGTGAGCCTAGTGGTCAGCGTCTCGGTCTCGGGATCGGAAGGTCCTGCGATCGAGTCCCGGTACCACTGAAGACCCACCGAGTATATGCGGAGTACGTGCTCGTTAAATCTGTTGGGTCCGATATCAAAGTTCCCATATCAAATCAATACCTCTGGGGGTGACAAGCCAATTCTGGGGATCCTCTATAGTTGGCCTCTGTCTCTAAAAATGAGATGGATCCACTTATGTGTGTGTGTTGTCTGTTGGGTCTGTCTTACTTGACGAAGGTTTATAAGCGGGTCGCTGACCAAGCACACAAACCTGAATATATATGTCTACCAACCAACCAAGCTAGCGGGTGCTATATATACGGTTTACGCATTAATGTAAATTATTTGGTTTCATTCTTAAAAATATAAGTATCTTAATAATAATTTTTTTTGCCGAATGCCGCTTTAATGGGTCGTAAAATTTGCCGCCCCCAAAAATTCGCCGCTCTAGGCTACAGCCTATTTAGAAATCCGGCCCTAAATTCATGTCCTAAACATTTCACTTTCTTGCAAAGTTAGAATTATTGAGTGCATGCAGCAATGCTTCAAATACTACGCGGACAGATTTCGGATGTATTCAAATAATTAGTGTACACATGTCTGTTGAAATACCCCTTTTTCGGAATCAGCCCCCCCCCCCCCCCCCCGAAACGTGTAGAAAACCAAAATCTTCAGTTCGAATTTTCGAACCCACCGCAATCGTTTCATTATACCCACCGCAATTATTTCATATGCGGAATTAAAAGTAAAAAAATAATAATTTTTGCAAATCTGCTGTGTCCGCTCAAGCGTTCCGACCTGCTGTGTCCGTTCAAGCTTTCGTAACCAAGTTCTCTGGGTGCTAAGTAAGCCTAAGTCTAGTTTAGGTGGTCAACCTCACGCGAAACCCCCAATGTTTAGTTCTCAAGCATGTTTGGTCTTTATTTTATAAATCTTGTTTAGGGCTGGGGAGCCCAGTCGGTTAGGCTTTCGCCTAGCATGCGAAAGGTCCCAGGGTCCGGGCATCGCCAATATAACTGCCGACCTATAAACGGCCCGTGCAGTCAAAAATGTCCGACAAATAATACCCCGTGCATAGAGGGAGTGCACGTTAAATATGTTCCAAAGTCCCATCGCTGCATACGATGTCGCCCTTAACGGTTGCGTTTGGTGCCTACTCACCTGTCGGCTCGTCACTTGACTGTGGTTCTAATATACGACGCCCGTCTCCAATAGCCCTCGTGTAGCTCTAGTGCGATGATAATTCAGACTAAACTAAACTAAATAAATCTTGTTTCATTCATAGCATATGTCTCGGTTAGGTGGTATTTAATTTCCAGCAATTATTAAAATATTTTACAAGGAAATAAACATCAAAATTTGGTTTGCAATTATCTAAATTAGAATAAAACGCTCCGTTTTAATTAATTACACAGACATGTCTATCCACAGTTATAGCAGTTACTTTCACAAACTTATTTTCATAACCAGCTTATCGCTGGTCACAGTACAGGCAGGAAATGGTCTTTTGCTACTTCCCGTGACGTCATGAATGACGTCAGAGACAAGTCTGAAAAAAATTAATAATGTTTCTACTGTAAATATCATCAAGGCGATTGATGCAGTTATTAGCTCACTATTATATACAAATGGATTTGTTTTAGATGACGTGTTTATGAGGAATGTCCCAGGTTCGGGCCCAGGTTATCGTCGCACTAGAGAGCTACTGGCGACGGGCTGTCGTCTTTTAGAACCATACAGTCAAGTGACGAGCCGACAATCCGAGTAGGCACCCAACGCAACCGTTTAAGGGCTGTATCGCAGCGTTGAGACTTTGGAGCATATTTAACGAGCACTCACTCTACACGGGGTATTATTCTTCGGAAATTTATTTGGCTGCACGGACCGTTTATAGGTTGGCAGTTATTTTGGCGAAGCCCGGACCCCCGCATGCAAGGCACATGCAAGGCTTCCGCATGCAAGGCGAACGCCTTAACCGCGACTGGGCTCCCTAGCGCCCCACTGCCAAAATAACTGTCGACCTATAAACAGAAACGTCCGACGAATAGTACGGGAGTGCACGTTAAATATGGTCCAAAGTCCCATTGCTGCTTACTCAGGTGTCGGCGCTCCCCTTTAGGGACATGTCTAAATTGTGGAGGTGGCGATAGATGGCAGCATCTGTCCATGTATATGTGTGTATGTCGTGTCCGTCCTTCTTGACGATGGTTTATAAGCGGGTCTTTGGGACCAAGTACACAAGCCTGAAAATATATGTCTACCAACCAACCAGATGAGATGTCGGCTTGACTTTGGTTCTAAATTATGCCGCCCGTCGCCAATAGCTCTAGTGCGACGATAATTCCAATATACCTTTCAGATGACGCCGTATTCCAGCTTTCGTTTCGGGACTTCCTTCGTTCGATCCACGCATTGATTGATCAATTGAGATAGAATTTATTTTCATTCAGCATTTCTGTTGCCACTCAAGACATGCCCGTTCAAATCCAGTTCCGGGGGGCTGGAGCCCAGTCGGTAAGGCGCTTGATTTGAATGCGAAGGGTCACAGGTTCGGGCATTGCCAAAATAACTGTATAAACGATCTGTGCATCCAAAAACACCGTGTAGAGAAAGTACACGTGAAATAGGCTAAAAAGCCTGTCGCTTTGATCCGACGCTGCGTACGATGTCGCCCTTAAAAGTTACGTTGGGTGCCTGTTCAGGTTATCGGCTCCTCACTTGACTGTGGTTTTCAATTGCGACGCCCGGTCGCCGATAGCGCCCTCATGCAGCTCCAGTTCGACGTTGATAATACTCAAATACAGTACCAGCGGAGGAGTGCGTTCGGTAAAGGCTTCGTGCTACAGATGATTCCTTCGCAGGTTCTGTACTCGTCCTAACCATTCTTAAAAAAAACCGTATCGAGCTAAAAAAAAGAAAAAAATTGTTGGGGTACTAAGTTCTGACTCACCGCCCGGTTGCGTTGGGTGCCAGCTCAACTGTCGTTGTCACTTGACCGGGTTAAGAATGGCAGTCTTACGGAAGTAACGGAAGTGAAAAAAACACACCTTATTTGCAATTTTTAATTCTAACGTTCTGAAGTATTTTAAGAAAACAAAAATTAATCATATTAAATTTATAGATAAAACAAGAAGTTCATAAAGAACTAAAATAGCCTACTTTCCTGTTACTTAAATACTTACTGAAGTTCTAATCGGGAAAAAACTAGGTTCCTAAAGTAAATATCATCAACAGCCGTTTCTACACTAGATTTATACACATTAGAAAAAAAAATCGAAACACAGCACCCAGCTATAATTTAAACTTCTAAAAGCCAAAATCAACTATTTTCCTTAATATTCGTTCGCAAATTAATTAAATATATTTATCATCTGCTCGTGATTTATTTGTAGTTCGAAGAATAAATATTTATTAATAACAAAAGTAATGAAACTACTCCGAACTGCATTAAAAACAAGAAATGTAAATTAAAACTAAGCATAATTGCATGCAAAAGTATGCCCTGCCGCTTTCTTGGTAGATAATTAATGAATAATCAAAGAATCAAATTGTTCTACATTTTATGACGTCATTCCAAACTGATTCATGAAAATATTTTTGCTTCAAATATGTTTAAATAAAGTTTCTCATGCCATTGTTGATTTGGCAACAGTGATTTAAATGACTCAAAATTGAATTTCAATGCTAATTCAATGGGAAATTCGCCGACAGATAGTAGATTTATGTCCGTCCGGACGTACAGACAGACGGACAAAAAGTATGAAAGTTGGGTATCTGAGGTCATAGCTTTCTAACAAAAAAAGAATTTTTAAGATCCGATGATTAGAACCGATTTTGGAAGGGGGGTACAGACAGACAGACAAACGGACAGACAGGCGGACAGACAGACGGACAGACATACGAACAGACAGACATACGAACAGACAGACAGATGGACAGACAGACAGTTGGACATCAACCGCATTTCAATACCTACAGTGATTTAAATGACTCAAAATTGAATTTCAATGCTAATTCAATGGGAAATTCGCCGACAGATAGTAGATTTATGTCCGTCCGGACGTACAGACAGACGGACAAAAAGTATGAAAGTTGGGTATCTGAGGTCATAGCTTTCTAACAAAAAAAGAATTTTTAAGATCCGATGATTAGAACCGATTTTGGAAGGGGGTACAGACAGACAGACAAACAAAACGGACAGACAGGCGGACAGACAGGCGGACAGACATACGGACAGACAGACATACGAACAGACAGACAGATGGACAGACAGACAGATGGACAGACAGACAGATGGACATCAACTGCATTTCAATACCTACAGTGATTTAAATGACCCAAAATTGAATTACAATGCTAATTCAATGGGAAATTCGCCGACAGATAGTAGATTTATGTCCGTCCGGACGTACAGACAGACGGACAAAAAGTATGAAAGTTGGGTATCTGAGGTCATAGCTTTCTAACAAAAAAAGAATTTTTAAGATCCGATGATTAGAACCGATTTTGGAAGGGGGGTACAGACAGACAGACAAACAAACAAACGGACAGACAGGCGGACAGACATACGGACAGACATACGGACAGACAGACATACGAACAGACAGACAGATGCACAGACAGACAGATGGACATCAACTGCATTTCAATACCTACAGTGATTTAAATGACCCAAAATTGAATTACAATGCTAATTCAATGGGAAATTCGCCGACAGATAGTAGATTTATGTCCGTCCGGACGTACAGACAGACGGACAAAAAGTATGAAAGTTGGGTATCTGAGGTCATAGCTTTCTAACAAAAAAAGAATTTTTAAGATCCGATGATTAGAACCGATTTTGGAAGGGGGGTACGGACGGACAGACAGACGGACAGACGGACAGACGGACATCGACCGCATGTCAATACCTACTTTTTCATTTTTTTAATTCTTTCGAATTAAAAAAAGAAAAGTAGGCTAAAAATTAAATTGCCTACAAAAGCGATCAATATTTACTAGTTGATCTGGGCTATATATTAAGAGAATTTAAAATATCTTTTTTGTAAACATAGTAATAAAATGAATAACATTTTCAATTTATTAATATTGGTGACTTTCAATTGAGCACTTATTTAAATTGCTATCTTAACTTTTCGTAAATTACGGTCAAGGAAATACGAAGAATCAAGAACTTCTCAGAAGAAGAAGCGAAGCGTGTGGTAAAGAATTAAGAAAGCAGCATTGCATTTCGCGCCAATGCAGGGTTGCCGCCTCAAAAGTTTGTAACTCGCCAAGAAAACGGAGATGTCGCCAAATATTAAAATATCTCACTTCGAATTCAAAATAAAAAAAATAATGGTTATTTTTACAGAAGCAAAAAAAGCACACAAATAAACGAATGATTAAGACTACTTTTTCTAATTTTGCTTCTTAAATAAAAAATTTAATTTTGTATTAATCCGTTTTTGTCCCGTTTTGAGCGATTTAAAGTTGAACTTGATTGTTTTGTCGCCAAGGAAAGAGGTAAGCGAACGTAAGTGCCAATCCTATTCACAGGAAACCACTGCAACACTGAAATTGGCGGTTTTGGCGATGCTTGTTATTTGAGCATTGGGTTAATATTTAAAAAAAAAAGAAAGAACTATTTTAATGAAAAATCCGTGGCCTAAAGAAAACTTTTCTGTTTGAACAAGAAATTTAGTCGAATTATTTGATTAGGAAAATTAAAGCAAAATTAATTAAACATTGTTACAGTAATTTTAATTTGTTTGAAAATGTAATCAATATAATTTAACACAAATTATAGTCATTTCGTTTAAAACAAATTTAAATAAGTAAAACAACATTTATTCTAAATTAAATACACAATAGAGAAAAGGTGTCACAAAATAAAAATAATAAATAACATGTCCAGCATTTAATAATGCTATATAATTACAAAACAGTGTTGCATTGGGTACCTACTCAGGTGCCGGCTCGTCACTTGACTGTGGTTCTAAATTACAACGCGCGTCGCTAATAGCCCCCGTGTAGCTCTAGTGCGACGATAATTCAACCTAATAAAAATACGTAACATACGCCAAAATTCATACTTTAGTATGAATTTTGGCGCATACGTAGAAATTATAACTAAAAAATACGTAAAAATTAATACTAAATACGTATAAAAAACAACTAAATACGTAAAGTATTAATCTTAAAAATTAATAATAATAAATAAATAACTTCTAAATTATATACATATATAAAATTCATACAAAAAAAATACTAACACTCAATGCTAACACAATAATCAAACTTATTCCGTCGCCAATGCGCTAAGTCAATCGCCCAACCAAAAACCTCACTGGTTTCCCAATACACACTGGGCGCCAACATGAGCCTCAACCCAATCACACCCAAAACTTTCGCATGCCGCAGTCAACGCCCAACCAAAGCTCACTAGCTGCCAAAACCGAACTAACAACGCCCACGCATGCGGATTGAGCTCAACCAATCACACGCCAGACGATTCACTTGCGCGCCAGTCCGACTGCGCACCGAGAAAGTAGTCCGCACAGGCAAAACCGAATCTTCTATAAATTCGAACGCCCACGCTCACGCATCCTCTTACGCTCCTCTTACAATCTTATCTTAAACTTTTCAGGGGGTCTTTAAATCCCTCGAAATCGTCCGTCTTTCGCATTTTCGCAGACGTTTTTAGAGAAAAGTGGATTGATACATTTCGCGGCATAATAGTTGCCACCACTTAGAAGGTGTTAAATCTGATTGCCGCCTTAGAAGAGTTTTTCGTGGTGTTGTGTTGCTACTTGCTGTTTAGTTTTAATTTAAAATAACCAGAACTTAAAATGGTGAGTACACAAACTATCTCTATTATCTTATATTTCCTTATAATGCGTTAAACTGGCTTTAATTTAATTTGGTTGTGGTTGAATATAGTTTCTTGTGACGTGTGTTGAGAAGCATAGGTATGTGTTTCGTATAGAATGTGCATATTCAATAAATCTCTTATTCAGCGTTACCGTTTACTATTTTTTCATTATTGTCATAAAATATTTTACGGATTTATACGTTTTTATTTATTATATACTCAAATAAAAGGATATTCTATTCGTTCTCTATTCGTATGGTACATAACATTACATGCGTGTTTTTTTTAATTTAACCATTGCTTAATGCATTTCAAGTGTTGTTCAATTTTATTTCAATTAATTTAGTTGTTTTTTTATCCGCTCGTGGGGCATGTAGTTGTATTTAAATTGTTGCTGACCATTCGGTAAAACTTAAGTTTCTTTGCTATTTGCATATTGTTTAAATTTGTCATTAATTGAAAATTTAGCTATGTAAATTTTTTTATTTGAATTAATGCAAGATTTAAGGACATTTTTGTACCACTACCACCGAACATTCGGTTTGGTCTAATAGTAAAGCTGTACGGCTGTATAATGAAATTTTATTTTTCGCAAATCTGAAAGCAGGTTTTTTTTGAAAATACAGTCCCTGGACAAATTATTAGACACACTGCAAGAATTCGTGTATCAATGATGAACAGAATACCTTTAGAAGGACATTTGTGTTCCTAAACTTTTAAAGCTATTGAATAGAAAATACTATCTGCTATACTTAATACATATATCGACATCTTTTTTAATGATATGGCATTCTTTGGTATGTTTCCATCACTACTAAAAAAAATACAGTGCGTCTAATAATTTGTCCAGGGACTGTATATAAAACAAAAAATATCACAAATATATATTGAATAAAAGTAGCACCAGATAAACAAATTCAATCTCTCAAAATACATGATTATTTTATTAAATAAAAAGATATCCCCTACAAAAATTTCTTTGACGATGGTTTTTCCTAACTTTTCAATCTGCCTACAATCAACCTACATCTACTTCTGAACGTTTTAAAGTATTATTCAAAAGAAATTAACTAATTAGTCAATTCCGGAACCCAAGTTTTTTTTAATGATTTTACAAAGTATTCACACTAAGGAAAGCATTTTTGATTAACTAATGTTATATAATTTTATTGTGTACTACTTATTTGTTAATTTTGACAATAGACAATTGAAATTAATGTGTGTGCCAAACAATCTGTTTAGGCAGGTCGTCATTTGACTAATTTCAAAGCCAGTCTCCAACTATCGCACTCTAGTGCGACAATAATTCGAACAGTTGCCATGTTTAAGTTGAAAACAATTGCTCGAAATTTACCAAGTTCCTTAAAGTGTTGCGTGTAGTTAAAAAAAAATTTAATTCGCGACAAATACAGCGTTCGTACGCTTCCCGAAAAACTCCTGAATTTAATTTTTTTCATTTAAGGGCCCTTATATAACTCCTGAAATTTGTCTCGTCTCCTGATATTTTTCCCCCTCTCCTGAAAAAATTGACTACTTTACTTTATTCGGAATAAGTCTACATGCACAGTAGAAAAATAGAGTTCAGACATTGTGATAATAGTTAATGTCCCGGAATGCACCGCACAACTCTTCAGAAGATTTTTTTTCCTTCTGTTTCGTCATTTGAAGTGCAGTGAAGTCACTAGACTAATACGATAATAAACAAACATATTCAATTTTATTCCTTGTTACCTCCTGAATTTACATTGCTGCACTCCTGAAAACCTCCTTAGGAACTCCTGAATTTCACCATCATAGAGTATGGACCATGAAATATGATTTCAAAAGTCAGAATTATCTGGAAATTTTGTTCCCACACGTGTCTAATTGTATATTAATTGAAGTATGCATGTTGAGAGTAAATTATAGAATAAAAGTAATTTTAGAAATGTAAAACTAGCAGGTTCGTTTTGATTATATACCTTATCTAGAAATTTTGTTCCCACACATGTCAGACGCCCACTAACTTTAACACTAAATCATGTAAAACCCTTTTTCTCAGTAAAATCAAGGCAAAAATAAGCATATTTCAATTGTCACATGCTCTTAAATTGTTTAAAGTAGGAGGGTCTTCACTAAAAAAACGTTCTGGTCAGTTGTTCAGGCTGACACAGAAACCAGCGTTTGGTTCCCAAGCTAGATGACTACTTTTTTTTTAGTGACTTTCTAAGGAGATAAAGACTAACCTCGCCTAATTAGCAGTAAGATCTTTAAAATGTTCCGAATTTTGTACTTGTGTTTCAAACTGTAATGATATGCTAGGAAGGTAAATTCTGGCCACTCCCCCCCCCCCCCCCCACTAGGTTTTATCATTGAGCTAGAAGGGAAACGGGAGTGAGGTATCAGCGAGCCAAAAACACACTCGCACCCTTTTGAGCGAACAGGGCAGAAAAGGACTATTTTCCCTACACTTGTATGCAATGCTTGACACCTCTATCGTATTGACTTGGGCTCCTAAATGTATTTTAACATTTTTAGTTTGAAAGAAATTATTTTTCTTTCACTTTAAATTCCAACTTTTTTAAGAAATAACCATGTGGATCACTAACTAAGAACCAGCGAAGATGAACCCAATAGCGAAAATAGGCAAGTTTCTAGGTTTTCTGCCGGTTTGTTTCTGCTGCAATGCCGTGTATTCCTCCGCGTTTCGTTATTGCACCGGCTCGTTTGCTGCCCTGTTCAGTGAATCGCACACCTCCTTTCTTCTAGCTCAATGGGTTTTATAGAATTAGTCTAAGTGTATGTTGCCATTTTGTATATGAATATGTGATGTGTGTTGTAAATGTTTGTAATATGATGTGCTAAGCAATAATTAGAAAAGGAACAGATAATACAAGGGTGTGTCTCCATTTGTGCTACGTTGCCAAGCAACAAGAATGCCCAAATATAATAAACATTCCACTCTAACACGTATAGTAGCCGTATATATTGAATTTTCAAACTCTCCAAAGGTCGGCAATAAACTGACCGGCCACTGTATCGGCTATAATATGAAAAGTTGAGATAATTAAAATGTGTGTTGATGCCAGCAGTTTTCATCCATATATAACGTATTTTTTTTTTCATTTTCAGGCAGATCAACTTACAGAAGAACAAATCGCAGGTAAATATTTATATACGTCACAGTTTAAATGCAGTAACTCCTCGCTATAACGTGCCTCGTTGCATCACGCATTCGGATATATCGCGCCTTTTATCATGTCTCCCAATGTTTCCCCTGTTTTTTTTTAATGTGTACTTTCCTTAAAATAAATAATAAACTTTTGTTCTTTGATATTTGCCAGAAAAAAGGTTTTACGAGAAAAATCAAAACAGCCAACTTCAGATGGATTTTTTAATAGAAAATGAGTGAAATGTGTCTAGTATGTCTGTGCAATAATGTGCATAGTAAAAGTCCTTTCTTAATTTTTGTTTCTTTTTTTTTAGAGTACATAATTATATTATTTAAAATGATTTAGTTTTATCTTTCAAATCCATGCTGTGCTTTAGTTTAAAAACTGTTTTGATTCGGTTATATCACGGTTTTATGCTTGTCTCCCGGGAAGCGCAATGTAACAAAGGGTTGCTGTATTTTAAAAATTATTTTGTAATTAAAGCTGTAGAATACACTCAATTATTTTTGTTTGGATAGTAATTGTTGTAAAACTATAATAGTTTAGGTTTAAATGCACAATAGTAAAAATAGCATGCAGGTTTACAGTGCGCTTGTACACTTTAAATCCTTATTGAAAGGCTAAATTGAATTGCTAAAAATCAGGGTCGGATTTAAAGATTTGCCGCCTGTAGGCTACGATTTGCCGCCCCAGTCACAATATTCTCCCATTTCGGGGAAAAGTAGCTGGTTAGCTGCAAAATAAGGTGGTATGTGCTTTAAAATAGATACACATATTAGAATCATATGTACCTTTAGACACTAAATCGAAAGCGAAATGGGCAAATTTTTTAAAACTGTCCTACGATTTTTCTTTAACTTCGAAATCCGGGAGGAGGGGGTGCACTTTCCCTCGCAGCGACCATGTTTGCTACGAAATATTAGTTCTATATATACGTTTACGGTTTACGCATCAATGTAAATTATTTGTTTTCTTTCTTAAAAATATTTGTATCTTTATAATAATTTTTTATGCCGAAAAATTCGTCGCTCTAGGCTACAGCCTACTTAGCCTATTTAGAAATCCGGGCCTGCTAGAAATGCTATACTGTTCAAGTGAGACTTAGCGTTATGCAGATCAAGTCTATTTAGAATTATTAAGGGTAATAAACATATCGAAACATATTTAAAAACAAAACATTTAAAATGTATTTTCTATAACACAATAAAGGAATATTTTTTTTTACAAACCATGAAATTAGCTTTTTATTGCATACAGTGACAAATGTGTTAATTTTTAATGATCTTTTCTTTGTTTTTCATATTGAAAAAATTAAGTGTTTTGCAATCTGCCATAGCCCATTGTTTAAAAACGCAGGGTTATCCACGCGCCTGAAAAAAGCTCAAATTAAACAACGTTTATATTGATTGGGCTCCTTAAATTTTCTATTGTGAACAGGGTTCGTACGCCTCCTGAAAAACTCCTGAATTTCATTTTTATATTTTAGGGGCCTTTATAACTCCTGAAATTTGCATCAACTCCTGATATTTCCCCCCTCTCCTGAAAAAATTGACGACATGAATAATTTTTCTCCTTTCTCGGTCGGTTTTCTCTTACTTTATCAGGATGTCTACCGGTCGAAAAAGTCATGAAATTAAAATAAAGGTCACGATAATTTTTAAAAAATTGCCAAAAAAGGCGATTTCCCTAAAAAAAAGGGTTGTCTTTTACACCGAGGCCTCAAATTTTCCACAACATTTACACGCCTTGTTTCCTTCATTCTCGGTCTAAGTAACTAAAACCAATACAATAAACACGCATTCAAATTTATTTTGCTATAACTCCTGAATTTACATCGTTGCACTCCTGAAAAACTCCTTAGAAACTCCTGCATTTCACTATCATAGATAGAGTATGAACCCTGGCTCCTTAAATATTCTATTGTGAGGCTTTAAATGATTTTCATAATTCACATTTAAGTAACTGTAGATTGCTGGTTGCTTTGCTTATGCTGTATGTTGCTTAAAATAAAATCCTCTTTCATAATCAGCCCAAAAGTATTTTAAGTGATGTTTTAAATAACCAAAAAATTTAATTTTAATTTAATGAGAGCTCTATAAACAACGACCAGAATATGAATTCGTATATCCAGGGTTTGGAATTCTGTGTCAATCCTTAGCAAACCTGCTACGAAACCACATATATATATATTTTATAGCTCTAATGCATCTTGTGTTTTCTGCTCCGATTATAGTTTTCTAAATTCCCCAAACTAGAGCTATCAATTCCCATACTTGTCTAACCGACTTGAATTAATATGAAATTTTAGGTCCAGGGATGGGAATTCTGCGTCAAGTCGTATCCGTAGTAAAGCTGCTACTAAACCAAATGATATAGATAAAATTTTATTTGGCTACAATTTCTCTTGTTTCTGCTTTAAAAATGCTGCCTAACTAGATAACTGCTAACTAATAACTGCCTAACTTGTTTCTGCTTTAAAAATGCTGCCTAACTAGAGCTAGCCATCTGTTTAATTGCAATATTCGTTAAAATGCATCTAATCCCGGATTGGGCGAGGTTGACCCATCCTTTCATCCCTTGAGTGGATCCATAAAATGGGTACCAAGCATGCTTGGGAACTGAACACTGTGGGTTCCGCGTGAGGCTGACTGCCTTAACTGGACATATGCCTGGCACCCCAGAACCCTAGGTCACGAAAGCTGAAATGGTCACGGCAGGCCGTGGCCCAGTAATGGTCTGTTGCGCCGAGGAGTTTTTTTTTAAAAATGCATTTAAATTGCCCTCTTTCAGAATTCGTTTCACCCAAATACGCTGACCCCGTAAAAGTTCAATTTTGCTGCTTTAAAAAAAAGCTGTAACTGACATTGTATTACTAACTTGACACAAAGAGTTCTATAGTAGGGTAGAGGAACGACTCGTACTGAACTGCCATCGGCAGCCATGGCTCACTACGGAGCGGGAATAGAGGCCAATTGGAATCGAAGCTATTTAGGGGGGTTTTGACTATATTTTAACTGGCTTATAAATTTTACCAAATGCAGCAGTTGATTTGAAATTTTGATACTGAGAAAAGTACACACAGGGTAAAAGCGGGAATCAAACCCGCACCCGTTACAGCGCACGAACTGCTAGCGTTATGTCCTGCGATCCAAACCAATCGGGGCCCCACATGCTACCCTATATTTTCTGAGTTTTGGTCCATGGTGCTGTTGCCAGGTTCAGTCTATCTTACTATAGAACTCTTTGTTGACATTTTGTTGATTGAAACGTGTTTGTCAAAATGCGATTCCCTTTTTTCCAGAGTTCAAGGAGGCGTTCTCCCTGTTCGATAAAGACGGAGATGGCACCATCACCACCAAGGAGCTCGGAACGGTCATGAGGTCCCTAGGGCAGAACCCTACGGAAGCAGAGCTGCAAGACATGATCAATGAAGTAGATGCCGATGGTAAAAATATATATTTCGTTATAATAGTTAGGGCGCTTGCCCCGGCAGCAGAAACCGTGCAGCATGGCAGCAATGCTGCAGCCCGATTTGGGTGTCTCTGCTGCCAAATTGCTGACTATAAGTTGTTTACTACGAACCCCCCAGACCGGCTTAGGTTAAGGGGGAGGGGGGTTAAGATAAATTTAAAAAAGGGCAAGGATTAGCTACACACTAATTTGTAACTGTGCAGGGCACCAGCAGGTGCAATGGCTTCCCGTTCCGAATGTTATGTCATGATTGTTCTATATCAATTAACCTTAAAAATTTAAGAACATTACTTGCGCAACAACACAGCCACTTGCCGGTGTACGGTAAATCTTTCGATAATGTTGAATCGTGTGTGTGTGGGGGGGGGGGGGCAGTCCTTATTCCCTGCAGCCAAATTTTTTCCTTGAAAAGTCATGCTGCTACTGGGGGGCGCTTGCCTTGTATACGAAAAGTCTCGGGTTCAGGCCTAGGAATTGCTAAAATAATAGGGTACTTGACTGTATTGCTAAAATACCTTCCAATATTAAATAAATTATAGTTTGAACCCAAAAATAACAAACACATTTTTTTTTGCAAAATAAATCTTTAAATAATTCATAAAAATCATTTTAAAATGGCTTACTTTTCATCGGTACGTCGATTTAGCTGACGTCACTAGTATCTATAAACCGGTGGGATGTTTTTTTTTTGCTTGAAATTAAACTGGATTTGATCTGATTTACTAGTAAAATAAGAATTGTATAGATAATGGAAGGTTTTACAGACGCGGATAGTATAAATTTGCTTAAAGTAGATTCCAAAATGGTGTTTCAAAGTTTGTAGTTACTAGTGACATCATAGTTACCATGTGACAGCCTCAAAGTGTTTTCGGGTGTAATTTTTTCGTCCTAATTTTAAAATTTATTTTTCTCCCTTTTTATGGGGTATTTGAAAAAAAGAGAAATACGGGTCTAATATTTTTGGCATAAGAATATTTTAAGCGAATAAAAAAAGTTTTAGTCAAATACCCTATTGCTCACCTATAAATGGTCTTGCAACCAAAATTGAATAATACCGTGTGCAGAAGGATTGCATGCTAAATATGCTAAAATCCTGACGGTGCATACCATGTCTTTGGGGTTATCTAAAATATTATATTAGTAAAAACAAGGTAAAAATCATGGTTCCTAGTCCAGCGAAAAATTACTGAATTTTTGGTTTTCAAAGAGAAATAAATGTCAACTATTTGTACACTAATCCTAAGGGGATTTTAAACTAATGTTACAGATGCAGAAGCTGATAGGCCATTTTTAAGGTCACAAAATTGCAAGCAAAGACCGTGTTTGGAAAACTTGATTTTTGAGATGTCGCCGGGCCATGTACTTACCTATTTTATACCTTAATATATATTGGTTTATCAATTGGCTAGCAAATAAATACCCGTTCTTCGCACGGACTAAAAGAATATCAAATAGATCCAAGTATATGTGTAAAATGCACATCCTCATATCACAGAAATCTTCCTCAATATGAACTTACTGTCATCGGAATTTTCCTGACAAATTCAAAATTAACCATTGTTGTATAACAATGTTATTTCACATCTAAACCTCCATTCTGGGTTTAAAAAAAACATTTTGCTCATTGGCACGTTCAATTATTTTTCAAATCATTAATTTAATTTCTGAAGGTAATTGCACAAAAATAAAAGCAATTTCAATTTTAACTAATTTTTGTGTTCATTTTAATTTCTTCTGTAGAATGGCAACACGAAAGGGGAAAAAAATGATCGGATTTGAGCGAAAGCTGTGTATTTTTTTTCAGAAAATTCGAATTGTCTCTAAAACTGGAACAAATATGAAAAAACTAAGCCTCAGGTGCACACGTTAATATTAAAGGGAATCTATCTTAAAATTTTCGAATTTCTGAGGGCAGTATAAGTAGGTCTTTTCGATCCAGACACAGACTCTTTCTTTTATTATTATAGATAAAAAAGCTGTTATATTTATAAAATTGGTGTCAAAGTGAAATTAAAATATCTATGTAAATACTCCTAGCTTGATCATTTAAAAATATTAAGGCAAATTCACAGGATATTGCTCATTATAAATATAGCCCATTGGGCGTTTTCCTTTGTCCATATCTAAAGCTAATAGTTTTTTTTAATGTATTTAATAATATTTGTTATAATTAGTTACTATAGGTTAACACAGGGGTCGAAATTAACTTTTTATGCCACGAGTGTACCCAAGTCTTGTGACTTAGGTGCACCAAATAATAGTTAGGTGCACAAATATAAATATTATGTGCACACATATAATAAAAATAACAAGTTAAAAACAAACTATTCTTCATAAAAAAATTGACTAAATGCAGGCAGGGCCCGATTAAGAATGGCATGGACTATAGGCACAACAAGTAACGGGGGCCCCTTATGCGGAACATTATCTTACCTATTGCGACATTATTTACAATATACCAAAACAAGCCATACTAATTATATATAAATTACCACACCATGTTAATTATATATAAATTACCACACCATCTTAATTATATATAAATTACCACACCATGTTAATTATATATAAATTACCAAATTACCACACGACGATAATTATATACAACTTATTGCAAGTGAAAATTGAATGAATAAAATGTTAAATATAATATTTAAGTATAACATATACATTAAGACAGTTCTTAATGCTCTCCAAAATAAAGATCCTTTAATTTCAGAACAAATTTTACTAAAAAGAGCTAATAAGAAAATAAAAAGATCTATATTAACTTATCAATAGATATTTTAATAATAAAAAATTAGAAATGGGATGAAGCAATTTATATTATAATGAAAAAAAAAATTGGTCGCTGTGCTGATGCAAACATGCTTCCGGAATTCTTAAGAAACTGAATATTTTGTTTTGTTACGATTAAATTTTCTTTTAACAAATAGTTTATGGCAGGCCATATAGCTGTATCTTCATATAACATCTTAAATCTGTTTGCAAACAACTTCTTGTCAAACAAGTCATTGCATGGTGGGGAAACTTTTCTTCAGACAGAATGGTTAGGTATCGGTAATCCGACGAAGTTTTGTTTGATGGTTTCAACTTTTTATCGTCGAGTATTTTTTCATATTTTCTTTTTGAACATCCGTTGGGTATTTACGCGTTGTCATAACTCTTTTTGAAACCAAATTAAGTTCGAAAAACGTGGAAGTCAGCAGTCAGTAAACAAACAAACGATTTGTAACTTCTTCCTTTTCAACTCACTTCGCTTCTATTAACGTGACGTACGAACGAAAGGGAAATAATAATAAGTATTATAGTTAAGAAAAGCATGACGACTTTACAATGGGAAATGTTTTACAGTTATTTTTTTAATAAAAAGTTTTTTGTGGAATTCCAACTTTTTGTATTTAATTGTTAAATAAAAAAAGTTTTATTTAAAAGAAATTTAGGGGCCCCCAAATATTCGGGGGCCCTAGGCCCGGGCCTCATGGGCCTAATGGATAAGCAGGCCCTGAATGCAGGGTTTCCACGCATATGAAAAGTCATGAATTTGAGCAAAAAACGTCAAAGTCACGAAAATCGATGTATTCGAATCGCTGGAGTTTCACGATTTTCGGAACGCCGGATTTTTGCGTTTTTCGGATACTTCCGGAATGCAGGTGCGCGTCGTGCACCCAAGTTGAAAACTTATGTGCACAATTTTTTTAGGTGCACCCGCTAATTTCGAACCCTGTGTTAACAATAACGTAACTCGTCATTCTGTTCATTTTATTAGTTTTGCATATGTAAAACACCTACAAACTCTGTTACTCGCAATAGTTTTCTTACAAATCTGTATGTTCCAAATTCCTGACGCCTAAAGTTGTGTTGTAATTTTCAAATCCCATTGTGGTAGCTCTAGTGCCGTCTAGACTTGTTTAAAAGTTTTGACAATACACATATTAACTAGACCAAAGTTTATTATGTTATTAATAAAATTATCCTGAGAATCTTTGGCAATATGCCTTCTCCTCGTTTAAAAGCTTCAGCATACAAAATATATTGCAACATAAATGTGCTGTTACATTTAACGAAAATGCGATCTTTCACGCATTTTATACTTTTCAATCCTATGTTTTAAATATTCTCGTTATGTGTTAAACTGGACCAGAGTTTCAGTTGCCACGCACAATATTTAAAGTGTGTTTTGTAATTTTAAGTTGTATGTTGTAAATTAGACTATTGTAACCGTATTAAAGTAGTTGTTTCCCAAATACTTATTTGTGCTGTCTCTCCAGGCAACGGCACGATCGACTTTCCGGAGTTCCTGACCATGATGGCTCGAAAAATGAAAGACACGGATTCTGAAGAAGAAATCAGGGAGGCTTTCAGGGTGTTCGATAAAGACGGTAACGGGTAAGGAAAGAACTTGATCCTCTTAAGACCCCAGCAAAATCCTACACTTATATTCTTCATCTAAGAATACTTTTCATGCAAATACAGTCGAATCCAGTTAACGCGAACTCGAAGAGAGCACAGAAACATTTTGTTAACAGAATTTTTTACATTGAATTCGTGAGTAGTTAAAAACAATAACATTAAAAGACTTGTACAATTAGTAATTCGATTAATAAAGTTTATTTGGAGTAGTACATACTATAGAAAAATTAGATTTTTTTTGTGGAGGAACAGCAATTGACTTTAAACTGATGAATCTCTCGATTTTCTCGGAAGTGGAAAGACAATTTATTCTTATGTTCTCTTGCCGCTTTTTTTAATGTGTTCTTCAAATTATTTGTTCATGTTGAGCGGGATTTCGCCGAAAGCAATTTCGCGTTAAAATATTTTTTAGCATTAGTTCAACCCTTTATACGCCAGGGAAAGGCTTTCGGTTCATCTTAAGCAAAAATTCGTGTTAATGAGGTTAAACTATAAATTCTTTAATCTTTAAAATACTCCTCAATTTAAAATGTTCATTCGTGCAATCATACAATTCGTTCATTCATACAATTCTTTAAAAAATCTAAAATTAAAGGACCATGGTTTTCCTAAAACGAAACTAACTTTCCTAATGTTTACCTTTTGAAGAAATGGGATGGTTTGTCATGACTAGGAGTCCACAATTTTATACTCATTGCTTCTAAACTTGTTTAGGTTTAAATGAGCCCCATCTTTTAATCTACTATTAAGCATTGTTTTGCTTGCCAGCTTGTAAAACTTGTTCTAAAGATCGCCTTTTTTTATGACAATTCAAAGCAGTGTTTTTAAATGCCATTCAAGTTTATTACTTGACGGTCATTTAAAAACACACTGCTTTGAATTGTCATAAAAAAGGCGATCTTTAGTATAACTATGTAGTTGGTATGTGGTTTCTTATTTTAACCTTTTGATATTTATCAGTTCTATTCAGTGTTCTGAAATTCCTTCACTGTTCCTGAAAAACTCCCGAATTTCATTTCTTTTTCTAAGGGCCCTTACAACTCCTGAAATTTGTGTCAAATCTCCTGATATTTTCCCCTCTCCTGTAAAAATTTGACACAAATCGTGTCTCTCTGTTCTCTGCCATTTTTCGCCTGTAATTTATTCAGAATAAGTATACTGCACATACGCAGTAAGGGAAATAGTTTGGACATCAGTATGTCCCGGAATGTACCGTATAGTTCTTTAGATTTTTTTTTCTCTTCTGTTTCGTCATTTAAAGTACAGTGAAGCTACACTAATACGATAATAAACAAACATATTCAATTTTATTCCTTGTTACCTCCCTGAATTTACATTGCTACGCTCCTAAAAAAACTCCTGAATTTCACTATCATAGATAGAGTATGAACCCTGTCTGTTTCACAAAGAAATGTG
Source organism: Oedothorax gibbosus (assembly GCA_019343175.1). NCBI lineage: Eukaryota > Metazoa > Arthropoda > Arachnida > Araneae > Linyphiidae > Oedothorax > Oedothorax gibbosus. The sequence continues at coordinate 41,525,504 of CM033272.1, read as the reverse complement.
CATTATCCCTGTTGCAGTGAAATATCTAGCATAATTTAATCTTTTCGGTAAATGCTTGTACAGTAAACTCCCGTTTATCCGGAATGCTCGGGAAATTGACTCTTCCGGATAATCTAATTTTCCGGTTAATCGGAAGTCGCCAAATAGGGTTACCAAAAAATTCCGATTTTTCCGGAAAATACAAGAGATGATGGCTGCATCTTATGAACCTGGCGTTAAATCGGACTTTCAGTCCCAAAAACACTTTTTGCGCCAAATGTTGTCTCCAAACGAAACTTTTTCTTGGAAAAAAATTACTGAAAAGTTTTCACAATATTTGGCGGGAAATTGCAATTTTGGGGGAAAATATTTAATTTTATCGCCAAATTGGAATTTGAAATTTTCCGGATATTTGAGCTTTCCGGTTAATCGAGAGCCGGATAAACGGGCTTTTACTGTAATTGCAGGGCTTATTATGTGATACTTGGAAAAATAACACACAAAGAAAAAATTCGTACTTTAACAATTCTGGCTGAAAGCCGCTGTCACGCCTTTAGCAGCCATAGTAGACAATTCTATTATGGTTTACTTTTTAACTCCCAAGAAAAGCTCTTATTTCGGGAATGCGAAATTTTCCCTTTTTTGTTTAGGAGTGGAATTTCAAAATGGGCAGTAGTGAAATTTTTCGTTACTTTGTTACCGCTAAAAGTAACCGAGTTAGTTACTTTCTGAAAGATGTAACGGCGTTACCTAAAACAAGTAACTGTTACAAGTAACGCGTTACTCCAATCCCTGGTTAAAACCTTTATACGCCGGGGAAAGGCTTTCCGCTCATCTTGAGCGAAAATTCGTGTAATGAGGTTCGACTGTATATGAATTCTTTAAAGGAGGTCCTTAATTTAAAATGTTTATACAAAATTTTAAAAAATCTAAAATTAAAGGACCATGATTTTCCTAAAACGAAACTAACTTTCCTATACCTTCTGAAAAAATAATTGGATAGTTTGTCATGACTAGGAGTCCACAATTTTATACCCATTGCTTCCAAACTTGTTTAGGTTTAAATGAGCCCCATCTTTTAATCTACTGTTAAGCATTGTTTTGCTTGCCAGCTTTTAAAAAACGTTCTAATATACTTAAAGGGCGTTTAAAAACACTGCTTTGAATTGTCATAAAAAGGCAATCTTTAGTATAACTATGTAGTTATATTTCACAAAGTGCCCAGTCGGTTAGGCATTCGCCTAGCATGCGACAGGTCCCAGGTTCGGGTGCGGGCATCGCCAAAATAACTGCCGACCTATAAACGGCCCGTGCAGCCCATAAATGTCCGAATAATACCCCGTATAGAAGGAGTGCATGTTAAATATCCTTCAAAGTTCTAACGCTGCGTACGATGTCGCCGTTAACGGTTGCGTTGGGTGCCTACTCGGGTGTCGGCTCGTCACTTGACTGTGGTTCTAAAATATAATGCTCGTCACCAGTAGTCCTCGTGTAGCTCTAGTGTGGCGATAATTCAAACTAAAATATTTCAAAAAGAAATGTGCATTACCCCTGTTGCAGTGAAATATCCAACATAATTAAATCTTTGTGCGTCCTTGTGTTAAGATACATAAAAGTGTATAACTAATGTAAAGTTTCCATGCATTTGCAGGTTCATTTCTGCGGCCGAGCTTCGTCACGTGATGACCAACTTAGGTGAGAAACTGACTGATGAAGAAGTAGATGAAATGATCAGAGAAGCTGACATTGACGGAGATGGTCAAGTCAACTATGAAGGTAACTTACTTGCTTATCCCTCTTGCACTCCATCGCTGTAGCATAGGGCCTCCATCTGTTACCATTACTCGTAACAAAGAATTTTAAAATATGCAGAAGAAGTTTTGCGCATAAGTGCTCAAGAACTAAAACTAATGAAGACTTATTTAATTATTTGCTAATTTCATCTGACCCTTTCATTTCAAACTTAAGAGCCTAAGATATTTTTCGAAAGATATTTTGGAAATGTTAGAAGTTCAAGTAATAAAAGCTGCAAGCACCTCTTCTTCTGATGACTCCAAATGTGAAAATGATTGAAAATAAGCCAATTCTAAATTATTTTAAGTCGTAATAAGTTATCAAAAATTATGTACTAAAAGAAATGTTTAAAAACTTCATATTTCTTTTAAATCGGTATAAATTTTGTAAATATATATATATATTTAATCTTAGTTTTTAAAAACATTTGTTTAATAAAATATAATAATTTATGAAATACTATATAGGCCGAATTTTTTTAATATATATTTTACTTATTTTGTTGTTAAAATACATTATAAAACAATCATGTTTATAGTTCGTTTATACTCTGTTATAGTCCGTTAAATACTTTTGGCCATCTTTTGCTCCACTGTGCGTCCTTCAGTTCTTTTTCGATCGTTCGTATCCAAGTGTTTCTTGGTCTTCCCCTCTTTCGCTGTCCCTGGGGATTCCAATCAAAAGCCTGTCTTGAATTTTTCATTTTTTCGCAATACATGACCAATCCACCGCCACTTTGCTTAATTTCAAATTCTATTGTTATCTGTTTGAAGCTCTTCATTATTAATTTTACGGTACCACTTGATGTCAGAATCTGTGGTGAGTCTTATTTAATTTGAGCCCCATTTTGGGAAGTAAAACTTTTGCACACAGTACTTATCTTTGCACCCGAATAACTAAAACTAAAGTTCTGTCAAATTTCTCCCCCAATAGTATAAATTCTTATGTATTCTTTTAACCAATCCCTGCACCGAACAACACTTTTGCTCCTACTTTCAAGCCAAAAGGACCCGTGATGTTCTAAGCCATGATTTACTTGTTATTTACTTTTATGTAGTTTAGTGCTGTGGTTAGTTATATTAAATGTCTTTAAAAAAAACCTTCTGATCATTCCACATTTATTCATCCAAAGCACCGGTCACCACGCCTCAAATCCTTCTTTGGCACTTGTTAATGAAAACCGGGAGCTTCCTCGTGTTAGTTTTAGTGCGTGCCATGTTTCAGATCCATAGAGAAGGACGTACTTCACATTAGTGTTAGATACTCCGATCTTAGTTGCGATAGAAATGGCCCTATTTATGGACCTTTTCAGGGTTCGTACGCCTCCTGAAACTTCTGAATTTCATTTTTTCTCCTAAGGGGGCCCTTATAACTCCTGAAATTTGTATCTCGTCTTCTGATATTTTTCTTGTCCTGAAAAATTGACGACATGAATAGTTTTTGTCCTTTCTCTGCCATTTTTCCCTCGTACTTCATTCAGAATAAGTTTTACTGCTCATAAGTAGTAAAAGACAAATGTTCAGACATCGTGATAATAGTCAATGTCCCACAATGCACCGCACAATTCTTTAGAAGATTTTATTTCTTCTGTTTCATTATGTGAAGTGCAGTGAAGTCGCTAGACTAATACGATAATAAACAAACTTATTCAATTTTATTCCTTGTTACCTCCTGAATTTACATTGCTGCACTCCTGGGGAAAAACTCCTGAATTTCCCTATCATAGAGTATGACTCCTGCCTTTTTTTTCCTGTTAAATTTGGTTTCTTGAAAGATTCCCATCTTTTGAATAAATTTTTTAATGACAAATTATTGAATGTTATTGTAGTTGCTCAAATTATGGACTAGGCCGAGCCGCGGTAGCTCAGTCGTGTGAAGCGTCGTGCTCGCATCGGAAGGGTTGTGGGTTCTGTCCTCGGCGGTGCTCGCAGTTCTGATGGTTGCTGAGTCGGCGCTTGTATTCGACTAAAGACCGCCGTGTTGCTAATGGTGGCTGGGGCACGTTAAATATGCCGTGGTCACAAAGTCCTCCATGTTCCCATACCAAATTAATACCTCTGGGGGTACCAGATCGGGGGGGTTATCGGCCTTTGATCTGGATCAAAATTCCGATATGCGAGTGAGAATGGATGTGTGAAAGGGACCTTCCTGTAAAACGGATGTGTCAAGCTGCGAGCAAAAGTCGGACTTCCTCCCTTGTGGCGCTCAATAAAAACGGAAGCCGCCCCACTTCGCCTTAAAATCGGGTAGTTCTCTACTCCGGGCTTGGTTACCGAGTGGCATTAGAAACAACAACATGGACTAGGCCAACTCTTAGTTAAGATAGCTTTTAAAATATGCTTAAGGGGGAATCGGAGCGGGTCTCCAAAGTGTCCGTGCTAAACATCCAATGGGGAAAAAATGTTCCAAGCCACATTTCTCCGGCTGTATTGAATATTTTTCAAACTGTTTACTATGTATTCATACCCCAAATTTTTCTTCCAGAGTTCGTTACAATGATGACATCAAAGTAAAGCCCAAGGCCTCCACTCTCAAGCTCCGGGGGGGGAAATGGGTTACCAGAATAAAAAAAATGAGACAACAAATAAAGGACTCGTAAAGTGGCTATGCTGCTCCCCGATTGGGGGAAGGAGGGAAATCTTCTCACCACTTCTTTCTACTTTAAGTGTTCAACGGCAACCCTAGCAAGTAACTCGTCGCACTGTTGCCACCCCCGAAAGACTAACTTCGAACGCTGGAGTTCCGGTGGACGTTTCTGTTTCGTTTTCTTCCTCCGATGCCTTTTTAAACTGTTTCGTGTGACGTTTTTTTTCGATTTATTTACGACATTCCAGATTCTACTGTTCGGGGTTCCTCAAAGGCTTTTAAATTTGAAAAGTTTTACTGGCTACTAAATTTATTCTTAAATTCTTTATGTGTAACAGTCGATTATAAGTTATCTGCAGTTTAGGGTTCCCCACAAACAATTGCTCCTTAATTTTAAATGAGGTTTTTTGGCTCTTAAATTTTATCTTAAAATGTTTGTCTAACGTTCAATTTCAGTTTTTTATGCTTGTTAGAAAATTTGACCTCTATATCTTTCAAGTGAATTTTTTATGTTGGATCTGAGATCTCTGGTAATAAATGCAAAAAAACTATCTTGACTTAATGTCTTAATAGAATACATATAGACATCAAGAAATTAATAGACATTAAAAATGCCCTCTAAATTTTGCTTAACGTTTTAAGTGGGGACCCTATCTCTCCTTCAGCAGTTTTTTTGGCAGGGTTCGTACTGTTCCCGTAATTCTAACGGGAAAACTAGTGATAAAGTGTACAATGTTAAAAAAAATTGTATGCGGGCAGCAAATTTATATATGCAATTGCTCTTGTAATATTTACTAGTGATTATTTACTATATCTCTTAAAAACTAATTCTTGTGGATTAAAAAAAAACTGTTTAATTAAATTTGGATTAAGCTGTAAACGAAAGCCGTATCTATGCAATTCCTTAAACTTGTCTGGTTTAGATGTGTCTTGAAGATTAACCATAACAATAAAATGTTACAGTTCCTCGAATGTATGCAGCATTCGTAACTGTTTGTCAATTGCCTTAAATTGAAACCATTGTTTAATTAAATTTGGATTGAGCTGTAAACGAAAGCCGTATCTATGCAATTCCTTGAACTTGTCCGCTATTGGTTTAGATGTGTCTTGAAGGTTAACCATAACAAAAACCCATTGTTTAATTAAATTTGGATTAAGCTGTAAGCGAAAGCCGTATGTATGCAATTCCTTAAACTTGTCTGGTTTAGATGTGTCTTGAAGATTAACAATAAAATGTTACAGTTCCTCGAATTTATGCAGCATTCGTCACTGTTTGTCAATTGCCTTAAATGTGTGTTGATTCGGAGTCGACTGTTTGTAATGGCTTCTAAACGAAACTAAATGGGTTCATTTAAATATTTCTCCATGCTTTTCTCGACCGGTATATATTACAACTCTTAAAACTTCTATTTGTGCAAATTTGCTTACAGCATTGTATGCATATGGTCTCTAAAAAATCATTTTTACCCAGTGATTTCATAATTAAAAATAAAGATTCTAAGTTGATTCATGTCTATTACTTCTCTGTACAAATTTGCCTTAAGCATTGTGAAGGCCTTTAAAAAAAATTCTTTTGACCAGCGATTACATAATTCAAGATATTGGTATAATGAAGTATAGAAATAATTTCAAAATAACCTTTCAAAACATAGATTAGAAATCATGTAACTTCTTTATAATCTAAAGGTTTGGCAGTATAGAATAATCGTTTGGTTCATAAAATGTATACGAACCAAAATATTCCTTTTAATCAGTGATTATATAATTAAAAATATTGATTCCCCTTTTTTTTATTATGAAATGTAGAATTTTAAATTTGCCCCTGGAATTGGTCTCGAAATATAGTTTAGAAATCATGTAAATTCCTTACAACGTATTAAAAATCTTTTTGTTCTTGAAATGTCTACGAACTAACTATTCCTTTTGGACCAGAGTGATTATATAATCCAAAATTACATTAATTTTCATACAATGAAGTATAGAAATAACCTGAAATTGGCCTTAAAATATAGTTTAGAAATCGTGTTATCAATCGTGTAATTTTTTGAAACCTAAAGGTTTAAAAATATACCCTAAAGGTAAAATAATCATTAAAAAAAAGTCCTTTAGTTCTTGAAATGTGTCCGAACCCTGCACGGAAGTTTCCTCTGCAAGTTTCCTGAACATGCTACCCGCCTTGAAATGGGATTGGGGAAAAAAAAGCCTTTGCCAAAACTTGTCTCGCTCACTGCGTTAAGTGGCTATCAACTCATGTGCACGTTAAAGTAACATTTTCAATAAAAAGTTCTCTTACGACTTGTGTGTTATTTGTTTGTTGCAGGGTTGTTAAAACTTGTATGGTTGGTTGTTTTAAATGCTTTTTTTTATAATATCGTGCAAAAAAACTAAATTTTTCAAATCGATAATCATGGCAAAAGTGATGCTTTTAACGAAATCGTGTTTCAAAGTTACTTTTACGCACTAGTGCGACAAAGTAAATAAGAGCAATTGATGGGTGTAAAATTCTTTATTTGAGCGTGATATTTTATTCGGCGGCTTTGTGGTTGGTGTAAAATTCTTTATTTGAACGGTGATTCTTTATTTGGCGTTTTATTTCCAATGCCAATCTAAGAAATACTTTTTGCACGTGATTTTAAAATAATCATTAATATAAATAATCACCTTTAAATCATTTGAACGTGATAATAAATTAAGCCAATCAATAAATGTCAGTATAATAAATACTTTTTTTGCGCATTATTATAAAAAAAATTGTGTATATCAACACGTTGAAAATAGCATTTTTTACACTCGTGAATTTATTTCCTCGCTTGCGAAATAATTTATTCAACTCTTTAAAAAAAGCCTTACTTTTCACACTAGTTGCTATACACTATAACTATTAAATACCCCGAATTTCAATATTTCAAATTACTTGTTTTGCATAGTTTTTGCAGAAAAGTAGGCAGCAATTGTGATGCATGTTGTCCATGCATTGTGACCTAAAAATTAAGCTCGAAGGAATGTAGTTATTTAATCATGAAAAAATGAATAATCATGATAATGATCATAATTTAATCACATTTGAAATGACAAGCTTTAAAATCTGAATTTTTTTTTAACAATTGAGGGTTTTAAATGACTGGAAATTTTTTACTTTAGTTAGAATTGTTAAAGTAGTAGGCGGCTACTTGCTCCGATTCATTCTTTAAAATGCACTTTAATTTTTTTTTAATCGAAGCTTATTTGAGATCCCGTTTGGAGTACAAGCATATTATGAAAAAGTTCGTTCTTCAGAAAATGAGTCCGTTTTCATTGTAAGATTTCTGACAATAAAATTAATTGCCTGTAAATCAAAAACTATTTGCAGTACAAGAAATCTATTTTGCACCATTTGAAAGATATCGTCCGTTTTCTAAGGTATCTGAGATATTTAATTTTTAAAAAAAAAAAAAAATTCTTATCCCTAAAAGCTGTTGAATGCGAAAGAATAAGCGGATCAAATGTCTCAACGCTAGCTAATATTAAGGTTGCTGTCTGACTTGACAGTGTTTTAAAAGAAAAAGGAAACGATTTTACATTACTAAGTCCGAAAAATGCCCCCTGAAGAGCGAACTGTGGGGCCTAGCATTCTAGAAAAGGAGCTGCTTGAATCATACCTTCCGAAAACAGCTTCAAATTGTAGCCAATAAATATAGCTATCAATAATCCCCATAGCTTGGCCGCTTCTGGAAATGGCCAAGTTTGTAGGAAATAACCTAAACTTAATATTATAACGATATCTGATCAAACAAACCAAATCAATTTTAAAGCGTTTAAATTCATAACCAATTGGATTCTGTTATTGGTCACATTAAAGGTTACTACTATCTGGCGATATATTTTTGTAGCCAAAGAAGCCAAAATTATTAATAATTCCCTTTTTGAGCTATCTGTTGTAAATTTCTCACTGTAATTCTAAATTTTTTAGCGAAACAATTAACTTTTTATTTCAATGGAATATCTTTAGATGCCTTCTACAAGTTTTAAATTGACTAAAATTACAATAAAAGCGCCAATACAGTGATGTTTGTTAAAATATGGTAGTAGGATTGCGCACGCAGGTGATATTTTCCCCCAATAGAATTACCCAGCTGGTCGAGTCTTTATATACTCGCGTTCGTTTCCAGTAATGCACAATTTAATATCGAATATGGCAACTGTCTACAAACCCGAATGGCTTCAATTCAAAAAAGATGTTTATTTTATCATGTAGCCATGCCTTGAACATTTTTATGATATTCGCTTATTTACACACAATTCTTTTTACTTTTATCGTAGGAATATTTTTAATTTATACCGAAATTGATTACCAAGAGATCCTCAGGCGGAGTGAGCGAAGGTTACATTTTTAAATCAAGGTAAAGTAAATTTTTTTGTAACTTCCTTATGCGCTTATAACAGGTGTATCGCCGACAAATTACATGTATCACGAACAATGACAAGTGTACAAAATAAACTTATTTTTAAAAAATAGTTTATAAATTTAAAAATAATAATAAAGTTATTTTTTAAATTTTCTGTTGATTCTTGTGCTTTATTTGTTTGTAGTTTTGTTTTTAGTAAGTGTACTTTGTATTTAAAAAAAATATTCTTTGCTTCCTTATTAATAAAATAAAATACTTGATATTGCGGGTTTTTTTTTGTTATTCGGAGATTTTAATTCTTTTTAAAAAGTGTTTGAATAAAAATTGAGTTCAAAATGAATATTTTAAAAGTGTCAATTTCGTGTTTTTAAGTAAAGATGCCGGCTATTTATTCGACGAAGTATTAATAAATATTTAATGTAATACCTTGGTATACATAGAGAAAATCCTAAAAAATTTCAGCTTATTTTGAAATGTTGAAAATTACTATATATAGGTTTTATTCCAAAACTCAGGTTTTTTGAAACTGTTCAATTTCAGTCATTAAATTTTATATTTTATGTTGTTATTTTTTTTTGTTTTCATTCACCAAATTTTTATGTTCAAAGCTAGTAAATTTCAATAGTTTTTTTAAATGCTATTTTCTACTTCTTTTTAAATATTAAATAATAACTTTAGAAAATAACTAACAAAGTTATTTTTTATGTTTATTTTTTTGCACAAGGCAAAACTCTTGAAATTCATATTGTTTTGTCTAAGGTGGCTATTGTTTTGTCTGGTAGAGATTTACTGTACGGTCCCCCTTGGCGATTTTTTCGAAATCGCGCCAAAGTCTGTATTTTGGCGACTTTAAAAAAAACACGATTCAAAGAAAAGATGGTATGGGAATATTTCTTATGAAAACCCAACCAACAGTCCTATAGGGTTACCGGAAAACTTCATGGGTGCGAAGTCATAGAATTCGAATCTTCAGTCGAAGTCAGATAGGTTGCCAGAAAACTATTTTTATTTATCGCCAAATCTGAAAAAATCGCACAAAGGGGGACCCTATGCTATTTTCTACTTCTTTTTAAATAATAACTTAAAAGTTATTTTTTATGTTTATTTTAAGTTTCTGTATAAGGTCTCCTCTTAAAAAAACTCTTTAATTCATATTGTTTTGTCTAAGGTTTGTCTATTGTTTTGTCTTAAATAACCCCTGAAAAATTATCTTCTTTTAATAGAATATAATTTTCTGTGTGTAGAATCCAATTTTAAAAAAAAAAAACCTTGAGATTTTGCATATATCTTGGATTGGCAAATTTTTCATTTTTGTTTTGTTAGTTCTTAACTTTTGAGATCATGCCTATCAAGTTTTATAATTTTTTCATTGTTGCTGCTAGCAAATTGTTTGAAATTAAGGTTTTCTGTTCTTATTCTACCACAATTAAGACATTATTCACATCTAGGATTTTGTGGTTTTACTTTTAAACTTCATGATCTATATATTGTTACAGTTTTCTTGATATTTCAAGTTTTGAAATTTGCTGATTGTTGCCATTTTACTGGTTTTTATTTGAATTGATTTATTATACATGCTGGTCAATGATCTAGGTAGATTTTAAAGTTCTGAGATTGTCAACATTTGGCTTCTATTTGCCAAAAATACTATTTTCTTAAATAATCAATCATTAAAATAACATTTAATGCAATATAACTGATCATGGTTTAATTTTTTTTTTATTAAAGGCTTTTGTTTTAGCTTAAAATTAAGTATTATATGCTACATTTGTACTGCAATTTCATTGGTTGTTTTGTTTTCTTTGACAAAGTGTTGAAACAAGCCCATATGTTCAAAGCTAGCAAATTTCAATAGTTTTTTTTTAAATGCGCTCCTAAAAAACTCTTGAATGTCTTACTGCTTTGTCAAAGTGAACTCCTGAAATAACTCCTGAAGTTTATATTAGGAATCCTGATTATGTTTTATCCTGAAAAATGATCAACTTATAATACAGTTTTTTGCGTATTTGTAAAACCCACTTTAGAGAATAACCCTAAAATTCCTGAATTTCACTATTCAAAATAGAGTGATTCCTGTAGAGCAGCATTTTTTTTTGTGGTAAAAGAGTGGAGACTGTGATTGTACTGTGTACTCTTTCATTATTTTTCTTTAACCAATTGAATAAATATTCTTTTCAGAAGATTTGATTCAGAGTACGATGGAGTCAAGCGAAAACCTTTCTGGAGTGGATGCCAAGTTTATTGGCAGCGTTGCCACTTGCCTGAAGCAGTATATCGAATTGTGGCAACAGTTTGGGCTGGCAAGGGACGACATGGTCAACAGGTTAGTACAGATGTCAAGATTTGTGTTTTGAAAGTTTGCAATAAAGCCGTAGATTAGCGGTCGCCAGTCGCCAACTGGCGACTATTATATCGAAAGTGGCTACCTAAAAATCGAACCCCAGTCGCCAAAAGTGGCTATTATAATTTTTCCTTTTTGTTCAACAAATAATTAATACCGAAGCTGCATTTCTAAAATAATAATTTAAAAAAACGCTCCGATTCGATTCTGTCGGGAAGAAAGACTTGATGGCAGTTGTTGCTCATCGGTAAAATTTACCCTTCATTATTGACCGGTGTTTCGTGCGACGTCACCGAGCCAAGATTTTATTTACGCTTTTTTGGTTAATATTGCATTCTAACTCTCTTAATTTTAAATTATTATTTATTATTGGGTTTTTTTTTCGGGTTAATTTGCACATTATTTCCCGTTTTTTAAAAAAACTTTTGTCGTGCGAATTTTTTGTTTTCGGTTTTGTATATACTGAAATTTAAAACTGGCTACTATAAATGCAAATGTGGCTGCCATTTATTTTTCACTCTGGTAGGCCACTGGCTACTATTAAAAATTCCCAGTCTAGAGCATTAGTTTCCAAGTTCCTTCCAAACATCAGTGGTAATTTTTCTTATGTTATGCTTTGTACCTACCAGTGTTCAAAAGTTTATAAAGAAATTCAGGAGCAATCTGTGCGACTCACTTAAAAAAAACCTGGGAGCAAAGCACATTACTTAAGAGTTTTTCTTTAATACTAATTATTGAAAAAAAATAATTAAAAAAAAAGCTCCATAAAATGATTGGATTGTTTTTGGATTGCCCGTCTCTAAATTTGATGATCCACAATTTCGGGATTAAGCCAAGTTTCACAATTGGCGGAGTTGTGCTGTTTTATGACTGCAGAATTTTTGAGGTTTTATGATTGTATCAATGATTTGACGAATTTAGGATCACTGAATATTTGTAATTTCAAGATTATTTTTGCCGAGTTTTAAAAAAAATTGAATTTCAAAAGCTGGGCCACAATAACTACAAACTTCATTTGTTTTGCAGTCGCCAAACCAAAAGATTTGGTTGCATTTTGTGACTAGTGCCTTAATGTCAAACCCTGAAGCTAGAAAGCTACCATAGTATGCATAGTTAAATTGGAACACTTCTATTGGAAATATTCTGTTTGGTGATGGTTGTACGGTTTTGGCGACTTTATCGCTTGCACCCACAAAATGAAAAAGTACCTGAAATTTAGTGGGACCAAAACTTTACAGAAACGAAAATATAATCAGTAGCAAGGTTTTTAAAGTTTTCAAAAGTTGGTAACTAAGTCTCTGTTTTTTAAAAAACTGATTTAGGGTCTTATAAGAAGTGCTTTTTATTTCATTTATTTAAATTAATTTAATTATTTATATTTATTTATTTAAAGTGCTTAATTAGTATTAACTGTGTGACGGATACACAATTTCACTGCATGAGATGGCACCATTTAAAAGGATGGCTACTCAGGGTTCGTACGCCTCCTGAAATTCCTGAAAAACTCCTGAATTTAAATTTTTTTCTTTTAAGGTCCCTTAATACTCCTGACATTTGTGTCTCATCTCCTGATATTCCCCCTCTCCTGAAAAATTTGACGACTTTATTCAGAATACTTTACTTTATTCGGAATAAGTCTACGTGCACAGTAGAAAAATCGAGTTCCGACATTGTGATAATAGTTAATGTCCCGGAATGCACCGCACAACTCTTCAGAAAAAAAACTTCTTCTGTTTCGTCATATTAAGTGCAGTGAAGTCACTAGACTAATACGATAATAAACAAACATATTCAATTTTATTCCTTGTTTATCTCCTAAATGTGCATTGCTGCACTCCTGAAAAACTCCCGAATTTCACTATCATAGATAGAGTATGTACCCTGGCCACTGTAATTTAAATATTACGTTTACATGTTAATGGACTTCTAGTTTGAATTTTTATATTAAATTTGTTATGAAACCTATCCTGTTGGGTTGCCATAATTTTAGGTTGGATTAAGTGTAGACGTTTACGTGGAAAGCACGCTATCACTTCCAATTTTTTTAACGCATTTGCTTTGAGGAATGTTTGGTTTGAATACCTATTAAAATAATGAATTTCAATCGGATGTACATTGAAATTCAAATATACAGTAAAAGCCCGTTTATCCGGCTCCCGATTAACCGGAAAGCTTAAATATCCGGAAAATTTCAAATTCCGATTTGGCGACGGAATTTGGCGATACATTAAATATTTTTCGCCAAAATTGGCAATTTCTCGCCAAATATAGTACAAACTTTACAGATTTTTTTCCAAGAAAAAATTTCGCTTGGTGACAATATTTGGCACAAAAAGTGTTTTTGGTTTACATTTTAAAATATCCTACTGGTTTTAGACCATGGGTTGGACGATTTATGTATTTAGATTTTTAGCATTTGAAAGTAACGATCGATTTTTTTCTTAATAAATATATTAATATTTTTTAATACAAAATATTGTAGTATCAATTATATATTATCATAAATGCAACATCGCCTATTTGCATATAAGATGCAGCCATTATCTCTTGTATTTTCCGGAAAAATCGGCTTTTTTTGGTAACCCTATTTGGCGACTTCCGATCAACCGGAAAATTCGATTATCCGGAAGAGTCAATTTCCCGAGCATTCCGGATAAACGGGAGTTTACTGTATTTTCTATTTTAATGAACTTCTTGCATGAAGCTTCCTTAATTTATTATTTTTGTTGTGGGGAAAAACATGCTGTTAAAGCACCACAGTTTACACGGTTAAAGATTACAATTGGAATTCCATTAATTACTATGGAAATATTCCATTTTGCGACTTTATCGTTTGTGTTTGCAAAATGAAACAAGTTGGTTTGTTACAGAATCTGTCACTTAAACCGCTTCCACACAACATTTGTGCTCGACAGGAAACACTGTTTATACACCACAGAAAGAAATTCGCCAAACAGCGCCTTTAGCTAGTTGTAATTCCGAAATTAACTAATTTCTTTAATCTTCTTTTGCAGATTTAATAATTAATCTTTATCGTTTGCTAATTTTTTTCGAATTTTGTTTGAAGAATAATGATATATTTTTTTTAATAAATATCTTTTTGTAGCCACCAGTTTACAGTTCGAAAAATAAATTAATAAAATTGATGCGTTAAAAATAAAAGTGACACTTGGCATATTCTTTATGCATCTTTCTTCATACATATATAATGAACCATCAAAAGAACTCTATTGTGATATTACAACAATCCAAACTGAATTATATCACATAAATAAATATTCTTTCAAAAGTTTTTTTTATTTTAAATAAAGTTTCTCGTACGTTTAACGAAATGGCAACAGTGAAAATATTGAATAAATAAATTTGGCTAGTTTCATTTAAATTTTATTTCAAAAATTCAATAATTATTACTTATCGTTTGCAAAAATTAATTTATATTTCAAAGAATAAATATGTAATATAATATTCCTCACTTTTAAATAGAATTAAAACATTTCGTATGAACGTACAAAGAATCTCGTATTTAAATATATTTGACATAATTTCAAACTGATGGATGTCGCAAAAATAAATTTATTTTAATTTATTGTCTAAAAGAATTACAGTTTCTCGAACAATTGCTGCGATGGCAATGGCGATTTAATTCTAATAAAAATGGCTTCCTATGCTTTTTAAATAAGCATTCAATTTCGCAGATTTTTTAAATAATTAAAGTATTTCGAATTCAAATTTTTTTCTGAAATTTTCGATGTATTCTAATTTCGATGCGCTGAATTTTTTGACGTATCACACTTGCCTGTAGCATTTGTAGTTTGGGCTATGAAAGTGGGTGACGGACAGACGGACTGAACGATTATAATACCTTCCACTTTTGACGTTATAAACGTATTGTGGAAGCTAAAAGTTGTGCCGAAATGATTTCTGATCACATTTGAATGCATATTAAAATTCATAATGAATAATATTCATAATGAATACTATTCATAATGAATACTATTCATAATGAATACTATTCATAATGAATAATATTCATAATGAATAATATCATAATGAATAATATTCATAATGAATACTATTCATAATGAATACTATTCATAATGAATACTATTCATAATGAATAATATTCATAATGAATAATATTTATAATGAACAATATCATAATGAACAATATTCATAATGAATAATTATTCATAATGAATAATATTCATAATGAAACCTATCCTCACGGTTGGCCCCAATTTTTAGGTTGGACGAGGTGTGGGTACACGTCGGATCTCGACTGCAGGAGATCTACGAAGAGGAATTCGCCTGTTTCCAGAAGATGCAGACTCGCGTGAAGAATATGGAATCTGCTGTTGAGAATCTGTCCAGAGCGCTGCAGGTAGGCAGTTTTTTTTAATTAAGGTGTGTTTTGGTTCGTAAAAATCTAACACTAAACTCCTCGGCACAACAGCACATTAGTGGACCAATGCCTGTTGTGGAGTGCTCGGCATATGTCCCGGTTAGGTGGTCAACCTCACGCAGAACCCTTAGTGTTTAGTTTCCAAGCATGCTTGGTCCTCATTTTTTATCGACCCAATTTTGGGATGATAGGACGAATCAACCCGTATCCCTTTTACAAAATCTGTTGTACCCATCGGATCACAAAAATTCTTTTTTTTTTGTTGGAAAGGTATGACCTACCCAACTTTCATACTTTTGGTCCGCCTGTCTGTACGTCCAGACGGACATAACTCTACTATCTGTTGGCGAATTTCCCATTGAATTAGCATTGAAATTCAATTTGGAGTCATTTAAATCGCCAAATGAACAAAGGAATGAGAAATATTATTTATTTAAAAATATTTGAAGCAAAATTTTATTTTGTCATCAAGTCAGTTTGGAAGGACATCATAGAATGTAGCACAGTGTGGTTCTTTGATTGTTCATAATTCTGCTTAGTTTAAAGTTAAATTTCTTATATTTTTAATGCTGTTTAGAGTATTTTCATGTTTTTAGTTATTAATAAATATTTAATTATTCTTCTAACTACAAATAAATCAATATTATATTAAGTTAATTTGCAAAAGCATATTAATGAAAATAGTTTTTTGGCTTTTAGGAAATTTATGAAAGTTTATGAATAGTTTAAATTATAGCTGGATGCTGTGTTTAGCAATTTTTTTTCTAATGTGTATAAATTTTGTGTACAAACGTGACAAAAAGTAGATGACATTTGACATTTATTATTGCTACGAACCTAGTTGTTTCCCGAAAAGAAGTTCAGTAAGTATTTAAGTAACAGGAAGAGGTATTAGTTTTGGACTCTTGATATTTATATATATTTATATATTATTATATAAGTATATATATTATATATATATATTATATATATATATATATATATTATATAATAGATGCCGAGAGAATGAAATTTATGTTCTGCCATTGAATTCGGCTGCTTCTCTTAAAAAAACATCACCATATGTTTCATAAATATATAGGGTAACAAGTACAGTGATTGGCCCCCATAAGCAGGTCGGACTGGATTTAAATTCATTTCTGGGAAATGTATCGGTCGATCAATCTGAAAATTAGCTATTGCAGCGACTGAATAATATGTCTTCGGAAACCAAATTCAATTTGTTAAAATATGGTACGGATTTTGGTAGAGGGTGCAGTGTTTGCATTTTTTCAAAAAATTATAGTTATTGGCCCCTAAAAATAGTGATTGGCCCCCGTTGAACCCCAGTGATTGGCCCGGGCCAATCACTGTAGTTCAATGGGGGCCAATCACTATTTTTAGGGGACAACTAATAGTATACTATTTTCTTCGAATTCTGATCGGCTATTATCGCATAGGCCTAGCCTTTTTGGCTTTCTTCAAACCACTTGTTCGATTTTGATTCTTCAGCTTTTTCATGTCCTCTGCTTTTTCGATCTTCAGGTTCCTCTGTTCTTCCCTTTTCTTTCGCTTTTCATCCAATTCTTTTTCTTGATTTCTTGTTCTTCTTCGAATTGCTTTTGCCACTTTTAAGAACGTCGTAAAACACCTCACTTGTCAATCATCCGTTTTCGGAATGGCCGATGCCCCAATCTTCGTCGCCTGCTGCATCAGCAACAGACTTACTTTTTCTGCAGGGATGCGGGTGTATGGATACACTATGAGTGGTGGCACCACCACTCCACTTGCCGATAAACATAGTACAAGTCATGTTGGCTTCTGCAGGGCCCTTGTCTACCTCGTAGATAAAACGGTCTCCCTTTGCTGCGATGACTTTCCCCGTTTCGTCGCAATTGAATATCCTTGAAGTGTCTTAAAGTATTTTCTTCTTTTAATGAGTTGGTCACGACTTTGAACCATTTCTCAGTGTTATCTTTTGAAACACAAGAACTTGCCCGCGTAACAGCCACCCGTATGGACAACTCAGGGTGCCGGTGCAAAAAAACATTGTGCTACCCTTGTCCGGGTGGTTTGTTGTTTACAAAGGGGTTTTGTCTTTTAGACACATTGAGCATCTCTTTAATGCTGACAGTCTATAAGCCACTTCACTAGTAATCTCTCTTCATCTCCTAGAAGTACAGGGGCCGGCCCTAGAGAAGTTGATTTGAATTTCTTTGAGAGCCGAAATCGTATAGTTAATTTAGGAACTCCGAATTCTATTGCGGCGCGTTTATTGGGCATTCCACTTGAACTGCGTCTAATGCTTTTGTTAAATCGTCTTTCGTATACGAATTTTTGCATTTTTTAGGCATTTTCACTGAAAATAAAAATATAAATATAAGAATCCTGAAATAATAAAAATATTTTTTTTAGTTAGTCATTGGCACCATAGCTATTGACTCGTCCAGAATTGGCCATCCTATTGGCCCCGGGCCAATAGCTGGAAAGAAATTTCCTGTGGCAAAAATGATTATACCAGGGCATTTCTACAACGAAACGTAACTGAAAAAAATTAATAATGCTAAAAACTTTAAAATACAGTGATTGCCACCCGGGGCCAATCACTGAATACCCATGCTGTGTTGGAAACAGTTATTGGCCCTACCCTAAAAATGTAAACAATGGGCCGGGTAGTTAATTCACAAGCAATTACTTATAAAACAAGCCCTAGTAACGGTATTTTATACTGCTTTCCTGTCCTCAGTTGATTTTACTTTGATTGACGAATAAAACAATATCGGCTTCTTCTTCTTAAATTTTCCGTTATAGGCTCATAAAGCACCGTTGACATTGAGACATATTTCTTTAGCGGCCATATTGCTTTTCCGATTGTTGTTGCACTATTGCCAACATGACAAACGTTAATGGCGGGAATTTTAAAAACCTTTGTCACACCTATTTTGGGCTTTAACATCTTATTAAATTCAATAATGAATGAGGGGGCCAATCACTGTACTCGTTACCCTAATTTAACTCTTTTTTTCCTCTTCAGATATTAGTATGTTAAAAGGTTGTAACATCAATTTCTAAAACTAAACTCCTCGGCGCAACAGCCCATTACTGGGCCAAGGCCTGCCGTGCCCATTTCAGCTTTCGTGACCTCTGGCTCTGGGGTGCTAGGCATATGTCCCAGTAAGGTGGTCAGCCTCACGCGGAACCCCCAGTGTTTAGTTCCCGAGCATGCTTGGTACCCATTTTATCGACCCACTTAAGAGGGATGAATGGATGGGTCAACCTCGCCCAATCTGGGATTCGATCCCCGGACCAGTTGCGTGGCAATGCGAAGCACTACCACTAAGCTACTGGGCCTAACATCAATTTCTAGATATGAATGATAAATTATTGCCGAACTTTAGAAATTAAATGAATTTGAAAGGTCTGGCTTTCACTTTAAAATTTAATTAATTCCTAAAATTTATTTATAAATTTATAATGAAATGATTAAGATTATTTCTGCGATGGTGTAAGTGTAAAATTCTTGGAATTTTCCAATTTTTGCTTTGCTTGGGTCTTACATAAAAGCTAGTTTTATGTTGGATTTTTTTTTTTTTAAACAAAACAGTTATTACAAGACTTGACAATCCCAATTTTTCCATGTTTGAGATCCTTATTTAATGCAAAAAAAGCTTAAGTAAACATTTAAACAAATCTATAATAATAAAAATGAAGTTATGTGTGTGTGTGTATGTCTTATAGATTCAAAAACTAGACATTTGTTTGACTCCTAACTTGGCACAAATGAGTAGTTCATACTTAGATTATGATATTTGAACTTTCAGGTTTCAAAATGTTCTAATTTTAGAGAAAATTCGAATTTTCTGAAAAAACTACACCACAAAACCACTTTGGCTCAAATCCAATTTTTTTTTTACTTTCCTAATGCCATCGGCTGAAAAAAATTAAATAAAACTTTTAACGAAAACATTTAAAATTGAAAATGTGTATTTTATTCTTTTGCCATTACCTTCAGAAACTAAATTCATTATTTGAAAAATAATTGACATGTTTCAAGTGACGTAATTCCGCCAGTCTCCATTCCCGGATTTTATTGTGGGTTTATTTGATGATTTTTTTCATTGATTTTTTTTGTTGACTGCATGTATGCATATTTAACCAATAAATGTATAGTTAAGCTATTACTGAACTATGATGGTTAATAAAGGCCATCGCAGTAGAGCTGCATATTAGTGTTTTATGTCTTTATTTTTTTGCTAAATACGCTGCCAAACTCGCCAAATTATTAAAGAAAACTCGCCAAATGGGCAATTTCTTTTATAAATAATTTCTAAGATGGTCGGTTGTTCGAAGGTCACTGTTTTAGAGCTGTATAATGGGTGTGTTTGTAGCTATATCTATTTTCTCGCCAAATTATTTCCCAAAACGCGCCAAATGAGCTAAAAGGTTTTATGTATTTATGAGGGATTGACATTCATGAGTGCACTTTATAGCGTATTCTTCATTTTGGAATTTTAAGGCAATGAAACGGGATTTTATACTTTATAACGAGCGGGAACAATAACATAAGTTTATGATCCTATAACAGGTTATATGGTAGTACACATATTTGGAACGATTTGATATTTTTTTAATCCGTGTGAAGAACGGGTAAAAATTTGCTAGTATATAAATATATAACAAAAAAAAAATATATATTCAAGTTAAATACAGTAATTAATTTCCTCTTCTCTCCCAGGTGAAATCCAACAAGGTCGAAGGCAAACTACTCGCCCGCGAAAGAACTCTCCGAGAAGAGTTGGAGAGACTCGCCAAAATGAAGCAAGAGAGACTTGATCTGTTTTCACGGTTACAGTCAGAAAAGTCTGAAGCCAGCGCTGCTTTGGATATGGGACCATCTATACAACTCAGGGGAAGGAGGGCAGTGCCTTCTGAAAGAGATTTGGAAGAGCTTAGAATAGAGGTGAATACATTGCTTAACACTTTATATCAGGGGTCGAAATTAACTTTTTATGCCACGACTGCACCCAAGTCTTGTGACTTAGGTGCACTAAATAATAGTTAGGTACACAAATATAAATATTATGTGCTCACATAAATAACAAGTTAAAAAACAAACTATTCTTCATAAAAATTGACTAAATGCAGGGTTTCTGCGCATATGAAAAGTCATGAATTTGTACATTGGGTAAATTTGGTCATGAAGTCAAGAATTTGTACATAGGGTAAATTTTGTCATCTTGTCAAGAATTTTAACAAAAAACGATCAAAAGTCATGAATTTGAACAAAAAAACGACCATTGAATCGCTGGAGTTTCGCGATTTTCGGATTCCCTGTAGTTTCGCGACTTTCGGAACTTGGGTGCACGACGTGCACCCAAGTTGAAAACTTATGATATGTTCACAATTTTTTTTTAGGTGCACCCTCTAATTTCGAGCCCTGCTCTATATACTTATAAGTATCACTTATTAAGCCGCTGTTTTACTTTACATTGTCCATTTGGAGAAAACAGGGGCAAGGTGGAACTTTTTGTTTGAATTGTACTGTTTTAGAACATTAAATACGACTAAATTGAGAATTGACTGGTTTTAGAACATTAAACTGCTCAACCGTAAATGTTTGTCTTAACTAGAGAACTCTTCTTCTAGAGAGAGAGAGAGAGAGAGATAGTTATCTAGATAGTCTACAGAGGTAAAGAAATTTCTTTGGAAAGGTCTTTTAAAGTCCCATTTAAAAGACCGTTGTTTTACTTTTGTTCGTTTGAGGGGAAAATTAGAGTTAGTGAAGGGGAGTTAGTGAGGATTCCTGCCTGGGAAATAGTCTGATTATCATTATTGAAACAATGTTTAATTAATAAATGTTTTTCAATAGGTTTAATTAATTAAAATTAAATAAATTTGTGTATTTTAATAAATTTTTATGCTGGACTTAATATTTATTTTATGTTTATACAGATGTGAACAGTTCAATTTTAAAAAATTATTTTTTTGTTAATAAGGTGTGAAATCAGGTAACTTTTATGCTTATCTGTCTGTCATTGTCTCTCTGTTTATCCGTACAATTTTGCGAGAAGAATTTTTGTGAGCAATTAAAGTAAGAGCAGGGTTCGTACACCTCCTGAAAAACTTCTGAATTTCATTATTTTCTTCTAAGGTCCCTTATAACTCCTGAAATTAGTGTCTTAACTCCTGATACTTTTTTTCCCTCTCCTGAAGTAAATTGACAACACAATTGTTTTTCTCCGTTCACTTTATTCAGAATAAGTGTACTGCGCATGCACAGTAGAAAAATAGAGTTCGGACATCGTGATACTAGTTATTGTCCCATAATGCACCGCAAAACTCTTTTTGCGGTGCATTATGGGATATTTTTTTCCTTCAATTATTTATTTCCTTCCAAAATATTTTTTTCCTTCTGTTTCATCATTTGAAGTGCTTTAAAGTCACTAGACTAATACGATAATAAACAAGTGTATTCAATTTTATTCCTTGTTACCTCCTGAATTTCCATTGCTGCACTCCTGAAAAACTCCTGAATTTTACTATCATAGATAGTCAGTATGAACCCTGTAAGAGGAAAATACTTTCTTTCCGAAATTTCTCGTTAAATCTCGATTCTGTTCTAGGTGGAGGATCTGAAAGCCGAGCTATCGCGTCGCACAACCCTCCTACGAAAAGGTCACTCCGAACTAACAAGTGCCGTGGCTAGAGGGGAATGGACTCCGGAAAGTGTTTTCGAGAAAGAACTCTTAGGAACAGCCCCCGGAGGGTTGCCACTTACTCAAGAGACAGTGGAGCTGATGGAGGGTGTCCTGGCAAAAGTAAGCATTATACTCCTTACGATTACAATGCAATCCCCCTACCACCTGTATATTTTTCTAGGAAATGGTGTGGGAGTTGCTAGGTATAGTAAAGTAAAGTGGCTATGCGCTATGAAATGAATAAATTTGGTATGCAATTATAGCCTATTATATATATTATCCTGCTATTATAGCCTTCCTTCTTCCTCCCGTGAAAATGACGCAAGTCTGTCTTATATTTTATGTTTATGGAACTAGATAGGTATAGTAAAGTGGCTATGCGCTATGAAAGGGATAATATTGGGTATTTGGGTAATAATGAGCCCGATGGATCAAGTTGAAAACAGCCTAAGTTTATTCAGGGGGGGGGGGGCTAGTTTTTACAAGAGTTAAACTTTCTATGTACGATTGGATACAAGGTAGTAGTAGGACAATGTTGTAATACCATTGAGCTGGAAGGGAAACTGGAGTGAGGTGTCAGCGAGCCGAAAACCCACTCACACCCTTTTGAGCGAACAGGGCAGAAAAGGACTATTTTCCCTACACTTGTATGCAATGCTTGTATGAGACCCCTCTATCATATTGACTTGGGCTCCTAAATGTATTTTAAAATTTTTAGTTCAAAAGAAATTAACTTAAATTCCAACTTTTTTAAGAAATAACCATGTGGATCACTAACTAAGAACCAGCGAAGACGAACCCAATAGCGAAATAGGCAAGTTTCTAGGTTTTCGGCCCGGTTCGTTTCTGCTGCAGTGCCGTGTCCGCGTTTTGTTATTGAACCGGCTCGTTTGCTGCCCTGTTCAGTGAATCACGCACCTCGCTCCACGTTTCTTCTAGCTCAATGTGATTTACATGGTTCGTACGCCTCCTGAAATTCCTGAAAAACTCCTAAATTTTATTTTTTAAGGGCCCTTATAACTCCTGAAATTTGTGTATCATCTCCTGATATTTTCCCCCCTCTCCTGAAAAAAATTGAGAACATGAATCATTTTTCTCTTCAGTCGGTTTTCTCTCGTACTTTATCAGGATGTCTAACGGTCGAAAAAGTCATGAAATTAAAACAAAGGTCACGAAAATTTTAAAAATTCGCCAAAAAAGGCGATTTTTTCCCCAAAAAGGGGGTTGGCTTTTACACCGAAGCCTCAAATTTTCCACAACATTTACACCCCTTTTTTCCTTCATTTTTGGTCTAAGTCACTAGACCAATACAATAATAAACACACATATTCAAATTTATTTTGCTACACCTCCTGAATTTACAACGCTGAACTCATGAAAAACTCGTCAGAAACTCCTGAATTTCACTATCATAAATAGAGTACGAACCCTGTAAGCTTTAGTGGCTTAGTGCGTGTACACTTCAAGCTACTAAGCAGGAAGTAAAGGTAAAAATTAGCATTTGTGGCCTGAATAATAAATTACATTTATTATTTTAAAAAGTATTGATTTGTAAAAATAATATTTTTTTACTTATGTTGTGGCAAGTTAGTACCTACATCTTTGGAAATAAAAGTGGATAGTCCCTTTAGTTTTGGTGAATTATCTTGATTTATGCACTGTGTCTAATTCCCCGTTCTTAATCCTGCAGGTACGAACCCAAGTGGAATCCCTATCTGGTCGAAGAAAGACCCTGGTCGGACGCCTAAACCGACTCTGGAAATCTTTAGAAGTTGCAGAGTCTGAACGGATGAGATTCCCCAACGATTGCAGACTCCAGACACTCTTGGTGATGGAGGCAGAAGTGGACAGACTGGAAGGGGTATTGTTTTGTATTTTATATTATATAGCATACTTATACTCGCTATAGACGGTTAAAATGTCACAAACTTTCGCAGGTGGCGCTGTTACTTGGAAGTCTGTCCAACCTACCTAGAAATATTTCGGTTCACGGGTTTGTTGATGTTTTGAACAGCGCTATCGCTTTGCGGTGCGTTCGAGATTGTATAAAAACGAATAAACTATACAATATATTCAGGAAGAGAATGAATATACTGTACAATACTATATATCCAGCAATTGTTGTGTTGTAGCAACCAATGTGCAACATTTTTTTCAATGTTTTTAACGAACGTGGAAGCATTGAATGTTTATGCCTAGATTTTAAAATGCTTTATGCAGCTTCCGAGTTTGTAATATTCAACACTTGATTTTAATAATCTAAGCCCCAGTAGCAGAACTTTTGGAATGTGGCTGCAGCATGACGTTTTAAGGAAAAAATTTGGCTGCAAGGAAAAAGACCCCCCCCTCCCCCCCCCCTCGCGACATTATCAGAAGATTTACCGTACACCGGCAGTTAAATTAATGCTTTAATTTTTAAGTTAAATTAATATAGTACAATCATGACATATAACATATTCGGTACGGGAAGCCATTGCACCTACTGGTGCACTGCACAGCAGGGATCAGCCTGGGTAAAAAAAATGCTAAAATGTAGAAGAAAGCTGTAGCAAAATGCTCAAGAAAAATTAGTTACTTAAAAAACAGCGTGTCTCACACCAATTAAATTACTTGAATTTATACATAAATCAATCTTTGTGTAGCAGTTAATTTTGTTTAGCAGTTTAGATTAACAACACAATGATAATTATTTTATGAATCACGACGCGGCAAATTTAAATAATTATTTAATAGTATTCTACTACATTTATTTGTAATTTTTTTTAATAAAAATTTAAAAAATAAGTATATTTACTTTTATTTATGGTGTTGGATTATCTTCAGATTTGTCTATGAACATGTTTTTGCTGTTCATTTGGTATTAAAATCAAGTTCTGGTTGTTTGAAATCCCCAACTTTTGGTCTTTCATTACATATCCTTATTATCATGGTTTATACATTTGTAAAAAAAAAATATTCATGCACTTTTCCAGAAAAATTCAAGAACTAGAAATTTACTAGCAACATAAAATCTGAATATATTAAGAGTGTATAAGTCCATTTAAAAAAAATACTAAAAATATTCTAAAATCAGAAACCTCAGTACTAGCGGAAGTAGCAAAATTTTCAAATGCAAACAAAAAGTATTTCAACATTCAAGCTGGTCTTGTGATCACGGATTCCGTGAATTGGAAACTTGATCAGAGAACTTGATCTGGTTGTCAGACTTGGCCTGAACTTGAGCTACAAAAGTAACAAGATTCTCTTCCGATCACGCAGAGCCAGAGAACTGTCAATCATTCTGATGCAACGTGACGTTATCTGTAGATTTCTTTAAAATTACTAGGCAGCAAAATAAGTAAATCAGGAAGCATTATTGGACTCCTCTTTTAATGAGAGATTGCACTGCACTGGCTGGCCGAGATTTGACGACATCTTAGTATAATCTAATCTGAATTCATCTTTCCATTTTGATTAAATTTAGTATTTTCATTATTAGAATCATCTATTTGAACTAGTTGTTTATTGAAATTTAAGTTTAGTTTCACCAAATTACGGCAATGCATTTTCGCGACGGCCAATATTCTTTTATTTCGCATTTTCGTACAACACATCGCATTTTGCGAAAAATGCCACTCCAGATTGATCCCAGCTACAAATTAGTAGGTAGCTAATCCTTAACCTTTTTTAAAATTATCTTAACCCCCTCTCCACTTGAGTTGAGCCGGTTCGTGGGGGAGAAACTACACGTGACGCGGGGGGGGGGGGGAGAGTTTCGGCAATTTGGCCGCAGACCCCAAATCGGGCTGCAGCATTGCTGCCGTGCTGCGCGGTTTCTGCTACCGGGATCTAAGCTGTTGTTGACTATTTTAAACATTGATTATCATCAAATAGAATTTAAAACAGAAATGCAACCGACTTTACCATCAAATTAAAAATAATAAGAATCGTAATTACGATCAATAATTGTAATTAATAAGAAGACTTTAGAGTTGTTATGAATTAAAATACTACAAATATTTGCCAAAAAAAACAATTCTTCAAATTATTTAAAAGAAGAGTCTAACGGGCTATATAATCTTACAATTGATTAAAACGACAATCCATAAATTGAATATCAAAGCTATACAGAAATTCTAAATATAAAAGCAAACAGATTAAAAATAAAAAGGATTTTCTCAAATTGTAACCTTTTTGAGTCAAATAACATATTATAAAAATACAATTGATTCCAATTATGTTTTGGGGAAAAACTGAATTTTTCAACATCGCGCTACGGCATGAGGAGAAAATCAACATTGAAGCTTGCGACGAAAACGAGCTTCCGGTGTCTCAACCGGAAGTTAACTTGGTGGTTTTTGGTGGTAACCAATCAGAGGAAGGTAGGGTTTGATTGCAAACTTTAAACCCTCTATACTGTTGTTGTTACTAATGCCACTTGGGAAACCCAAGCTCTTCCCGCTGAGCGGGAAAGGATTACGGCAAATGGGTGGGGTGCCCGAGGAGAGATGCCCGTGTAGAGACTACACGGCAGGAATCCGACTTGGCATCGTGCCGACGGATGCTGCCATCTATCGCCACCTCCGCAATTTAGACATGTCCCTGAAGGGGAGGGAAATAGTCTCCAGGGACCTGTACCCGTGGGAAACAGCGCCATGACCGCCCACAGGACTTTCGGAACCAACAGATTTAACGAGCACGTACTCTGCATATACTCGGTCTTCAGTGGTATCAGACTCGATCGTGGGACCTTCCGAGAACAAGGCCTTAACCACTAGGCTACCCACGGCCACTCTCTATAACTTGTTAGCAGGGATTGGAGCAACACTTTACTTGTAACAGTTACTTTTAACGGTAACGAAGTTAAAAAAAATTCGGCACTTTTCTGTTACTTCTCACGGATATTTTCGGAAGTTCATCTTAAAGTAATTATTTAAAATTTAACTTTCCACAACGTTGAATTTGAATATGATTTTTTAATTGTTATTGTGGGGGCAAATTGTTTGATATAAAGGTTTTTGGTATTATGGTTTGCCGTAATTTTGCTG
This sequence comes from Oedothorax gibbosus, assembly GCA_019343175.1. Taxonomy (NCBI): domain Eukaryota; kingdom Metazoa; phylum Arthropoda; class Arachnida; order Araneae; family Linyphiidae; genus Oedothorax; species Oedothorax gibbosus. Next base: position 41,498,313 of record CM033272.1, on the reverse strand, counting down.
CATGGTTTATCACAATTTTGATAGGTTTTATTTTAATTAATCCACAAGTTATATTTAATTGCTAGTCAATTATCTAGATTTTAAAAAAGGCTTTTAGCTTAAATATTTATTCTGATGGTATACAATAAGTACATTTAATGTTTGTTGTCTCCTGAATTTGTGGTACTGTACTCCTCCTCAAAACTCCTGAATTTCACTATTAAAAATAGAGCATGAGCCCTGTGTTTAGTTTTATCCTTTATTCTGAGTAGGGATGCACTGAATATTCGGTATTCGGCCTATTCAGCCACTTTAGTCAAATATTCGGTTTGGCCGAATAGCTTAACTATTCAACCGAATAGTCAGTCGAATAGTGAAATTTAAAAATTTCCAAATTTCTTCAAGTTATCATCTTATAAAACATTGAAAAATTCCCAAACAGGACTTGTTTTCTTTTATAATAGACTCAAATTCTTAAGTTTTAGTTATTTATAATGTTAAATCAAGCTTTACTCAAGTTATATTAAATAAACATGTCTCTTTAAGTTAACAGTTACAATGAGTGGGCTTTAAAGAAACGATAATTACGACTAGTTACGACTTTTGTGTAAATATTGTAAATAACTTATTAGATATCTTTTTGAGTTTCAAAAATGGCAACAGCCGAGCAGCGTGAGCGTAGCTCGGATGTGTTTTTGGTCTTTGAAAATGGCGGTGTTCTAAAAAGTTGCAACGGTTAACTTGTTAGTGAGAGAGTGTCATTTGCTGAATAAAAAGTATTGTTCTTGTGAACTGTATCGTGCTTTGAAGTAAGCTGAATAAAGTAAATTGTCTTGGCGAACTTTGTTGTGCTTCGGAAGAACCCGGAAATCTCGTAACAACTGGTGTCAGAAGTGGGATATCTTCTTCACAAGCGAATGCCAATATTTACAAGAGCAATGTAGGAGGAAATGCGAAAGATGTTTCGAATATGGCGTTGCAAATCAAAGCTGGTCAGAAAACCATGAAGGCTGATTTGGCGTCTGAATTGGCTGCGAATCAAGAAACCATGACAGCCGCCCAAGAGGCGTTGGGAGCCATGTTCGCAGCCGGACAGGAGGAAGTTAAATGTGGACAAGAAAAGCTGCAAGAAGGTCAAGAGATATTGAAAAATGAGTTAAAAGCACAGATGTTGGAAGCCCATAACACTTTAAGGGAAGAGGTCATCACGGAGATCGATAACTGTAAACAAGAATTGGAACAGCAAGTAAAAGAGGAAGTTAGAAACGTGAAGGGGGAAATAGACCGCCTAGAAACGCGCTTGAAAATGCTGGAAGAGGAGCGTGGTAAATCTTCAATTGAACTTCCGTACCACGACAAACAGAATCAAGTTCCCCTCAGCAGTGACAAAGATGTTTCTTCGCCATTGGCGACATCGGGAAATAAATTCCAACCAGTCTTGAAAATTAGCACCTACGATGGGAAGTCTTCCTGGGGAGTTTTCAAACAACAGTTTGAAACTATCGCCAAATACAACCAGTGGAATGACGACAGCAGGGTTGTACATCTTACAGCTGCCCTCCGAGGAGAGGCAGCGAATACTCTGGAAACAGTTCCAGAGGGATCGAATGCTAAATACCAAGATCTACTGAAGGCTTTGGAGTTGCGCTTTGGTGAACAACATCGCAAAGATTTCCACATGATGCAGCTCAAAGCCCGCCAACAGAAGCCAGACGAGACACTTCAAGAGCTTGCGTCGGATATTGAACGACTGGTACTCTTATCATTCAAAGACTGCCCAGTGGACACCAAGGAGCAAATAGCGGTGCAACATTTCATCGATGCTCTGAGAAACTGTGATATTAAGAGCGCTCTTAGAATTTCAGAGTGCAAGGATTTGAGGTCCGTTATAACGCATGCGCTGAGGATTCAGGCAGCGCAAGAGGCTAATCGGTTGGAACGTCGAATGGTCAGGCAGGTGGAGCTTACGGAACCTGAGTCGAATATCCCTGATTACCTTGGCAGGCTCGAGAAAATGTTGGAACGGGCACTACGATTGCCATCCGGGAGGCAGAGAAAGATGAGATGCTGGAATTGTCAAGAAGAGGGCCATTTGCGAAACCGATGCCTGGAAATTTATGGGGAGAGGAACATGTCCCCACAGCAGTTAAACGAGTAAGCGGCCATCTCGCGGGGCGGAGGTTGCCGTTTGGAGAGGAAGCCCCATGGAATGTCTATCATATTTCGGCAGTGCAGGGAGGCGATCACGGGATTTTCGTGGAAGGTGAGGTGAGTGGATACCCTTGCCAAATGATCATCGACACTGGTGCGAACGTGACGATCGTCCGTTCAGATGTGGCCAAGCAATTACAAGGGCAACTACTCTACACTCCTTCCTCTCTTACTTTACAAACTGTGACCGGCGAAAGAATTCCTTATTATGGCAAATTAAATGTTTCCATTTCCTTTGGATTTAAATCCTACCAACATGCTGTTTTTGTAGCGGACATCACTGACCCATGCATTCTTGGATTGGACTTTTACGGAAGTATGACTTCACCCTCAATTTGAAGAAAGGTGAGCTCCATGCGTCTAAAGAAGAGGTGCCATTATTTGGAATAAATAAAGGAGAGCCACATTGCCACCAAATCGTGGCTTCAGAAGATATAACCATTCCATCCAGAGCTGAGTTGGTTGTAAAGGGTATCCTACAATCTGAAAGCGACTTCAGGATAGGAGTGACTGATCACTCAATAGCTACCACCTTGCCAAAGGGAGTCTTGGTCGGAGCGACACTGGTGGATCTCTCTCAGAAGACAGTACCAGTTAGGGTTGTAAACTTAAATGATAGAGAGAGGTTCATTCGTAAAGGGCAAGAAATTGCAACATGTGCTCCTGTGACGAGTATTGAGCGAGAAGGGGAAGCAAGCGTGGTCACTCATACAGAGAGTTTGGCGTGGGAACTCCTTAAGGGCACAGAATTGGATGCAAATCAAACAGATGCGGCCATCAAACTGATTGAAGAATTCAAGGACGTCTTCTCTACCTCGGCGAAGGACATTGGTAGAACACAGCTAACAAAACATAAAATTGACACTGGTGACCATCCTCCAATCAAACAGCGACCAAGGAGGCTTCCTTTTGCGAAACAAGACGAAGTGGACGAACTCGTACAGGAGATGCAGACTAACGATATAATCGAACCGTCATCTAGTCCTTGGGCATCACCTATAGTTTTAGTACGAAAGAAAGACGGCACCACAAGATTCTGCGTCGACTACCGCCGCTTGAATGATGTCACAAAGAAGGACAGTTATCCACTTCCCCGTATCGATGAAACACTGGATACTTTAGTAGGAAACCATTGGTTCACCACCCTGGACTTAAAGAGTGGATACTGGCAAGTTGAAATACACCCAGATGACAAAGAAAAGACGGCCTTCACGACGGGACAAGGACTGTGGCAATTCAAAGTAATGCCTTTTGGACTTTGCAATGCCCCTGCAACCTTCGAGCGGCTGATGGAGACTGTTTTGCGAGGATTATCTTATGAAGCCTGCCTCGTATATTTGGATGACATAGTTATTGTCGGGAAGGAATTTAATGATCATCTTATAAACATAAGAAAAGTGCTCACGAAATTGAGATATGCGGGCTTGAAACTGAGCCTCTCAAAGTGCCATTTCTTCCGTCGCGAAGTAAAGTACCTCGGGCACATAGTCTCTTCAGCTGGAGTGCAAACAGATCCGGATAAAACTGAAGCTGTCAAAAACTGGCCTCGTCCGAAGGATGTCCATGAACTTCGAAGTTTTTTGGGGCTCTCGACTTACTACCGTCGGTTTGTCAAAGGTTTTTCAATGATTGCTAGGCCTCTCCACCGACTCACCGAGAAACAGCAAAAGTTTACGTGGACCCCCGAGTGTGACGAGGCGTTTGACCATTTGAAGAGTGTCCTGACATCTGCTCCTATTTTGGCATACCCAGATCCTGACAGGATGTTTATCCTAGATACGGATGCCAGTAAAGAAGGTATCGGCGCCGTCTTATCGCAAGAAGTCGACGGAAAAGAACGTGTTATTGCGTATTTCAGCAAGAGCTTGTCAAAACCAGAGAGGAACTACTGCGTCACGAGAAAAGAGCTCCTGGCGATAGTCAAAGCCGTCGAACATTTTCACCATTATTTGTATGGGAGACGGTTTCTCGTAAGAACGGATCATGCGTCCTTAACATGGTTATTGAATTTCAAGTTCCCAGAGGGGCAAATTGCCAGGTGGAACCAGAGGCTTCAGGAATATGACATTAAGATCGAGTATCGAAAAGGTTCTTCTCACGGCAATGCGGATTCTCTTTCCCGTAGACCCTGTCCAGAAACCTGCAAGCACTGTACAAATGCGGAGTCAAAGTACGGATACGAACAACCTATGGTCCGGCTTGTAAATATCAGTTCTTTACCGGATCCTGACCCTTGGAGTGACGCGGGTATGCGAGAAAGCCAATTGGAAGACCAAGATTTGAGACCCATTCTGGAATCGTTGGAGAAGGCTGAAGGCAGGCCAAGTTGGCAGGATATGGCATCTTATGGTCCCGTCACCAAGAAGTATTGGGCTCTGTGGGACTCTCTAAAGCTCCATAACGGAGTGTTGTACCGCAAGTGGGAGTCTGACGACGGAAGGTCATTCAGATTACAATTAGTTGTTCCGCGATCCCGGGTCGAAAACGTCTTAGAAGAACTTCACAGTAGCCCATCCGGGGGACATTTCGGCGTTATGAAGACCACTCATAAAGTTAGGGAGCGCTTCTATTGGGACAAATTAAAGTCGGACGTCGATAAGTGGTGCAGAACCTGCAGCACCTGTACCGCAAGGAAGGGCCCAAACACCCGCACCCGTGGTAGGCTGCAACGTTACAACGTGGGAGCTCCCTTCGAAAGAATAGCCATAGACGTCCTGGGACCTCTTCCGCAGACAACAAATGGCAACAAGTACATCTTAGTAGTCATGGACTATTTTACGAAGTGGCCCGAAGCTTATGTCATTCCAAACCAAGAAGCCACTACCGTTGCCGAGGCCCTGCTGCAGGATTGGATATGCCGGTTCGGAGTGCCTCTCTTGCTGCACTCCGACCAAGGAACGAACTTCACCTCCGCCGTTTTTACCGGACTCATGGACCTGCTCGGGGTAACGAAAACTCGTACAACTCCCCTGCATCCGCAGTCAGATGGAATGGTCGAAAGACTGAACAGAACGATTTTGAACCATCTATCGCTGTTCACTCATCGCAATCAGAATGATTGGGACCAGAAGCTGCCTCTATTTCTTCTGGCCTACAGGAGCGCAGTTCATGAGACCACTGGACTATCACCATCCCAGATGCTAATGGGCCGAGAACTAAGACTCCCATGCGACCTTTTATTTGGGCGACCGCCAGATGATCCCTCCTCGCCTGTGGAATATCTTGAAGATCTTAAGGCTCGGTTGGAGGATGTTCATCTGTTCGCCAGAGAGAGGATCGACATCAACACCTCACGCATGAAGACTAGATATGACGCCAAGTCACACGAACCAGCATTCAAGATAGGCGACAAGGTCTGGTTTTGGAATCCGAAGCGTCGTAAAGGTCTTTCTCCAAAGCTGCAGACCTTCTGGGAAGGACCCTATACCGTGCTCAAACAGCTAAACGACGTCGTGTATAGGATTCAGAAGAAGCCTTGCAAACCTAAAGTAGTACATTGTGATAAGTTGGCGCCTTATAACAGCACTCATGAGTAGCAGAACTGTGTTCCCCTCTATTCTAGGGATTGCACTGCCCGGGACGTGCAGTCTTCGAAGGGGGGAGCAATGTTACGACTTTTGTGTAAATATTGTAAATAACTTATTAGATATCTTTTTGAGTTTCAGAAATGGCAACAGCCGAGCAGCGTGAGCGTAGCTCGGATGTGTTTTTGGTCTTTGAAAATGGCGGTGTTCTAAAAAGTTGCAACGGTTAACTTGTTAGTGAGAGAGTGTCATTTGCTGAATAAAAAGTATTGTTCTTGTGAACTGTATCGTGCTTTGAAGTAAGCTGAATAAAGTAAATTGTCTTGGCGAACTTTGTTGTGCTTCGGAAGAACCCGGAAATCTCGTAACACTATATATATCAAAATTCAAAATTGTAATTTTTTCACTAAAAGATAATTTTTTTATTTTAATTGTATAATAATATTGTAAGCCATGGTTTTTTTTTCTGATTTTCATTCTACACCGGATTCACCTACTTCTGTTTTTGTTTTCATACTTTCGTCCAATTTACACTTTCTAAAAGGCTTGTTTTAATAACAAACGAGTACTACTTTATTCTGCGTTGCTTCAATTAAAAATTTAATAGCTATATTGTATTAAAATTATTGTGTGATTGTGTACTTACATGTTTATGTTTATTGAAATTGATGAATAATAAATTCAACTTACTTAGATCTGGCAAAAAATTGGTTTAGGTAGGCCGAATATTCGACTTAGACTTTGGCCGAATATTCGTTATTCGGCCAAATTTGGAATTCGGTGCATCCCTAATTCTGAGCTCTTTATTTTCCTGTCCAGGTTCGAAAGAGAAAGATGGGCGCTCTGGTGAGTAAGCTGAGAACGGAACTGGAGGATTTGTGGGACAAATGTCATGTGACGGAGTCAGAGAGGCGCAAGTTCCGATCAAGTGCATTCTCAGAGGTAAATATTGCGTGGTTTGAGGTTTGCTGTGTGCCGACCCGGTAGGCACAACGGTTAGGGAGCTAGCCTTTGGAGCTCAAGGGTTCGGGTTCGAATCCCGGTAAGGCATGGATGTTTGTGTTCGTCAATAAAAGCCGACCTGGTAGCATAAACGGTTAGGGAGCTAACCTTTGGAGCTCAAGGGTTCGGGTTCGAATCCCGGTAAGGCATGGATGTTTGTGTTCGTCAATAAAAGCCGACCTGGTAGCATAAACGGTTAGGGAGCTAACCTTTGGAGCTTAAGGGTGTGGGTTCGAATCCTGGTTAGGCATGGATGTTTGTGTTCGTCAATAAAAGCCGACCTGGTAGCATAAACGGTTAGGAGCTAACCTTTGGAGCTCAAGGTTCGGGTTCGAATCCCGGTAAGGCATGGATGTTTGTGTTCGTCAATAAAAGCCGACCTGGTAGCATAAACGGTTAGGGAGCTAACCTTTGGAGCTTAAGGGTGTGGGTTCGAATCCTGGTAAGGCATGGATGTTTGTGTTCTTCAATAAAAGCCGACCTGGTAGCATAAACGGTTAGGGAGCTAACCTTTGGAGCTTAAGGGTTCGAATCCCGGTAAGGCATGGATGTTTGTGTTCGTCAATAAAAGCCGACCTGGTAGCATAAACGGTTAGGGAGCTAACCTTTGGAGCTTAAGGGTTCGGGTTCGAATCCCGGTAAGGCATGGATGTTTGTGTTCGTCAATAAAAGCCGACCTGGTAGCATAAACGGTTAGGGAGCTAACCTTTGGAGCTCAAGGGTTCGGGTTCGAATCCCGGTAAGGCATGGATGTTTGTGTTCGTCAATAAAAGCCGACCTGGTAGCATAAACGGTTAGGGAGCTAACCTTTGGAGCTCAAGGGTTCGGGTTCGAATCCCGGTAGAGGCATGGGTGTTTCCGTCCGTCAGTAAATGTTGTTATTTGTCTTATGTGTTTGTGTCGTCTCTTTCTTTGTGTGTCTCTTGTGCCTGTGTCATTTCAGGGGTTGAGTACAATAGGTCGCAGTGCTTGGCGAACTTGCCCCTCACCAAGAAAGTCATAAGAGGTTTGCTGTGTTGAACAATTAAGACTCAAGGCTCCCACTAAGGCTCACTAAAAGTCACCTTTAGTCACTAAACGTCACTATTGGCCAAAACTAGTCACTAAAGTCACTATTTTTTCCCCCTGCACCATATACATAACCTTTCATTCATAAATCCTGCACATATTGAGAATGATTTAGATTTTTTGAAAATATATAAATAGAAAATTGTCGGTTGTGTTCCATTTATGTTTCAATGAATGTGTTTCAAATGGATGAAATGTATGTGAATTAGTATTAAACTTAGATAATGTTGGAACTGACTTTAACAAGGAAATTTTGAAGTACCGTTTTGGAAATTTTGCGTCGCTGTAAATCTTCGTTCAGCATATTTTGAACTTTACCTTTATTTGTCAAGATCGAAGACCACTGCTGTAAACTTTTTTATGATGAGTTTTTATTTTAGTCACTTTTTTTGGTCACTTATTTGTTTCAAATGATCACTATTTTTAACTTTTGTAACCATCTTAATTTATAATTTAAAAAAAAAAAATATTATGGTTATATTTTGAATACAACTATTTTCTGTAATTACCTGTCTACCTCAGCATTTTATTGGACTTTCTTGATATTTTAACGTTATCTTTAAAGAATGGAATAATCTGTTGCACCCAAAAAATCTAAATTTTTCTAAAAATGTCACTTAGTTCTTCCACTGCGCTCTGCAACTGTTTAGAAAAATAATAATAATGGCTCTATGACCAACCAAATACATTCAATCAATTAACACAACTCAATTAACACTCCCATTAACAGATCAACGGTGGCATCCTAGAACTCCACGAGGACGAAGTCGACAAATGGCGCCAACTCCACTCCGAGGCGGCGCCAATCCTCGCCAAGATGGATCGGCGCCAACAGCTGTGGGACCAGATGCTGGAGCTGGAGGCGAACAACGATCCGAAGAGGTTCCAGAACCGGGGTTGCCGGCTTTTGCAGGAAGAGAAGGAAAGGAGGAGATTGCAGAAACAGCTGCCTGCATTGGAAGAAGAAATATTCAGGGACTTGGAGGTAAGCAAGGAGTTCTGAAACTAATGAATAAGATGACTTTTTTGGGATATTAAGATCGCCGTAGTTTTCGGATATTGGGTTCATCCAAGTTTTCGGATACCGGGTTCATCGGAGTTTTCGGATATTTGGATTTCCGTAGTTTTTTTATATTTAATTAGGATCTCCAAAGTTTCGGATATTAGGTTTGTCAGAGTTTTCAGATTAATATCCAGAGTTTCAGATGTCCAGAGTTTTCAGATAGTAGGATCTCCAGAGTTTTCAGATTAATATACAGAGTTTCAGATGTCCAGAGTTTTCAGATAGTAGGATCTCCAGAGTTTTTGAATATAAGGATGTCCACAGTTTTCGGATATCAGGATCTCCGTAGTTTTCGGGTAATAAGTTTGACGGACCAATTATCGCCAAGGTGGATCGACGCCAGAAGCTGTGAAACAGATGCTGTCTGCTACAGAAATAATATTTAAATAAATTTAAAGAAAAAGTACAAATTTATTTAAAAGTAAGAATTATAAATTTATTTTATGCTATAGAGTGAAAACAAGTGTATTTTGTGAATTTGCTTATCCTTCAGAAGTCAAGATTTTTATTTGTGTAATGCCTCCTTTACAATAACTCTTTCAAATTAAGTTAGTTTTTTTGGCAATTTTCGAGTAATCTAAACAAGTCACCGAATACTGCCTTAAGTTCATCTAAAATTTTCATCTAAACTAATGCTAAAGAAACTTACTAAACACTAAATATCTTGTGTCATTTCATTTGTCCCTGTGTAGGAGTATGAGCTGATAAGTGGCGCCCCGAGGGGAAGATGACAGAAGTTTCGTCTCCGATCAGTGGGCGATCCAGAGGCTCACTGTGAGAGAGTTTACTGAACATTAAATGTCTGGCACCGTTGTGGGATTGTCTAAAAAAAAATGCTCTGTCAGTTTAATTAATAGTCTATTCCAACATTTATTTATTGCAATCTTAATCTCGGCATGGTTTAACATCCACAGATAGCTCAGATTCATTGTAATCTGAGCCTCAAAATTGGTAGCAAGAGTCGCCTAGTTGGTGCCACAAAAAAAATGGTTCTCAGTTCTGTAAAGGCTTAGCTCCAATAAAGCTTTCCCGTTGGGTGGGAAAAAATCTTACCATCTATATAGATGGTGCCACAAAAAAATGGTTCTCAGTTCTGTTTAGTTTCAATGTTCTCAGTTCTGTTTAGTTTTTTTTTCTGTTAAGTTTCAATGGCTTAGCTCCAATAAAGCTTTCCCGTTTGGGGGGGGGGGGGCTTACGAATATAGATGGTTGCCACAAAAAAATGTTCTCAGTTCTGTACAGGCTTAGACCAATAAAGCTTTCCCTTTTGGGGGGGGGGGGAATCTTATGAATAACACTGTACTTGTCGGTATTTATTTGGCAAAACTAAGCTATGTCCTGACTACGCACAAAGGCAACAATGCAACAAACTTGGCGACTTGTCGGAGAATCAGCCACATGCTATTGCATCGCTTGGCGCCTTTGGCGGTCGCCAAACTTTGTTGCCTTTGTGGCGTTTGATGTCGTAGTGAGGACATAGCCTAAGGGACCCGTCAAACGCTAAAATATCTCACCCCAATTTCATTTGTCCCACCGGTAGGAGTACGAGCTTATGAGTGGCGCCCCCTTGATGCACCGGGGGGAAGACTACAGGAGTTTCGTCTCCGATCAGTGGGCGCAGAGGCTCAACCAGAAGGAGTTTGAAAAGCAGGAGCGCAGACGGAGGTCCACTGAATCCACCCCTGCCACCACACCTTCCTCGGGGTATGCATATTTCAGCCTTTTTATTTAGACACTTGAATAAGTTTTTATAATATCGTGCAAAAAGCTAACTTTTTCAAATCAATAATCGTGGCAAAAGTGATGCTTTTAATGAAATCCTGTTTCAAAGTTACTTTTACGCACTAGTGCGACAAAGTAAATAAGGGCATCGAATTGGTGGGGAAATTCAAAATTTGCGTTGATATTTTATTCGGGGCTTTGTGTGGGTGGAAATTCTTTATTTGAACGTATTCTTATTTTACAGGTTCCCACGTCCTTGAAAATCTTGAAAGTACTTGAAATTTAATTTATTAACTCGGGTGCCACGGAAAAATACTTGAAAAATGCCTGCGAAGTCCTTGAAAAGTTACTTGATTTTTTCCCTCTAGGGGCGGATTCCTATAGAAACAAAACCACAACTTCAACGAAATCTCCTTGCTCGCTCTGAAGAAAAATGAAAGTCCGCCTTTCGGCGGAAATCCTTTTTTTAATCCCATTTTGGCTATCCTGAGAATCGATGCAGAACCATTGAGATATTGTAACCATATATACATCGCAATTTGCGATGCAAATTCACTGAAACAGCAATAAAAATAGTCAACCTATTTCGATTAGCTAGAAATGCAATGTTTTTTTTTTAACGATTGTCTATTTTTTGTTCGCACCGTAATTTTTGTGAAACTTATTTGAACTTATTATTTATTGAAATTTAAACAGATTCTAATAATAAAGATATTAAAATTTAATTAAAATGTGAAGATGAATTAAGATTGGATTACACAAGTTTTCTTTAAATCTTGGCCAGCCAGTGCAATCTCCCATTAGAAGAGTAGTCCAATAAATGCTTACTGATTGACTTATTTAGCTGCCTAGTAATTTTTGCGAAGTCTACCGTTGACGTCATTCTGCATCAGAATGATTGACAGTTCTCTGGCTCTGCGTGATCAGAAGAGTGTATCGGTTTATTTTTGTAGCTCCGGTTCAGGCCAAGTCGGACCAACCAGAATATTTTCTTCTGATCAAGTGTCCAACTCGTGGTGTCCGTGAGTCGTGATTCAATGAACACCTGTCCTTGGATGAATTTTTTTTGTTTGTTTATGGTTGAACCTTTTTTTCTACTTTGGCCTTTAATAGGGTTTCTGATTTTAGATAATTTTTAGTTTTAAAAAAATGCAGTGTCAGCATACCCTATATATATTTAGGTTTCGAGTCCTTGAACTTTCTTTTGGAAAAGTGCTTCAAATTTTTTTTAAAACTTTGTATGAACCATGTTAATAAGAACATGTATTGAAAGACCAAAAGTTGGGGATTTCAATCCCAAAGAGGCAGTCACGAATTTTTTTTTTGCCAAACCCGGCACCTAGATATTCCTTAATATATTCTTTATAGGATAAAATAGATGTCATACGAGTAAGAGTGAAGAAGAATAGTTTTTAGGTTTTTTCATCTAATCAATGAGTAAGTTCCAATTTATAACATTTTCTGATATTTCCCGTACTCAATGATATTAAAATGATTAACGAGATTAATGATAATGCATCGAAACTGCAATTTGTTGCACGATTAACATTTATTTCATTGAGATGTATTATGTATTTAATATTTATAATAAGCTTTCTGTTTTCATTACATTTTAATTGGTGTTTAAAATTTAAGTACATGTTTTATAAAAACTAGCTACTATTTTTATATATTTTAACGACTTAAATGATTAGGGTTATGTTGAATTATCGTCGCACTAGAGCTATAAGAGGGCTATTGGCGACTGGTTGCCATAGTTGTAGTTATTTAAAATGGATACATAAAACTTCTTATGCAAATAAAGGTTTTTAAAAAAAATTTAGATAGAATATTGATTAATATTTTAATAATTACTATTTAATTAAATGTGTTCATTAACTACCAGTATAGTTAAATAATTAATATGTTAGTATAGTTAATATGTTAAATATACTACTGTTTTTATAAACTAAATAAATGTTAAAATTATTTATACACAAATCATTTTATAATTAAATTTAATATTAGAAGCTTGTCGTTTAATTTCTGTACAACAAATCAGGTGATTTAAATTATCTAAGTAGTTAAATTTTAAATAAAAACATTCTACAATTAAATTTTTCTTAATTGTTACCCTTAATGGGGTTGTTTCACGGAGGATCTGGCAATAGCTCTGCGGTTTTGTTTTCGTGTCTCTCAAATTACTTTTGTTGCTATTCGAAATTGAGATATCTAAGTTTTGTTATTTTTTAAAATTACAACTTCTTGCTGTACTGTTGGTTGTTTTAATCATTTGTCAAGGAAATCTTGCATTGAAAGAAGTTGGAATTTAAAAAAATTAACAACTAAAATATTCTCTTCGGAAACTCACTCCCGAATACCAAAACAACAGTAATTCGAGAGACATGAAAACAAAACCGCAGAGCTATTGCCAGATCCTCCGTGAAACAACCCCATTTTTATTCAAAAAATAAGACATTAATTATCTATTAAGTAATACAAATATGAGTTATGTAAAATACAAACTAATTAATGTTTATAAAAAATAATTAGTAATACATACTAAATTAATAGTAAAAAACTGCATTTACAATGGAAAAATAAATTCAAAATTAATTTTAATTGGAAAAATGTTAATTAAAAATAATTGTAATTAAAAATAATTTTAGCTAAAAATTATTTTTATTTATTTATTATAAGTCCCCCCCCCCCCCCAAATTGTCACCCTGGATCCGGCCTTGCAAAGGCTAAATAATAATCCAGAAAAAAGAAGCTTGTTCCTCATTTTCTCTCGTTTGCTGTACCGAGGAGAAGATGACACGAGTTTCGTCTCCGATCAAGGCACAAAGGAGTCCATGAAACGAAATGGTTATATGGGGAATGATGATACACAAGGTTCGTGCGGTTCCCGAAATTCCTGAAAATCTCCTGAATGTCATATTATTTTTCTAAGGGGCCCTTATAACTCCTGAAATTTGTGTTTCATTTCCTGATATTTTTTCCCTCTCCTGAAAAAAAATTGCAGACCTGAAATCGTGAATCGTTTTTCTCCTTTCTGTCTTTTTTCCCCCCCCGTACTTTATTGGGGAATAAGTCCATACTGCGCATGTATAGTAAAAAATGTTTCGACATCGTGATACCAGTTAATGTTCCATAATGCACCACCCAACTCTTTAAGGGAAGAAATTTTTTTCTTCTGTTTCAAAATTTGAAGTGCGGTGAAGTCACTAGACTAATACGATAATAAACTAACATATTCAATTTTGTACGATGTCGCCCTTAACGGTTGCGTTGGGTGCCTATTCAGGTGTCGGCTCGTCACTTGACTGTGGTTCTAAAAATACGACGCCCGTCGCCAATAGCCCTCGTGTAGCTCTAGTGCGACGTATATTCAAGCCTAACCTAACCTAACTTGAAAAAACATGAAACTGAATATAATTTTCTTCTTCTAAGGGCCCTTATAACTCCTGAAAATTGTGTCTCATCTCCTGATATTTTTTTCCTCTCCTGAAAATATTGGCGTCCCGAATAGTTGTTCTCTTCTACCGTTTTTCTCCTGTACTTTATTTGGAATAAGTCTACTGGTCAGAATGCACCACACAACTCTTTAGAAGGATTTTCCTCTGTTTCATCACTTGAAGTGCAGTGAAGTTACTAGACTAATACGATACTAAACAAACATATTAAATTTTATTCCTTGTTTTCCTCCTGAATTTGCATTGCTGCACTCCTGAAAAACTCCTTAGAAACTCCTGAATTTCACTATCATAGATAGAGTACGAACCCTGTAATATTATATTCTTCACAACTAACACTATTCTTCCTCCCTTCCAGATGCCGTTCTAGAACCCCCAGTCGCGCCATCACCCCAAGAAAAGCGTCCAAATCCTCCAGTGGGGGGTCTTCAACTGGTTGTACCCCACTGGGCATGAGAAAAACGGGTCGGTTGTTCGGAACGCCTAGTTCCGCCAAAAAAGAGAGGCTTGATGTGAAGATACTGGAAGAGGATAGGAGCAACGATGTTTTTAGTGTAGCATCTAAGAAGGTTAGTTGAGATTTCAGCTATCGACTCTTGGCTATCCATTATGACACTCGGATTTCAACAGGGGTCGAAATTAACTTTTTTTGCCATGTGCACGAGTGCACCCAAGTCTCGTGACTTAGGTGCACTAAATAATAGTTAGGTGAACAAATATAAATCTTATGTGCAAACATATAATATAAATAACAAGTTTAAAAAAACAAACTATTTTTCGTAAAAATTGACTAAATGCAGGGTTTCCGCGCATATGAAAAGTCATGAATTTGAACAAAAAACGACCAAAAGTCATGAAAATCCATGTATTCGAATCGCTGTTGTTTTGCCACTTTCGGATCGGATCGCTGTAGTTTACTGACTTTCGGATCCCCGGAGTTCCGCAACTTTCGGATCGCCATAGTTTCGCAACTTCGGATCGCATAGTTTCGCAACTTCGGATCGCTGTAATTTCGCGACATTCAGATCGTCGAATTTTGCGATTTTCGGATCGGCAGAGTTTCGCGACTTTTGGAACGCGGGTAACCCAAGTTGAAAACTTATGTGCACAATTTTTTTTTAGGTGCACCCGCTGATTTCGAACCCTGGGTTACAATGAATCATAGCTAGCTGTGGATGTCACAGTATGTCGAGA
Source organism: Oedothorax gibbosus (assembly GCA_019343175.1). Taxonomy (NCBI): domain Eukaryota; kingdom Metazoa; phylum Arthropoda; class Arachnida; order Araneae; family Linyphiidae; genus Oedothorax; species Oedothorax gibbosus. Next base: position 41,483,095 of record CM033272.1, on the reverse strand, counting down.
TTTAATTTTGCCGAGAGAACCCAAGCCAAATGGGTACTCAAGGGATCTTTTACATGCCACATAATCACACGACATGCGTGCCAACAATTTTCCCATCCTGCGAATCTGACGAAGGCCCCGTCGCGCAGTGGTAGTGCTTTGCATTGCCGTGCCATAGGTCCGGGGTTCGAATCCCGGATTGGGCGGGGTTCACTCAACCTTTCATCCCTTAATTGGGTCTATGAAATGGGGACCAAGCATGCTTGGGAACTAAACAGTGGGGGTCCCGCGTGAGGCTGACCACCTAACCGAGAAATATGCCTAGCACCCCAGAGCCCGTGGTCACGAAAGTTGAATTTGGCACGGCAGGCCTTGGCCCAGTAATGGGCTGTTGCGCCGAGTTATAGTAGAGAATCCGACGACTTACTGAAGAAGGATAGGAGTAATGACGGTTTTGGTTCCGCATCGAAGAAGGTTAGTCAAGATTTAAGTCTGGGTTTTTGTTGCATAAAATTGCAACATAAAAAAAAGAAGTTATAAACGAACTAAAACAGCCTGTGATACAGCCAGCAGGTTTGTAGCACCAGCAACTGTCGTCGAGAACCGCTTCCACAAAAGATTTTTACACCTCAGGAAAAAGAAATGGTGTAAGCTGATCTAGATAAACAGACTGTGGGCACAACACACATTTTGGTATTCCTCTCCTCGGCGCAACCAGCCCATTACTGGGCCAAGGCCTGCCGTGCCCATTTCAGCTTTCGTGACCTAGGGCTCTGGGGTGCTAGGCGTATGTACCGGTAAGGTGGTCAGCCTCACGCGGAACCCCCAGTGTTCAGTTCCCAAGCATGCTTGGTACCCATTTCATAGACCCACTCAAGGAATGAAAGGTGGGTCAACCTCGCCCATTCCTGGAGCCCCTTTACGAAAGTGTTTTTTGTACGATTTCTTGTAATGATAGTGCCAGTTAGGTAGATGTATAATAGTATTTTTTCTATTCTATCAGTTTCCTTATAACATCAACAAGACCAATAGGTTAAAGTCAAGCGAAAAACTAAGAAATACCCCCAAAAAAATTAAAATTTACTGAAATTTCAAAGATTTACAACTTTTTTAATTTTTTCATAAAAGAAACTGCAATTTAAGGGCTCTAAAATTTGGTGTACATTAGGCTCAGGGTGTAAGTAAAATCTAAATAATTTAAGGAATTTTGTATGGTACAAAAACTCAGTTTTAAGGTCCAGTATTTGTTGTATAAAATTGAAGAAGAAAGAAACGAAATTTTATTTTAAACAAAACACAGAAATACATTGGTTTGTCAAGCGGCCCCCGGGCCTTCCAGACAACACATAAAATTATACAATCGAAATTATCAAGCAAAATTGAAAGCACAACATTTCAGATTATTATACTCAGGATCATACTCATACTTATTGTAATGTAAAAGCTGACGAAGGCGTAAGCATAATAACTTTAAATAATTCTACTTTTGAATTATTTTTTTTAAGTGATGGTAAACCATTTTTATGCACAAAATTGTAATCTGGAAATTGATACAAGAGTAATTTAAATACAGTGGTCTCTCTCGTTCGGACTCTGTTTAATCAGAGTTCGGATCATCCTTATAGTTTTGGTTTCTAACACATTCCCATTTCTCATCCACAGGAATTAAAGAAAGGCCAGATGACACCCCAACGAAAAGCACCCCCCATCCCTCACCACAAAACCCTCACCCCCCAACGCAGAACCCAGCAGACCCCCAAGAAAGACCCCTCCCCTACGAAACCCCCCCTCGAACCAGTAAGCATGAACGGAACGACCTACACAGACTTTGTTGGCGGACTAGACCAGTCGAACTTCCACAGTTCCGTTCTGACGGAAAAGAACGGAAAACCGGGGAGAAAAGTGAAGAAAACCGGAGGGATTTTGAGAAAGTCGGCGAGAACTGTGCGAACGACTAGTAAGTTTATGCCAAAAAGGGGGAAGTTAGGGTTGCCGTTTCTTATATAGGTTCTTTGTGTTTTGTAAGAATCTGGCTGTATTCTGATGATCATTGTAAATGTGATTCAAAGTTATTTTTGTAATGTCATCTATATCATTACACTAAGTATTAGTCGTTATATATTTTTTTATTAATGGTTTGAATATTTTAAAGTTTTGTAAAAAAAGATAAATGTGGTAAAAAACGTAAAAGTTTGAAAGAACTTACGTAATTGCTTTGGAATATTTTTCAACAATTTATAACAACTATAAACACCCTCCCCCAACCCATAAACCAGCAGACCCCACTTACGAAAGCCCCCCCCCCCTGAACCAGTAAGCATGAACAGTACAACTTACACATACTTTGTAGACGGACTAGACCAGTCGAATTTTCACAGTTCCGTTTTGACGGAGAAGAACGGGAAACCGGGAAGAAAAGTGAAGAAAACCAGAGGGATTTTGAGAAAGTCGGTGAGAACTGTGTAAGGACAACTACTAAGTTTATGCCAAAAAGGGGGAAGTTAGGCTTGCCGTTTCTCATCTAGTTTGTTTTGTTAATCTTGCATTGTAAATGTCATCTGTTTGTTACACAAATTATTGGTTGTTATATTTTTTAAATTAATAATTTGAATATTTTTTTAAAGTATTTTGAGGTAAAATGACGAAGGGTGTTAAACAAAATTGAGAAGTTGAACTTCCACAGTTCCGTTTTGCTGAGAAAACCGAGAAGGAAGGTAAAAAAAAAATCTGGGAGGGATTTTGAGAAAGTCGGTACGAACTGTGCGAATGTTTACTAAGTTCGTGCCGTAAAGGGGGAAATTAGGGTTACCGTTCCTTATATAGTTATTACGGTTGTGTTTTGTACGAATCTTATTGTCATTAGGACTAGGCCAGTCTAACTTTCACAGTTCCGTTTTGACGGAGAAGAACGACCATAAAACGTGGACGAAAAGTGAAGAAAACCGGAGGGATTTTGAGAACTGTAAAAACGACTACTAAGTTCATGCCTAAGAGGGGAAAATTAGGTTTGCCGTTTCTTATATATTCATTGTGAATGTGATCCAAAGCTATTTTTCTACATGTCAGCCATATTATAACACATAGTATTAATTACATATTATTAATTATTTGAATGTTTTGTAAGGTTGTAAAATGGCGTGTAAAAATGGGAAAGTTTGAAAACATTTACATTTATCCTTTGGAGTATTTTTCATGCGTTGCAACCGTTGAGATTAAAATATGGCTTTAAAATGGGGACGTACAAGTTTGTTCATTTTGTATGAATCTTATTTGTTATCTGATATCATGGTAAATGTGATCCAAAGTTATTTTTGTACATTTCAGCTGTATTATTAAACAAAGTATTAGTTCTTAATTAATCATCTGAATGTTTTTAAAGTTTTGTAAGGTTGTAAAATGGTGTTGAAAATTGGAAAGTTTGAAAGAACTTATTACATATTCCTTTGGAGTATTTTTCATGCGTTGAAACCGTTGAGATTAAAATATGGCTTGGAAATGGGGACGTACAGTTGTCATTGTGTGAATCTATTTTCGTATGATTATTGTATGTGATGTATTTTTGTATATCTCAGCCATTTACACAAGTATGTAGTTATATATTTTAGTAATCATTAATGTTTGTAGTAAAGGAAAGTTGAATATTTATTTCCTTTGGTATTTCAGCGTTGAACTGAGATTAATATGCTGAATGGGACTACAGTTGTTCATTTGTATGACTATTTGCATGATCATGTAAATTGTTCAGCTATTTTAATGTCAGCATATTATAACCATAGTATTTTATATATATTTTATTATCATTTGAATGTTTTGTAAGTGTGTAAAAATGGGAAAGTTTGAAATTAATGACATTTATCCTTTGGAGTATTTTTCATGCGTTGAAACCGTTGAGATTAAAATATGGCTTTAAATGGGGACGTACAAGTTTGTTCATTTTGTGTGAATCTTATATTGTCGTATGATTATTGTAAATGTGATGGTATTTTTGTATATCTCAGCCATATTATTACACAAAGTATTGGTAGTTATATATTTTTTAGAGTATTTTTCAAGTGTTTCACCAGTTGTCATCTGAAAGCAGTTTTTAAGATTTTGTTTAACCCTTTGAGGGATATAAAAATAGATACCTGTCACCTGATTTTCAGGTTTTTAAGTAACACACATGATTCTTAAAAATTTGGAAATTTTACTAAATTTTAAAATTTGATGTATGTAGGAATCATTTATAATCAATCATATGCTACAAAAATATACTTTTTTAAAAATTAAAGAAATTAACTTTTTATTAATAGTATTTAATATCATAAATTGAAAACAAGATTTTACTTCAGTCAGTTTGCTTACCCCTCGAAAAGTTAATGTTTGTTTGATAGTACAAAGTGTAGGTTTTTCAAAAAAGAGGGACTGTCAGTCTCATAGAGATAATGCATTAGTTTTGAAATCACAATTTTTTGCAAAAGAATAGCTTTGCCATGTTATCCCATTTTCACCAGGTATGGGAATCATCATAACATCCATTTAAAACAAAATTGAAACGAAAATAACATCCGGTTATTTAACTACTAATTGATAAAGTTTTAAAATAGTGTCGCCATCTGCTGTAATTTTTGGCATTTTAAAACTTCAAAAATATATAATTTAAACAACTAGATAACTTTTTCGTTTCAAAATTTATTTCATTTCGATGTTATGTTGATTCTCATACCTGGGGAAAAAAAGGGCTAACATGGCAATGCAATACTTCTGCGGAAGTTGTGATTAGAAAACTAATGCATTAGCTATATGGGACTGACAATCCCTCTTAAGAGGGATTGTCAGTCCCATTGAGCTAATGCATTAGTTTTGTAATCATAACTTCCGCAGAAGTATTGCTTTGCCATGTTAGCCCTTTTTCCCCAGGTATGGGAATCAACATAACATCAAAATGAAACAAATTTGAAACGAAAATGTTATCTAACGATTTAATTATATATTTTTGAAGTTATAAAATGCCAAAAATTACAGCAGATGGCGACACTATTTTAAATCTTATTAATTAATAATTAAATGACCGACGTTATTTTCTTTTCAATTTGTTTTAAATGGATTTTATGATGATTCCATACCTGGGAAAAGGCTAACATGGTAAAACAATACTTCTGCGGAAGTTATGATTACAAAACTAATGCATTAGCTCTATGGGACTGACAGTCCCTCTTAAAGTCATTTTGCTCAAAACATCAAAAGTTAGTTTGTTAAGTTTTCATGCTTTTAGTTATCAGCTGTTGATTGTTTCTGCTGATTTGTAAAAGAAGGAATCCTTTGGTCAACCAAACTTCATAATTGGTTGATTGATAGTTGGTTCATTCATGCTTAATTTTTGTTAATGGTTACAATAGGGTACTTGACTGCATCGCCAAAATACCTTCCAATATTATTTAAATTAAAGTTGAAAGTCAAAAATAACAAATGCATATATATTTTTTGCGAAATAAATCTTTAAATCATTAAAAAAATTATTTTAAAAATGCATTTTTTTCACGTGATCATCACGTGATCACAAACACGTCGGTTTGGCTGACGTCACTAGTAACTATAAACAAACTGGCTTGATGTTTTTTGTTTTCTGATTAAACTTGATTTAATCTAATTTACTCTTGAAATAATAAATATTGAGATAATGTAAGGCTTTTTACAGAAGTGGATATTTCAAATTTGCCTGAAATCGATTTCAATGTGGTGTTTCGAAGTTTGTTTATAGTCACTAGTGACATCACAGATACCACGTGACAGCCGGGAAGCGTTTTCGGGAGTGATTTTTCGTCCTAATTTTAAAATTCATGTTTCTGCCTTTTATAGGGTTTTTGAAAAAAAGAAAAAATACGGGTCTAATATTTTTGGCATAAGAATATTTTAAGCCAATAAAAAAATTTTAGTCAAGTACCCTATTGGTATTATGCAAGCATGGAAATGTTACACCATTTTGTTTTCCATTTCTGGCAGGGTATGAAGATGTGTTTTAAAGCTTACTATTGTGGCAATCTATTTTTAATCTGTTTAGTAAGTTTTTTTTTTTTTTAAAGTGTATGTATTGTATATTGTGAATTATATTTTAAATAATCTTGTTGTCGTGTGTTTTAAAATTTTACACCCGATTTTTAATTTTTTTGCCATTTTTGAAAAATTACTTTTATTTTAATGTGGAAAAAGTGCATAGCATTTTTTTTTACACGAAATCTTACCTTTCATATTAAATGTTTATTATTATTCATTTGGAATAGTCATTACAATCTTCATTAGGGTGGTGACAGAACCTGGAAATCAGGGAATTCTCGGGGAACTTTTTAATTCTGGAAATATCAGGGAATTCTCATGGAATTTTTCAAATTTCGCACAATATCAGAGAATTTTTTCCATTTTGGATTACTTAAACAGCAGGTTTAGAATGTACTTGTGATCACTACTAACGGACACTTGATCAAAAAATAATATTCTCTGATCACGTGGTTCCTCTAAACTCTATTCAGATTTTCGGAAAAGTTAGGTTAACCCATAATCCGGAAATCTTAAGTCCCGCGATGTCTGGATTAAATTTTCTGTACTGCATTGAATTGTGTGTATTGTATATTTTCTAGGTAATTGGTAAAATCAGGGAATTTTTCGTGGAAGTATCAGGGAAATCATGGAAATGTCAGGGAACTTTTTTCTAGGATTTTGTTACCACCCTGTTCATTTTGTAAAATGTTATTATTCTTTTAACCCCTTTCATTTTGTTGTTTCCTGATGATCTCATGGTTTTTTTTTTACGAATGTCTCTCCTGATTTCTTTTTAAAATTTTTTTGTTGTACTTAAAACAAAAAAATGCACTGATCCTAATTTTAACAGGGTATTTCAGACTTAAATTTTATTTTATTAATTGGTAGTTTAGTCCAAAATGCTTTCAAATGTAAAAGAAAGTTTATTTTTAATTGATAAAGATCTAAGAAATGGTTAAAAAAAACTATACTCCTCGGCGTAAAAGCCTATTAATGGGCCAAGGCCTGCAGTGCCCATTTCAGCTTTCATGACCTAGAGCTCTGGGGGGCTAGGCATATGTCCCGGTAAGGTGGTCAGCCTCACGTGGAACCCCCCACTGTTTAGTTCCCAAGCATGCTTGGTACCCATTCTATCGACCCACTCAAGGGATTCGATCCCCGGACCTGTGGCGTGGCAATGCGAAGCACTACCACTGAGCCACTGGGACTAAGAAATGTTTAGAATAGTTATTGATATCACTTTTTTTTAATACAATTTATTGCTTTTGCACACATCTTTTTATTGTTCTCTGATGATCTCATGGTTTTCTACCAGAAGGTGCTCGTTACTGTCTGTCCCCTTTTTAAAAACTGTTTTTGTTGCACTTATTTTAATTATAACAGGGTATTTCAGACATAAGACAGACATTTTATCAACTGGTATTTGGGTCAAAAACGCTTTCAAATATGTACAGGGTGAGGCAAATAAAAGCGGCCCTGGTGTAGAGATAGGAATACGTTGAAATGCTTGGCGTGAAAAACTCTTGAAGCCGCCTGAAAGCTTTCAAGTGGAAATAAAAGATTATTCAAGCGTGCAATGGTTGCACTTGACAAACCTGTTTTTTGCATTGGTTGGATTGGATTAGCATCACCAGATTCTGGGTCTTGCAATCAATTTAGAATGTTTTGCATTAACAAAAACAAAAAAGGTCCGATTCTTTACGATATAACTTACTATATACTTATAACTGTATTAGGTTATTTTTAAAAGCGAAAAATAAGAATACATCACAAACATTTAATAAACATGAGAGTTTAACTTCTTATTCAAAATTTTAAACCATCCTTAGAGCCGCCATCACCGCAAAAAAAAACGCCAAATGTTTTTACGGTATTGTAAAGTGTGAATTCCAAACTTTTAATTGCAATTAAAACTGGAGCAAAACCTTGAGAAAAGAGATAAAAAAAACTGTACAAAAAGTTTTTTTTTTTTTAAATAAAAAATCGAATTGATAGTTAGAGATTTTTTTCTAGCCCTTTAGAGAAAGCATGCAAAATATTTCCGAAAACCGAGAAACTGTAAAACTATATTAACAAAACTAAAAAATTTGTATAATGCACATCACAAGTTTTCGTACAGTGCGACTTAAAAAGTTACAAAGGAAATAAAAAAAATCTGTATGACAGTTATTGAATACTTGACTACAATTACCAACTACTTTTTCCAAAAAAAATTTAAATTTTTAAAATCTATCTTTTGTTCAGGCAGATTGGACAAATGATTTGATAACTTATATTTTCCATTTAAGGAAAGAATTATGAATTGCCTTCTTTCTTAAACAAAAATTCATTTTCAATCGCCAATTACACAGTGAATTATGATATAATGAGAAAAAATCAGCTGCCTCTGTCATAATAAATAAATCCGATCGAGACGGTAACCCTAGAACGCGAAATAGAAACAATGATCCGTTGGTTGGAAACTCTTGTAAGGTAATATTTACATACAAAATTATCTGAATATTATCTGAGAAAATTTGGCAATTTTTATCAGAATGAAAAATGTATTTTGGTTAAATTGTATATTTAACCAAAATACATTTTTCATTCTGATAAAAATTGCCAAATTTTCTCAGATAATATTCAAATCTGTTATACCTTAAATGAAATTAATGTTTTAAACAAGTTTTCTGGATGGATTCGCAAATAATTTATGGAACTCTTTACAACCGCGTAAGGATCTTCTCCATAGCATATTTCTATTTACCTTACTTAGGTTGGCCAGGAGTATAGTGGGAACTTTTTTGATCTGCTCTACAAACCTTGTTTATATTTCATTTCAACTAGCTTTTCAAGCGTAGTTGCCGGCAAATAAGTCACCAAGCGTTTGTTTGGGCTTAAAATTGAAGCGATCAATAGCTTCAGTTAGCAAACCTGTTTTTGTATTGGTTTTTGACTTGGCAACATTTCTGTCGTATTCTTATCTCCACGTTGGGGCCGCTTTTATTTGCTTCACCCTGTATAACGGAATCAAAAAGTAATTTCTTGAAGTTCATGTTTCATTGATGAAATCTAAGAATTTAATAATTATTTTAGGATAATATATTTATCAAAATTCCACATATGATAAATATTATTAGTAATAGAAACAATTTTTAACGAGGTATTTTTAAATGTTGATGTATAAGTTCCATGTTATTATTTTTGGTATTTTTCTAATATGTACAAAAATCGTTTTTTACTTTTGTGTACATTTTCTTCTGCTGTGTACCGAGTTTGTAATGGTACTGTATTCCTATATTTCTATTGTACAGAATTTTATATTTGGTGTTGTATTTTTGCAGCTTGTTTGTATGTTGGACGTGGTGTAATGTTGTGTTTAAAATGTTTTGTATCTGTATATTATTTTTTATTAAATACAGTTTTTTATATTTTAATCATTTTTGTGTGTTCATTTCAAATTTTTTAAACGAAAATGGTATGAGGTAGAGTAATTTCTACTGCCATGTTGGTTTATAAGCGGTGATGGTTTATTTAAGTGGGTCTCTGATCCAAGCACACAAGCCGGAAAATACATGTATACCAACCAACCAATATAAGGCGAAAAAATGTTGATCGAAGCTTCGTTGGGTGCCCGCCTAGATGTCGACCTCGTCAATAGACCAGGGTTCTAAATAACGAGGTGTAATTGGCTGTGTTAAAGCTCTAAAGGAAATAGGCAGCCGGAAACGATTACATTACATTACAAGAAGCTGATTTGCCGAAGGAGTGTTGTGTTATCGTAAGAGAAAAAAATTCTATTCTTGCAAACTCTAGTTCGTCGCTTTGTCAACAGAATCCAGGTATGATTCTTCATTTGTTGGTTTTATCCCTTCTTAAAATCAAATATAAAATCGGAGCAACAAAATCTAGCTTTTCACTCTCAAACAGTTTAAATTTACGATACGTAATTTTTGGGTTTCACAATTCTTAACTACAATACCCAAAGAGTTCTATAGTAGGGTAGAGGAACGAATCGTACTGAGCTGCCATCGGCAGCCATGGCTCACTACGGAGCCCGAATAGAGTGGCCAAAGTGCTAGTTAATTTATAATTTTGATACTGAGAAAGGAAGTACACCCAGGGCAAAGGCGGGAACCGAACCCGCACCCGTTACAATGCGCGGACTGCTAGCGTTATGGCCTGCGATCCAAACCACTCGGCCATCGGCCCCCACATGCCACCCTATATTGTCTCCGTGTTGGTCCATCTTGCTGTTGAAAGGTCCAGTCTCTACCGTACTATAGAACTCTTTGGCAATACTCTTATGGGGAAGTGCCAGATTAAAATTACTGTTTTAGATTTTAAGAACTGAAAGAAAATCATCAAATTTTATTTTTCTCCTTAGAGAACAAATTGTTTTAATTTATTTTCAAGGATTGATTTAAAATAACATTTTGTTCTTTCAATGGACGACTGGAACGCCTACGGTGACGTCACAGCTGCGTCAAACGTTGGCTTCTATCCCACAAACGAACCACGCACCGCCCCGTTGAAATCGTCCATTCTGTTAACTTTTTGGTTGATGAATGATGCTGGCGAAATGTTGAACCGATTACGTGGGTAATCGCAGCCAGTCGTCAGAACCTCGTGACTTGACCGGAGTTCCAAATTACGAGGCATGGATTGGCTGTGTTAGAGTCAATGTAAGTACGAAGCATACTTAAAAAAAAAGCCCGACGGCGCGTTAGCGAACGATGTCGCTCGAAGTTCCGTTGGGTGCCCGCTCAGGTGTCGACCAAGTCACTTGACCAGGGTTCTAAATCACAAGGCGTAGGTGGCTGTGATAAAGCTAATAAAGGAGGCTAGAAATAGAAATCCGGAAAACGTACAATAACCTAACCTAACGAAGGTATTCGGGGCCGGGATAGCCTGGTCGGTAAGGTCTTGGACTGGCATCCCTAAGGTTGCGAGTTCGAGTCCCGCTGCCTTCCGAAGACCCCCGTGTACGCTAATGGTGACTGGTGCACGTTAAATACGTCGTGGTCACAAAGTCCTCCAAGTTCCCATACCAAATCAATACCTCTGGGGGTGACAAGTCAATTCTGGGGATCCTCTAGTTGGCCTCTGTCTCTAAAAAATAGATGGATCCACTTATGTGTGTGTAATGTGTCTGTCTTGACGAAGGTTTATAAGCGGGTCTCTGACCAAGCACACAAACCTGAATATATATGTCTACCAACCAACCAACGAAGGTATTCTATGATCTTGCTACTTTACTTGTTTTCGTCGATCCCGTACCTCAACCGTAGTTCCAAATTACGATGCAAGTATTGGCTGTGTTTGAGTCAATATAAGTACGAAGCATGCTTAAAAAAAACCCATGACATGGTTTTAGGAAAGCGTGCTCTGACGAATTCATAAACAAACTACAAAAACCCAACTCTTAAGTCGCTCGAAGTTCCGTTGGATGCCCGCTCAGGTGTCGACCTCGTCACATGAAAAGGGGTCCAAATTACGAGGCGTAATTGGCTGTGGTAAAGCTTCTAAAGGAGGCTTGAAATGGACACCCGGAAACTATTAAATTTCCAAATTACGAACCCAGGTAAGCAGAGGGGCTAGGGTAGCCTAGTGGGTTTGATCGCAGCCATTACGCTAATAGGCTGAGCACTGTACCGGGTGCGGGTTCGATTCCCGCCTTCGCCCTAGGTGAACTTTCTCTCTCTGTGTCAGTAAAAGTTCTGTCAGGACAGAAGACAAGACACAGGTCTGTGTTACTTGCCGGAGGTTTATAAGCGAGTCTCTGATCAAGCACACAAGCCTGAAAATGTATTTACCAACCTACCTACTCAACTCCTATATCTCTCGAAGTTCCGTTGGGTCAGGTGCCGACCTCGTCACTTGACCAGGGTTCTAACTTACGAGGCGTAATTGGCTGTGTTAAAGCTCCTAAAGGAGGCTAGAAATAGACATTCCGAAACGATTAAATTACCCTCTAAATTGCCGGAAAGCAGAGACAAGCACGCCTCTTTTCCTGATTCCGAGATCTACCGCAAGGTGGCGCTCTTTCCCGGATAATATCAGGATAATCCGGATCAGATCATCTGTTGCTTTGTTGTGTCGCGGATCCCGGAGTAGACGGAACTCCGCTTTCTCAAATGTGGACTGCACGCGGTAAGCCGTGACGTTTGTTTACAATGTTATGTAATACGTAACTATAATAAAAAAAAGTATTATTACTTAAAAGGTATTATTTAAAAGTACTTAAACTTAGGCAGGTTTCTAAATTACGATGCGTGTATTGGCTGTTGGTCAAAAATAAAGGATTATAACTCATTCCCAGGAGCTGGGGAGCCCAGTCGGTTAAAGCGTTCACCTTCCATGCGGAAGGTCCCAGGAGCAGTACCACGTACTGGTCGGAAAGGATTACGCGTCGGCAATTCTGGGCGTTTCTTCCCTATGACCTGTTTGTGACGTCACATCTCACCACGGATAAGCAGGGAGCTACCATATACTTGTTTTTGTCACTTTCTTTTGTCGGAAACTTTCCACCGGGTCATAGGCTGGTGGAAACTCGTTCTTGCCGTCGGAATTGAAAGTTTGTTTGCAAGTTGGGGACAGTGGGCATTAAGCTATTCATGTAGGCGGCGTGCGATATTAATCCTTAGCCAATGTTTGTTAAAAATTAGTATTTATTAAACTAAAAACGAGATGTTTTCATATTAGAAATGGAATATATGTATGTGTGTGTGTATTTCATTTTATGCTAATTACTCAAGTTAAATTACTTTGTACCATTTTCTTGCTCAAAATTGTCCTTTTCATTATTCATTATCAGTTGATTTTTCATATTTTACTTGAAATTTTGTTACATATAAATAAAGTCCATAAAGATAGCAATTGTATGTATTTTATTTTGAAGATTATGTTCAATATTAATGCTATGTATTGAAATCTTAAGCTTCTTCTGCATTACCAAAAAGTAAGCATGCCCATAACTAGTTTTGCTAATACTTTTTTTTAAATATATTTTGTTGGTGAACATCCTATATAAATAGTTGCCATATTTTTATTTGAATATAAAAGTACAAATTAAAAGTGAATGTGCTTTATACTATAAATTAAAATTTGCTATGTCTTTAACGCAAATTAACAAAAAGTTGAATAAAATTGCAACTTTTGTATCGAAATTAAAATATGTTAATAGTTTAAATATTTTTTATTCGGTATTTAATTACCCAGGTAGCACAACAATTTTGGCCAATGTTGCCTGAATATTGGCCAAACACGACACGCATCGATTCATACCTGCCGTTTTCTACCGGCTTTGGCCAATATTACCCAATGTATCCATTGCGACACTGAAATTTTAATACTTAGTGATTTTTGACCAAATCTTATTTTTTGCAAAAGATAGATGATAAAAAATAAATTTTACGACGTTTCTTAACATACAACTCATGATGGCAACATTTTCCTAAATTCGCATATGGGAATCTCGAAGTTTCGATTTCGGCTAAAACTGGCCAAACCCGATGCACAAGTATCGATATCGGCCGAAACCGACCGATCCTGATAAATAACGATTATGTATTTCACGATTCTTCCGCGTCTAGGACCCCGGGTGGCCTAGTGTTTAAGATCGCAGAGCAATACGCTAAATGCGCGCTTCCCGGCGCATCAAACCGGATGCGGGCTCGACTTTAGCTTGTGTCCTGGGTGTAATTTCTCTCTCTTTATCAATAAAAAAAATTCAGTCTCTGTCTTTCTTGACGAAGTGTCTGATCAAGGCATAGGATCAAGCACACAAGCCGGAAATACATGTACCAACCAACCTTTTCGTGCTTTCTGTTCCGAGTGATAAGTGGTTCTAAGGACTCCTGCGTGTTTCGACTTCGAATGCAGTGCTGTGCATCAAACTAAGGTAAGAATCTTAAGTTATTTTGAGTTTATTCTAGTTTAAATAGCACTATATATTTTACATTTCTTTTTGATCAATAAACGATATTAATTGTTTGTGTTCAAAACTTCAAAAATGTTTTTTAGGCTTAACTGATGACTCGATTATTGGGTTTTAAAATAGTCGTTATAGAAAATCTTTTATTTTTTTAAGTTCAAAATAAGCTATCAAAAAAGAAAACAAGTCCTGTTTGGGAATTTTTCGATGTTTTAGAAGATAACATGAAGAAATTTGAAAAAAATTTAATTTCACTATTCGGCCGAATAGTAAAGCTATTCGTCCAAACCGAATATTCGGCTAAAGTGGCCAAATATGCCGAATATTCGGTGCATCCCTAGTAATAATTGTACTTAGTTGTGTGTGTGATTCATTTTATTATGTTTGTAGCTAGCGTGAAAATGAGATACGAGGATGAGGTAACCGCAACCATCGGAAGACGGATTGGAAAAGTCCTGGCTGGGTCTGTTGATTGGGATGGGAAAAGAAGCGATCGAAAGAAAAAAGCAATGGCCAAGAAGAACAGCAATCAAAAGCTGTGGAAAGCAGCGAGGAAGACATGTGTTCATAAATGGACTTTTTAATTTCAGCAGTTGTATCTTTAAATGATAATAATATGATGATAATAAATGATATATATAATAAAAAGTGTGTACATTCATTATTTGTTGTAATATTAAAAAGATTTTCACGACAACATCAAAAATTTAAGTGTTTGTTATCAGCTGAAGGGTAACAAATGATTTGTTTTTAGCACATTTTAATATAAGCTTTTTTTTAAAAAAAAATTTGTATTTTTATGGCAGAAATTATTAAAACACATTGTCTAAAGCTCATGAAAAGATTACCCAAACTATATAATTGACAGTAAATTATTTTACTATGTCTTTTATATGGTTTAGGTAATATTTCCATGAATTAGGCAATGTGTTTTAATAATATCTGTCAATGCTGCAAAATCTAATACAATAATATTGGCCAATGCGGGTGAACAATATATGCCAATACTGCACAGACCAATACAATAATATTGGCCAATGCAGGTGAACGATATATGCCAATACTGCAAATAATATTGGCCAATGCGGGTGAACGATATCTGCCAATATTGTAAAAAGGTTTGCCGTTCGATGCTGGCTGATATTGCTTGGCGATGTTGGCCATCATTCTGTTATGATATTGGCCAATACTGCTGTGCTACTGGGGTAGTTGGGGGAAAAATCGGAAAAGAGTAATTACATGTTAACATTCTATTGGTAAACATCCAAAATAAATAATTGCTATCTTTTTATTATTTGAATTTGAAAGTACAAATTAAAAATGACTATGATTTATACTATAAATTAAAATTTTATTTTGCTAAGTCTTCATTTAATGGTGTTTTTGTTAATTTGCTTTAATAATACAACTTTTGTATCGAAATTAAAATAATATAAATATTATAATATAATTATAAATATTATTCAGTATTTAATTAGTAGATGAAAAAAAATCGGAATACAGTAACATTTGTTTAAAACTTATAACGTTTGCATTGGATTGTAAAATAAAATAGATTAAGATAAGTTGGATCTAATTTTATTTCACTGCAATGAAATGCTTGCCATACAAATACATTAAGACATAAGCATATTAAATGCTTTCGATCTGCAATAGAGCATGAATGATATTAAGTATGGCAGTTTAATGTTTATTTTATTTTGCGAAAATTCATTTGCACTAGTTTTGATATTTAAAGTTGATGGAATAAAAAAAAAACTCGAAAAGAAACAAAACATGACAACAAAACCTTTTAAACTAGCTAGTAGCTAATCCCTTTCGGAAAAACTAAACGGGTTCGTCGCCAATTCAACACTCCTATTGGTCAAACCACTTTAACCACTAACCACGCCCTCACCTGAGTTACTTAACATCCCACCATCGGAAGCGACTTCCGACATCGGGGGAAAATGCGCTCGTGGTGATACCTAAACCGGTTGTCGGAACTGACGGTCGGAATGGGAACTTATCGCCAGTGAAAACTTCTCGCTGCGGTAACTTTCCGACCAGTAAGTGGTAGGTCTCCAGGTTCGGGAATATCCCAAATAAACGCCGACCTATAAACGGCCCGTGCAGCCAAAAATGTCCGACCAATAATACACCTTGCAAAGGAAGTGCACGTTAAATAGGCTCCAAAGGTCCGACTCTACGGACGAAGTTGCCCATAACGGTTGCGTTGGGTGCCTACTCAGGTGTCGGCTCGTCATATGGTTGTAGTTCTAAATGACGACGCCCGTCACAAATAGCTCTCGTGTAGCTCTAGTGCGACGATTATTCACACTAACCAAACCAATCGAAGTTTCGTTGGGAGTCCGCTCAGGTGTCGACCTCGTCACTTGACCAGGGTTCTAAATTACGAGGCGTAATTAGCTGTGTTAAAGCTCCTACAAAACCAAACTAGGAGTAACAAAACTAAACTACCAAACCAAAATAGGAGGCTAGAAATAGGCAGCCGGAAACGATTAAATTGCCCAACTCCGGTAATCAGAGACAAGCACGCCTCTTTTTTCCTGATTCCGCGATATGCCGCTAGGTGGCGCTATTTCCAGGATAATATCAGGATAATCCGGATCAGATCATCTGTTGCTTTGTTGTGTCGCGGATCCCGGAGTAGACGGAACTCCGCTTTTTCAAATGTGGACTGCACGCGGTGAGTTTTTGACGTTTGTTTACTCTGTTATGTAATACGTAGCTATGCTAAAAAAAAGTATTATTTTAGCATAGTTACAAAGATTTAAAGACGCCCGAAAATGGACGCTTATACTATGTCCTGGCGATTTTTATTAGTATTACTTAAAAACTCGTAGAATTTTAGTTTCGTTGGGTGTCCGCTGAGGTGTTGAGACCTCGTCACTTGACCTAAAAAAACTAAACAAAAAAAACTAAACTCTTTAGCGCAACAGCCCATTACTGGGCCAAGGCCTGCCGTGCCCATTTCAGCTTTCGTGACCAAGGGCTCTGGGGTGCTAGGCATATGTCCCAATAAGGTGGTCAGCCTCACGCGGAACCCCCAGTGTTTAGTTCCCAAGCATGCGAGGGTTCTAAAGTACGAGGGTTCTAAAATAAGATGCGTAGGTGGCTGTAATAAAGCTCCTAAATAAGGCTAGAAATAGACAACCGGAAACGGACAACCTAACTTAACCTAGCGAAGCTGATCGTCCTAGAAAGGTATTCTATGATATTACTTTTACACTTACTTTACTTATTAGTTTCATCGACATTGTCACTCGACCGTGGTTCCTAATTACGAGGCATGTATTGGCTGTGTTAGAGTCAATATAAGTACGAAGTATGCTTTAAAAAAACCCATCATGTTTGGAGAAAAACGTGTTCTGACGCATTCATATACAGACTACAAACCTTCACTCGAAGTCCCATTGGGTGCTCTCTCAGGTGTCGACCTCGTTACTTGACCAGGGTTCGAAATTACGAGTTGTAATTGGCTTTGATGAAGCTCCTAAAGGAAGCATTCGGAATAGAAATTCGGAAACAATTAAATTGGGGCTGTGGGGAGCCTAGTGGTCACCGTCTCGGTCTCGAGATCGGAAGGTCCCGCGTTCTAGTCCCGGTCCCACTGAAGACCCACCGAGTATATGCAGAGTACGTGCTCGTTAAATCTGTTGGGTCCGAAAGTCCTGTGGTCGGTCATGGCGCAGTTTACCACGGGTACAGTTCCCTGGAGACTATTTCCCTCCCCTTCAGGGACATGTCTAAAATGTGGAGGTGGCGATAGATGACAGCATCTGTCACTTATATGTGTTTGTCTGTCTTTCTTGACGAAGGTTTATAAGCGGGTCTTTGCGACCAAGCACACAAGCCGGAAAATATATGTCTACCAACCAACCAATTACCTAACTCCGGTAAGCAGAGACAATCACGTCCCTTTTCCTGATTCCGCGATCCGCCGCTGGGTGGCGCTCTTTCCCGGATAATATCGGGAGTGATCAGGATCAGATCATCTGTTGCTTTGTTGTGTCGCGGATCCCGGAGTAGACGGAGCTCCGCTTCTCAAATGTGGACTGCACGCGGTAAGTTTTGATGTTTGTTTACTATGGTATGTAATGCGTAACTATGCTAAAACTAGCATTATTTTAGCTAGTTACAAAGATTTGTTTACGAAGTGAAAAAAAATAATTTTGGATTTTCTTTTAAAAGTTTAAACGTTTATTTTTTTGGCCGTGTTCTAACTTATTTTATTAAAAGTATTTAGCGATTTTATTTAAAATTATTATTTTAGCATAGTTTAAAAGATGTGTTTACAATGTGAAATTTGTGTAAGCTTGCAGAGAATGTAGAAGATTCATCATGGAATTTTGTAAGTAGATTTTATCATCATGGAATTTAAGTATTTTAGGAAATATTTTGGAATTAAGTTCTTTATTATGTTTAGAAATGGGCGCTTACTCATGATTTGGCGCTTTTTTTTACTTGCATTATGTTCCTATAAATAGTTGTGTAATTACTTTTGGATTTTCTTTTAGAAGTATTATTTTACAAAGATTTTTTACAAAGTAAAAATATTTGCGTAAGTTTTAAAAGAAGTAGATTCTTCTTGGAATGTTAGAATCGTAATTTTGGATAAACATTTATGTAAGTTTTGAATTCAGTAGAATTATTATGGAATTTTGGAATTCTTTAAACTTAGTCCAAACAGCAGCTGCATCATCTGATGATGGTGCGAAACTACTTAAAAATCACATACGATGCACATTTTGTCAACTTTTCCTTTGTGAAATGTGAAAATTCTTTAAAAACGCGTCCTTTGATCTGAATTGAAACTAATATAAGGAGAACAGAGTGAAACGATCGACAATCGAATGGATTCAAAAGAAAGAACATTCCCCCCCCCCCCCCATTATGGTTCGGAAAGCCACGATAAATATTATCATGTAAGATCTTGATCAGATAACCACAAGAAATTCTTTTGAAATCAAAATTTACATAATAACGGACCTTTCGATTTCTATGCTAATTTTCCTCATATAATTACATTTACAAAATAACACTCTCAAAATCTGGCAATAGTTGCATATTTTTTGCAACTAAAAAAATAAAAAAGAACGAATTTAAAGATTATTTCATTTAATTCAAAACCAGTATGAGCACTTGTTTTAACCATTCCAAGAGTACGAATAGAATTTAAATGGTTATAACCATAGATATCATAGTTAAAGTATTAGATTGGCAGATCACGTGACCTCCAATGCTAACGACGGGAAGCGCATGAAATCCTTTTAAGAGGGCAAAATGGCCAGTGTTGCTGCCACTTTAAGGAGAAAAATACTACGAAAAAATACCGTTTCATTCTAAAATTACAAAAAAATATGTATCGTAAAAATACTAGCTGCATTTTGGAATCTTTTTAGTGACTTTATATTCTTTTCTAGTATTTTTTTTGTAATTTTAGAATGAAATGGTATTTTTTCGTAGTATTTTTCTTCTTAAAGTGGCAGCAACACTGGCCATTTTGCCCTCTTAAAAAGCCTCCATGTGCGTCCCGTCGTTAGCATTGGAGGTCACGTGATCTGCCAATCTAATACTTTAACTATGATATCTATGGTTATACCAAAGAGTTTCCAGCGCAAAAATATTTAAAAAACGATGTTTTTTTTATTTTGTATTTTTTTCTTATAATCCAGAATAAAAAAATTCTAAAAACTATATAGCTCTACGTGCAATTTTTTTTTTTTTGAACTTTTGTAACTACGTTACAATTAAAAAAAAAAAACAAACTTCGCTTTAATTTTTTTTAAAATTAATTAATTTTTTTTAATAATTTTTTTTAGTTTAAATAAGGTCGACATTTATATGCAATAACCGTTACATTTTAAAATCGGAGCTAATGAAAAGAAATTCTGGAATTTAAGAACATTTTTGCTTAAAATGGTGCAGGGCTAATGACAACTATTCGACAATTAATGATACAAAATGTAGTGGAACTTACTTCGCAATCGTAAATATCGAAAAATGATTAGCCATAATAGGGTATTCGGGCATATCGGGAAATTAACTCAAAGCAGCATTATTTAGGTTTAACATCCTCACAGCACTTATCTTTAATGTTTTTATTAAAAAAATATTCCCATTTTTTGTGTCATTATCATGTGACTGCCAAATTATTATTTAATGAGTTAAGCATGTCGCTTTAGAGGCGGTAATACAATCTTAATGGGGTTGTTTCATGTGATGTAACCCTTCCTGTTTTCATTTTTGCATTTCCTGCGATTTCATCGGATGTTTCGGCTTCACTCTCAATGCCGCGGAAATTTAGTGTTTAGGATATTTCATATTTAGTATTTTTTCAGTATTTGGATAAATTATTCCATTGATTACAGTTCAATAACTTGCACAACGCTAACAAGAACAATTTTAGTTTAGTTGGAATTATCGTCGCACTAGAGCTACACGAGGACTATTGGCGACGGGCGTCGTATTTTAGAACCATAGTCAGGTGACGAGCCGACACCTGAGTAGGCACCAACGCAACCGTTAAGGGCGACATCGTACGCAGCGTTAGGACTTTGAAGGATATTTAACGTGCACTCCCTCTACACGGGGTATTATTCGTCGGACATTCTTGGCTGCACGGCCCGTTTATAGGTCGGCAGTTATTTTGGCGATGCCCGGACCCGAACCTGGGACCTTTCGCATGTTAGGCGAATGACTAACCGACTGGGCTCCCCAGCCCCCAACAAGAACAATAAAGTAACAACGAAGACGAAACTAACAATAAAAGAAAGTTAAATAAAAAGAAATCATTCTGAAAACATACACTATTCAAAATTATTGAGCAGTACTAATATTTTTTTAGTTTAAATTTAAATAATTATATAAAAGTATCATAAAAACAAATATAATTCCAGAAGGACCAAACATGAAAACAATACAGCTGAAATTGTTGCCACTCATGGCTTTAAACATCCCCATTGCTGTAAAAGGCATTTTGAGCCGTAATGGGCTTGTTTCACGTGGGATCTGGCAACAGCTCTGCGGTCTTGTTTTCCTGTCTCTCGAATTACTTTTGCTCATGGTCGAAATTGAGTTTTCTAAGAATAAGTTATTTTAGTTGTTATTTTTTTAAATTACAACTTCTTGCTGTGCTGTTGGTTGTTTTAATCATTTACCAAGGAAAACTTGCATTGAAAGAAGTTGGAATTTTAAAAAATTAACAACTAAAATATGCTTAGACAACTCAATTTGGAATACCAAGGCAAAAGTAATTCGAGAAAAATGAAAACAAGACCGCGGAGCTGTTGCCAGATCCCTCGTGAAACAAGCCCATTGGGTATTTGGGTAAATTAACTCAAAGCAGCATTATTTAGGTTAAACATCCTCACAGCACTTATTTTTATTGTTTTTATTAAAAAAAAAAATATTCTAATTTTTTTGTGTGGATTATCATGTGTCTGCCAAATTATTGTTTAATGAGTTTATGCATAGCATGTCGCCTACAAAAATACGATCTTAATTGCTGTAAAAGGCGTTTGATTATGTTCTTTACGAATGCGGCCATATTATTATAAATTATGTATGTCTCATTTTTAATGATAATACATTTTCAATAATAGGCTAATTTTGAGGATTTAATAATTGTGGTATTAGAGGCCATTTGACTGAAGTACTTTTAACTTAAAACCGTTTTAATGCAAGATTTTGTTATTTAGTTTGTTAAATTTGCCTCAAATGACTTTTAATCCTAGTTAAATCTTTTACAAGACTGATTTTTTGAGTTTGGGCCTGAAAAGTGGAATGTGAACGCTTTCCTTTACCTAATTACTGAACTGTGATGGTTAATAAACTGTGATGGTTAATAAAGGCCATCGCACTAGAGCTGCATATTAGGGTTTTATGTCTTTATTTTTTCGCCAAATACGTTGCCAAACTCGCCAAACTGTTAACTAAAACTCGCCAAATGGGCATTTTTAAAAATAAATAATTTATAAGCTGGTTGGTTGTTCGATGGTCATTGTGTTAGAGCTGTATAATGGGTGTGTTTGTAGCTATATCGATTTTCTCGCTAAATTATTTCCCAAAACGCGCCAAAGGTTTTATGTATTTATGAGGGAATTGTGATGACATTTATGAGTGCATTTTATAGCTAATTTTTCATTTTGGAATTTTAAGGCAATGAAACGGGATTTTATACTTTATAACGAGCGAGAACAATAACATAAGTTTATGATCCTATAACAGGTTATGTTATGGTACACATATTTGGATCGATTTGACATTTTTTTAATCCGTGCGAAGAACGGGTATAAATTTGCTAGTAGGAAATATAATAAGGTAAAGAAAGGATTGCGATGGGGCCGGAAATCCGAGATTTGATGTTTTCTACACGTTTTGAAGGCTACCGATTCTGAAAAATTCGTTTCCAGAAGAAAAAAGATTTTTTTCGAATAAGTTCCTTTACAATTTTTGAACAAAAATATTCCTTTCAAGTCTTATTTTCCTTTTTAAATTAAATTGTGTTGGACGAAATGAAAACATCAAAACAAAATGGAATTATCTTGTTAATTAAATCGGCATTCAACTTTTTAGTTTATTTAAATTTTAAATGCACTTCTAAATTCAAATTTAACGAATTTTCGAAATCGAATTTTTTAATGAAATTTTAAAATATGACATAGAATTATGACATAGTTTGTAGCTATATACAGTCCCTGGACAAATGATTAGACGCACTGCAAGATTTCATGTATCAATCAATGATGAACAAAATACCTTTAGTAGGACATTTGTGTTCCTAAACTTAAGCTATTGAATAGAAAATACTATCTGCTAGACATAGTACATAAATATCGACATCTTTTTTAATGATATGGCATTCTTTGGTATGTTTTCATCATTACTAAAACAAATACAGTGCGTCTAATAATTTGTCCAGGGACTCTAAAAAGTAGTTATATATTTATAGTTTATAGGCTCTAGAAATGGTTGATGGACATATATGTCTTTATAAAACCTTCCACATTTATGTTTATAAACGGATGTAGTGGAAGCTGAAATGCAAACTTATTAAAATTCTTCCTTCGGGCGCATTTCGCGAAGAGGATTTATCGTTGCCATTCCGTCGTTATAAATTGTGGCAATATTTCTCTTCTCTGGGGCTCGGGCTTCAATATAGAGTTAAGATGGAGATGCTGGGCGCGAAAAAAAAAGTGAGGCCGCCAGAACGTCGCCAAGTAACCCAATATATAGTTACACTCTTAAAACAAACGAGCGGTTTTAACTCAGTCTGAGATAATTTCCACTCCTTTCCGGTGCCGAAAATGCACTTCCCCTATAGGAGTGGATTTCACTCTTTTGTTTAAAGAGTGTAGACTCATAGTTTCCTTGCACAGAAGCCACGACCATGGGCGAAGCTATAAAACGCGCAGAGCAATAAGATGAAGAGACAATTTCATCCGTTTTGTTTTGTCTTTATCTGATTGTTCCGCGCGTTTTATAGCTCCGCCCATGGTCGTGGCTTCTGTGCAAGGAAACTATGAGTCTAACTATAGTAAGCCTAAATGTGAGGTGAGTTTGAATGATCGTCGCACTAGAGCTACACTATGGCTAGGGGAGTCGTCATTTAAGAACCACAGTCAAGTGACGGGCCGAAAACTGAGTAGGCACCCAACGTAACCGTTAAGAGCGTACGCCTGAATTGACAAAAGATTGTAGTGATTCCCTTCACAATACGTTGTAATTTTAGTTTAATGAGATAGTCAAAAAGTTGCCCCAGAAAGCCTTTACATACTCCACCATAGAATCGCGCCAAATAGTTCGCCGTTTGTTAGGGCAAAGCGATCGCTGGCTTCACATGGCAACCCTCTTTTCCTATTAGTTTCTGCGCGGCGGCATCTTCGTCTTCTTCTTTCCTCCAAAGGGTTTGAGTGATTTGCCGCCCTGGAGCAGGCAGGGCGTTATTTTTAGCCCCTCTTGCCCCAACTTAAGGCCCATTTTTCAGTCTATCGGTCCACCTTTTTCGTGTCTTCAAAGAGCGAATGAGACCCGATTGACCGCGGGTCTCCAAACCAAAGTGTTTAGTACAAAGTTAGGTTAGTTTGAAATATCGTCGCAAATTGTTGAAATATTTTCTCACACCTTGTAAGTAACTAGGTAAAATGTAAACAAAGCAAACCCTTCTTGTATACAGGAATGAAACAAGTAGGTTTGTAACAGAATCTGTCACTTAACCCGCTCCCACACAACAGTTGTGTTAAACAGGTAGGAAGGCGCCAAACACAGTATTAATTCTGTATT
Source organism: Oedothorax gibbosus (assembly GCA_019343175.1). Lineage (NCBI taxonomy): Eukaryota > Metazoa > Arthropoda > Arachnida > Araneae > Linyphiidae > Oedothorax > Oedothorax gibbosus. Next base: position 41,458,899 of record CM033272.1, on the reverse strand, counting down.
AAACATTTAAATGCTAAATTTGGCTAGTTTCATTTATTTTATTTCGAAAATTCAATAATTATTACTTATCGTTTGCAAAAATTAATATTTCAAAGAATAAATATGTCATATTCCTCGCTTAGAATGAAAACATTTCATATCAACATACAAAAAATCTCGTAATGAAATATATTTGACGTCATTTCAAACGGACCGATGTCGCAAAAATAAATTTATTTTAATGTATTGTCTAAAAGAATTAAGTTTCTCGGGCGATTGTTGCGAATGGCAATGGTGATTTAATTCATTAACTTCCATATTCATTAACTTTCTTTCGAAAAAGAGAATAATAAATAATTAGTAAAATTGATGCTTTAAAAATAAAAGCGAACTTTCGCTTAATTTTTTAATTCAAAGTTAGAATTCTCTATGCATCCTTCCTCATACATATATAATGAACCATCAAAAGAACTCTATTGTGATATTACTATAATCCAAACTAAATTATATATCACATAAATAAATATTCTTTCGAGAGTTTTTTTTTTATTTTAAATAAAGTTTCTCCTACGTTTGACCAAATGGCAACTGTGAAAATATTGAATAAAAATGGAATTTGCATGTTATGTCAATGTGGATTAAATTTTTAGTTTTTTAAATATACTTCTAATTAATTTTTTTAAATGAAATTTGGGATGTAGCGTAACCTGATTTTTTGCTTCAAAATGACGTATCCCACTTGTTTGTGCGACTTTCGGTTCGTTCTGTGAAAGTGGGTGACAGACAGACGGACTGAACGATACCTTCCACTTTTTACGTTATAAACGTAGTGTGGAAGCTAATTGAAATTCAGCCATCTTACCGGTTTCCCAAAAGAACCAAGTTTACCCTAACTAAATTACAGTTACCAGTTGCTTTCTGAAAAATCTAACTGCGTCACTAGGTGTTACCTGAAAAAAAGTAACAGTTATACAAGCAACGCGTTTCTCCAATCCCTGAAAAAAAAAAACTTATTGGCGACCGCAAAACTTTTCCGTTTGGCTCCCTTGGCGAAATACATCCCGTTGCTCTTTTCCGCATCTTTCGGGGGAGAGAAGAAACAAGAGAAGTTTCGGGTCGGGAGTCGAGTTGAGTTGTGTGCTGTCATGGATTATCGTCTGATTATTGCCGGACTGGATTTATTGGCCGCTTCTTGAGAAGACCGGATAAAGAGAAAAAAACAAAAACATGTGCGAGGTTTTCCGGTTAACAGGTAGGTTCGATTAACCGATTTTTTTTTTTAGAACCGTGTTTGTGTGGTTTCAGAATGTTCTAAAATAATAGAATACAGTTTTCAACTATTTATTTTCAGAATATGATAGAGTAAGTAGTTAGTAATTGTTCTAGGACAATAGCATACCAATTTCGATAATTGTTATTTATTATGCTTAAATAGTGTATATTCAAATAGCAGAATACCAATTTCGATTATTTATTTTTAAGATTTTTTCGATTTTTTTTAATAATATGATACGGTAAATCGTGAATGTTCTAGAACAATAGCATACCAATTTCGATAATTATTATTTATTATGATAAATAGTGAATATTCTAGACAGAGAACAGAATACCAATTTCGATTATTTATTTTTAAGATTTTTTCGATTATTTTTTATAATTATGATACGGTAAATCGTGAATGTTCTAGAACGATAGCATACCGTTTTTGATATTTATTAAAAAATATATTCTAGAAAATAGAATACAGTTTTAATTTATTTTAAATTTTTTCTATTTTTGAAATATGATAGGTAAATTAGTAATGTTCTAGAACAATAGCATACCAATTTTTTTATAATGTATTTTTATGTTAATAGTGAATATTCTAGAAAGACAGAATACCAATTTCGATTATTTATTTTTAAATTTTCGATTTTTTTATAATTATGATACGTAAATCGTGAAGTTCTAGAACAATAGCATACCAATTTCGATAATTATTATTTATATGATAAATAAATGATATTCTAGACAGAGAACAGAATACCATTTCGATTATTTATTTTTAAGATTTGTTCGATATTTTTATAATTATGATACGGTAAATCGTGAATGTTCTAGAACGATAGCATACCGTTTTTGATATTTTTTTTAAAAAAATTATGTAATAATGTAAATAGTTTTAAGTTGTATTTCTAAATCTTTTTACTCTCTTTGAAATGATAATGGGACAAATATGTTAAGTAACAATTACAAAAGTGATTTTTTTTTACAAACGTGATTGTTTTGTTTAAGAATGTTCTAGAAAACTAACACAGTTTTCGATTATTTATTAGAATTCAGTATTTAGTGAATATTGTTGAATAATAATATGCACTTTTCTATTTTTATAATATGATATTCTAAATAATTTCAAATAATAAAAACAGTTTTAGTCTCTGAGATAATGGGTCGAATATTTAAAAAATATATTTTTGACGTCACATAAGAACGAGAGAGACAGTAACATTACTTTTATTTTAATTTGTCTATGGACGATGTTTAGCAAACTTTTGACACAAAGATGAACCGTTTTTATTTTACAATCGTGATTATGTGTTATCAAAATGTTTTAGAACAACAACGTAACGTTTTAGATCATTTTTTATAAATTGATATTGCAAATAGTGAATGTTCTAGAACAAAACCCCAGCAGTTTTCCGTTTTTTAATAATAAGATGGAGTAAATAGTTTTAAATTATATTAAAAATAATTTTTATACTCTGAGATAATACATGAGTCGAATATATCAAACAATTATAAATGTATTTTGTTCATAAACGTGATTGTGCGGTTTAAAAAAAATGTTCTAGAACAATAAAACAGTTTTCCATTATTTTTTGTTATAATATGATACGGTATATAGTGATAAATACTGTTTTCTTTTAAGTTTTTTCCTATAAAACATACTGTTTAAAGTAAAAACAGTTTTGTTCTGTTTCGTTTACCCCGCATAAAGTGTACTAGCTCAGTTGGGAGAGTGTTGGACTGAATAACGAAAGGTCCGTGGTTCGAGCCTGTGTCGGTAGTTTATTACTCCTCGGTAGTATGAGGTGACCGGGTTCGATTTCTTGCCGGAAGTAATTCCCCCCCCCTCCTCTCGTTCTCTGTTTAAAAAAACTGCTTTTGAGTTTCAATTACAAATTGTTCCAATAAAATAAACATAATTTCTCCGGCATTTTTCAGGCACCAATGAAGTGGCAGTTTTTTCTGTAAAAACAAATTTTTTTTTTCAGTACGAGTCACAGTTTTTCAAGTTAATTTCGTTTTTTTTAAAGCGTGGCTGGCTGTTAAAATATTAACTAATATAATTTGAGTAGATTGTATTTATAATATCATACCTGCGAAAGTTCTTTAACGACATCGCGTCGCTTGGCGATAATGTTTTGAATATTTGCACTAAATAATAAATTTTTTAAAAAAAGCGATGTTCCTTTTTCTCGAAAAGAAAAACACCGGTGTACCTCCGTGTGGGTTCGCCAGGGGGCGCGAACGACTATCCCACCACGTCATTGAAAAGAAGTAAACACATTAGTTAAACAACGTGAAGTTATTAAACAACTTTTGAGTTTGTATTCTACAAAATTTGTTCAAATATTCTATAAAAATAGGATTGTAATTTAATTACAATTTTACTAGTTAATACATTTCTCTTATAAGAGTTCTTTTTATATATTATCAAAATATTCTATAAAAAATAGGATTAGAATTTAACTATAATTTTTATAGTTAATAAATTAAAGTATTCTAAAAAATATTAATTAAGTGTTCGATAAAATATTAATTAAGTGTTCGATAAAATATTATTAAAAAGTTCGATAAAGTAGCATTAAACTATCATTAAAATGTTCTATAAACGAGTTTAGAATGCAATTAAAAAATTATTAAAATATTTTTAAATATTTTTGAATGGGCTTGTTTCACGTGGGATCTGGCAACAGCTCCGCGGTCGTGTTTTCATTTTTCTCGAATTATTTTAGCTTGAGTTTTCTAAGAATATTTTAGTTGTTATTTTTTTAAAATTCCAACTTCTTTCAATGCAAGTTTTCATTGATAAAAAATGATTAAAACAACCAACAGCACAGCAAGGAGTTGTAATTAAAAAAAATAACAACTAAAATAACTTATATTTAGAAAACGAATTTCGAATATCAACAAAAGTAATTCGAGAAAAATGAAAACGAGACCGCAGAGCTGTTGCCAGGTCCCACGTGAAACAAGCCCATCGGATTATTAATTTTAGCGAGTAAGTTTTTAATTTTGACTATTTGTATAAATATCTGATTAGTAATATTTCGTTAGTTACATTTTTATTAAAATTAATTATTTTTGCACTTATTAACATTTTTAATTAATTTTTAATTGAGATTCTATGAATAAAATTTTTATCATTATTAATTAAAATTTTATTAATATTTACAATTAAAAAAAGTATTAATTATTATTTTGTTTGATTCTTATATATAAGCGATACGATTCTAATTATCGCTTTTATTCATTTTACTTATTAACATTTACTTGTTAACATTTTACTTATTAACATTTTTAATTAATTATTTATAATTATTCGAATTTTTAATAAATTTTGTCATTATTAATTAAACTCGCATTAATGTTTATTAATTATAATTTTAATCATAACATTTTTAATTTATAAACATTTTAATTAATTTTTAATTGAGATTCTATGAATAAAATTTTTATCATTATTAATTGAATTTTTATTAATATTTGCAATTAAAAAACGTATTAATTATTATTTTGTTTGATTCTTATATAAGCGGTACGATTCTAATGATCGCTTTTATTTATTTTACTTATTAACATTTACTTGTTAACATTTTACTTATTAACATTTTTAATTAATTATTTTTAATTCGAATTTTTAATAAATTTTGTCATTATTAATTAAACTCGCATTCATGTTTATTAATTATAATTTTAATATTAATTACATTTTTAATTCTTATTAATTTTTTCTTATTAATTAATTTTTTTATCATTATTAATTAATTTTTTTATCATCATTAATTAAAATTTTATTAATATTTACAATTAAAAAAAGTATCCATTATTATTTTGTTTGATTCTTATATAAGCGGTACGATTCTAATTATCGCTTTTATTCATTTTACTTATTAACATTTACTTATTAACATTTTACTTATTAACATTTACTTGTTAACATTTTACTTATTAACATTTACTTGTTAACATTTTACTTTTTGATTAATTATTTAATTATTTTTAATTATTCGAATTTTTAATAAATTTTGTCATTATTAATTAAACTCGCATTCATGTTTATAAATTATAATTTTAATATTCATTACATTTTTAATTCTTAACGCTATTCAGGCCTTACATATCACCAAACAGTGGGACTGACGTTTCTGTTGCCAGATTCCTACCGCATCTCAGACGATCCTTTTCGAAAATAGACGCTTTGGCAAACTCTCGTCTGCCACTCGAAATAACCTGCGGGGAGGTGACGTCACGCCACTCTAGGGGGAGGGCGCTTTTAATTATCTTTTTTATTTTGTTTGTTTTTTTATTTTTTGAAGGGAAACGAAAGAGAACGGTCGCGCAATACGATAGAGACAAACAAACGGATTAGAACATTTAGGTTGAAGGATGGCGCGTTGCGCTAGGATGCACAGGCGGATATTGGCGACCGTTTGTAAGCAGTTAGGGGGAATGGGCGCGCTGGACCGGAGGTCTCCAAAACAAAGTGCATTAGTGTTGGAGAAAAAATATTTTCTCTGCCACATTTCTCCGGCTGTATTGTATATTTTTACAAGCGGATTTTTTATGTGATAAATGTAGCTGACTTACAGGTCCCGACCTTCCCACTTTTTGAAATTGGTTCAAATATTTTTTTAAATTTTCAATAAATAATTTACACATACTATTCGAAGCAATTTTAAAAAGAGGGAAGATAGAGACCTGTAAGTTAACTACATTCATTATTAAAAAATACGGTTTCTAAAAATATTCAATACAGCCGGAGAAATGTGGCAGAAAAAATAGTTTTTTCACCATTGGATTAGCATTGAGGCACTTGAGTTTGGAGACCCGCGGTCCAGCGCGCCCATTCCCCCTTAAACTGAAACTATTAAAAGTTTCGCGACGGAAGTTGAAGTCTGTTAGCTGTTGCGATGAGGTTTTTTTTATAGTGCATTACCCGGCAATAAAACATTTCGTCTGAATGAATCGGTTACGGATTTTGTATGGTAACATAATTCCAATTACTGATTTATTTTTTTGAATAAATTATGTGACATGTACTCACGAAATAGGCCGTAGGGAGAATAGTGGTCAGCGCTCGGTCTCGAGATCGGAAGGTCCCGCGATCGAGTCCCGGTACCACTAAAGACCCCCCCGAGTATATGCGGAGTACGTGCTCGTTAAATCTGTTGGGTCCGAAAGTCCTGTGGTCGGTCATTGCTCAGTTTACCACGGGTACAGGTCCATGGAGACTATTAACCTCTCCTTTAGGGACATGTCTAGATTGTGGAGGTGGCGATAGATGGCAGCATCTGTCTTGAATGTGTGTGTCGTGTCCGTCCTTGACGAAGGTTTATAAGCGGGTCTTTGTGACCAAGCACACAAGCCTGAAAATATATGTCTACCAACCAACCAACCTACTTATGTTTTGGTATTCGAAATGAGTTGTCGAAGAATATTTTACTTATTGTTTTAAAATGCCAACTTCTTGCTGCGCTATTTGTTAAAGAAAGCTTGCACTGAAAGAACATATAAAAAGGAAAATAAAAAAAAATGAAAATGGATAAAAATGAAAACAATAGCGTTCACTCTTAAAACAAAAGAGTGAAATCCACTCCTATAGGGGAAGTGCATTTTCGGCACCGGAAAGGAGTGGAAATTAACTCAGACTGAGTTAAAACCGCTCCTTTTCAGAGTGTAGGACGTAGATTGTTTTCTTTTATTTCTTTTACCCACTCCGCTAAAAGAGTGAATTCCACTCTTATAGGGGAAGTGCATTTTCGGCACCGGAAAGGAGTGGAAATTAACTCAGACTGAATTAAAACCGCTCCTTTTAAGAGTGTAGGACGTAGATTGTTTTCTTTTATTTCTTTTACCCACTCCGCTAAAAGAGTGAATTCCACTCTTATAGGGGAAGTGCATTTTCGGCACCGGAAAGGAGTGGAAATTAACTCAGACTGAGTTAAAACCGCTCGTTTGTTTTAAGAGTGTACATCATCTGAAATATTTCCATTGAGGTATTTACACACGTTGGTTGCGGAAGACTCTGTTATGTAATCCGTTATAGAAATAGCTCACTTCTTCTTAACTAGACGCATTAACCGCAACGAAACTCTTAAAATTGTAGGGGCGGAAGTTGTGTGGAACATTGAGCTAGAAGGGAAACTGGAGTGATGTGTCAGCGAGCCGAAAACCCACTCACACCCTTTTGAGCGAACAGGGCAGAAAAGGACTATTTTCCCTACACTTGTATGCAATGCTTGTATGAGACCCCTCTATCCTATGGACTTGGGCTCCTAAATGTATTTAACATTTTTAGTTCGAAAAAAATTAACTTTCTTTAACTTTAAATCCCAACTTTTTTTAAAAGAAATAACCATGTGGATCACTCACTAAGAACCAGCGAAGACGGTAGCGAAATAGGCAAGTTTCTAGGTTCTCTGCCCGGGGTTCGTCTCTGCTGCCAGTGCCGTGTATTCCTCCGCGTTTCGTTATTGGACCGGCTCGTTTGCTGCCCTGTTCAGTGAATCACTCCACGTTCCTGCTAGCTCAATGGCGTGGAGTGAAATGTGTTGGCGATGGCGATGAGGTTATTTTTAGGGTTCATTACCCGGTAATAAAACATTTAAATGATTTTTTTTTTTGTCGTGTCCATGGGAGTCGAACTCTATATGTGTCCGTGAATTTTGATAATTTCTTCTACGACTTGCTTGATGTTGGTTCCATACGGATCTAGCATAGTCGGCAGTACTCCAATCTTTCTCAGGCTGGCGCTCATAGCCGGACACTCATAGATGTGAGTAGGCGTAAGCTGTGTATCAGGACAATGTTCACAGCTTCTATAGACTTCTTACCATCTCCATCTATCTTCATACCCCTGTTGTGTCCGGTTCTCAAGCCTAGTTATGGTTTTAAGAGTAGATCTGTTCGCAGTTATTTCAGAGAGAAGATGTTTGGTCTGAATGGATTTTTCTCTAAGCTTATATCTGGCCACTGCATTCGCATCCTGAAGAGAAACATCACTGCAGCTAGGTTGAGGTCTCTGCCCTCCTTGGCCAATCTATCCGCAGTTTCATTACTTCTATGTCGACGTGTGCAGGAATCCACTGGAGGATGCAGGTCTTGTTTATAGTCTGAAGATCTTGAAGACCTGAGATGATTTTTGGGTGATAGAAGAATGTCCTTTTAGAATTGCTTGGAGGGCGGCCTTAAATGAATTGTTGAAGGTTTTGTATGGTAACATAACTAGTCTAAACCATTTCAATTAAGGAAAACTTTTTTTTTGAATAAATTATGTGACATATACTCACGAATGAGGCCCAGTGGCTTAGTGGCAGTGCCACTCCACAGGTCCGAGGATCGAGCCCCGGATTGCACGAGTTTGACTCATCCCTTAAGTGGGTCGATAAAATGAGGATCAAGCACGTTTGGTAACTAAACATTGGTGGTTCCGCGTAAGGCTGACCACCTAGCCGGGACATATGCCTAGCACCCCAGGGCGTTTGGTCACGAAAGCTGAAATGGGCACGGCAGGCCTAGGTCCACTAACGGGCTGTTGCTCCAAGGAGTTTAGTTTCTTAGGTTGAGGAAGACTATTATGCAATCCGTATATAGAAATAGCATGCCAAAATTCTTTTAACCAGGGGGCTGGGGAGCCCAGTCGGTTAGGCATTCGCCTAGCATGCGAAAGGTCCCAGGTTCGGGTCCGGGCATCGCCAAAATAACTGCCGACCTATAAACGACCCGTGCAGCCAAAAATGTCCGACGAATAATACCCCGTGTAGAGGGAGTGCACGTTAAATATGCTTCAAAGTCCCAACGCTGCGTACGATGTCGCCCTTAACGGTTGCGTTGGGTGCCTACTCGGGTGTCGGCTCGTCACTTGACTGTGGTTCTAAAATACGACGCCCGTCGCCAATTGCCCTCGTGTAGCTCTAGTGCGACGATAATTTAAGCTAAACTAAACTAAACTTTTAACTAGACTCGTTAACCGCAATGAACCTCTTAAACTTACGCGACGGAAGTTGTGTCGAGTGACATGTGTTAGCGGTTTCAATGAGGCTATTTTTATAGTGCATTGCACGGCAATAAAACATTCCTTCTCAATGAATCGGTTAAGAGGGATTGTCAGTCCTATAGAGCTAATGCATTAGTTTTGAAATCACAACTTTTGCAAAAGAATTGCTTTGCCATGTTATCCCATTTTCACCAGGTATGGGAATCATCATAACATCCATTTAAAACAAAATTGAAACGGAAATAACATCCGTTTACTTAATTATTTATTGATAAAGTTTTTAAATAGTGTCGCCATCTTCTGGGCATTTGGGGCATTTTAAAACTTCAAAAATATATAATTAAATAACAAGATAACATTTTCGTTTCAAATGTGTTTCATTTCGATGTTCTGTTGATTTTTATACCTGGGGCAAAAGGGCTTACATGGTAAAGCAATACTTCTGCGAAAATTGTGATTCCAAAACTAATGCATTAGCTCTTTGGGACTGACAGTCCCTCTTAAGAATCGGTTTCCATAACTCTGGACAACTGGTGCGGCCGGCCACGCTTACAGTGGCGTCCTAGTTACCGTTGTCTTATACCCGGCAACTAATTCGTCTAAACTGGAACGGTCACACCTACACTGACGCCGCGGCAAGCCTTCAAGTTTCTGGCCCACAAACAAACCAAACTCCGCCCTGTTCGAATTGTCCATTCCAATGACGAAACTCATTTCTGAAAAAAGTAAGTGACAGGCACTCACAAAAAAAACCCCAGTTATTAATTTTAATTAAAATTTCTTTTTAAGTTTCCGATAGATGGCAGCATGAAATCGTACTGACGTTAGTTGAAAAATGCGATAGTATTTACAAAATAATGATTTATCAGTGATTAAAATGTCACTCACTATCGTTGTTCTGCATTTTGGCGATAATTTTCGTGACTCGAATTGAACGAATTTTGTTCATAACATGGGATGGAAGACTAGGTTATGATTCAGTTCAGATTTTTTTTCAAAAATGTGGTCATTTCACTGAAATATCTAATCATTATTCGGCCAAATTTGGTTTTCGGTGCATCCCTACTCGCCAATCAATGGGTCGTCGGTGAGAGCTTTTTGTGTCGGTTGGAAACAGAAACTTAGGTAGATCAAACCTAGGAAGTAACAATCAGTTTGATTTAGCCATTTCACAACACACAAGAAAGTATTTAAAAATCTCGATTATCCTAAATCCATCATAAGAGACACGAAAAAGTTCCGAACCACATTCAGAAGACAATTTGAGCTTTCTGGATAATTGAGTTTTTATAAATGTTATTCTTTACCATTCCATTTAAAATACATAACAATGTCCGATTTTCTCAATATACAATATGGACTTTTTTTTTAAAATAGCGTTCAACAAAATTATTGCTTATTTCATCACCTATTCGTTGTAGTTCACAAGAAATATCATTATGAGCACATTGAGCTAGAAGAAACGTGGAGTGAGGTGATGTGATTCACTGAACAGGGCAGCAAACGAGCCGGTCCAATAACGAAACGCGGAGGAATACACGGCACTTCAGCAGAAACGAACCGGGCAGAAAACCCAGAAACTTGCCTATTTCACTATTGGGTTCGTCTTCGCTGGTTCTTAGTGAGTGATCCACATGGTTATTTTAAAAAAAAGTTGGAATTTAAATTGAAAGAAAGTTCATTTCTTTCGAACTAAAAATGTTCAAATACATTTAGGAGCCCAAGTCAATAGGACAGAGGGGTCTCATACAAGCATTGCATACAAGTGTATAGAAAATAGTCCTTTTCTGCCCTGTTCGCTCTGGCACCTCACTCCAGTTTCCCTTCTAGCTCAATGACTTCTCATAAGTTGGTACTACATCAGTGGCGGCCCGTGGTCAAAAATGTTGGTGCAGCCAAGACAAAGCAACGCCAAAACTTTATCATTAAAGAAGTATATAAAATTATTTAAAAAACCCATCATTTTACTTTAAGCATACTTTATAATAGCGGAGCTCCATTTTATAAAAAATAAAGATTATGTGATATTGCAATTAAGAATCAAAAGTATTCCGTTAATAGTTTAACACAGAAAAAGTATAATCGTTTCACGATAAAGAGTTCAAATTCTTGAAACCCAAGGGCATATCCTGCTGAAATAGTGGGATTGGTGCTGGATACCATTTGCGTATGGAATGAGTTGCTGGCTTATAATTCAATCCTACCCGGACTACAGCCAGAGAAGAGTATCGACAGACGAGCTGCGACACGGGCATGGTTGTCATGACGATGGGGACAAAGCATTCCTCATCGTCATGGCAACCATGCTCGTGTCGCAGCCCGTCTGTCGATATTCTTCTCAGGCTGTAGCCAAAGTAGAATTGGATTAAAGCCAGCAACTCATTTGATACGCAAATGGTATCCAGTACCATTCCCACTATTCGAGCAGGATTTTTTTTTTGTCTGGCGTGAAACTGAAAGCGTTGGAATTAAAAATTGCGCTTCTATGGCAAAATACAGAAATGAATAAAAAATTTATGATCGGGTTTGGGATTTAGCTTTTTCTGAATATTTAGGTTCTGCCCGGCCAGAGCTCCCGATCCCCCCAGAGCTAACGACGAACCCCCCCCCCCCCCCTAGAAGAAAATTATTAAATCGCCCCCCCCCCCCAAAAAAAAAAAACGGTGAGGATTTTTTTTTATATGAGCTAATGGAGTAAACCAAAGTAGCCTCTAACTTCATCTTTACGGTGTATATCAGAAACCTTATAGTAAAATGATATTTTAAGTACCATCGAATGGGGTAACTCAGGGCCGGATTTCTAAATAAGCTAAGTAGGCTGTAACGGTGTAACTGTTTTGGGCGGCGAATTTCACGACCAATTAAAACATCATTCGGCAAATAAAAATTATTATAAAGATACGAATATTTTTAAGAAAGAAAACAAATAATTTACATTAATGCGTACACCGTAAATGTATATATAATACTAATATTTCGTAGCAAACATTGCGAGGGCAATTGCACCTCTCCTCCCGGATTTCGAAGTTGAAAGAAAAATAGTCGAACAGTTTTTTAAAAAAAAATCGCCTATTTCGCTTTCGATTTAGCGTGGGTACATAGATGATTCTAATATGTGTATCTATTTTAAACAACACATACCACCCTATTTTGCAACTAACCAGCTACCTTTCCCCTAAGGGGGAGAATATTGTGACAGGGGCAACAAATCAATCGTATAGCCTATACAAGCGGCAAATCTTTAAATCCGGACCATAACTTTATCCCAAGATATAAAACCCTAGTACTGACTTTCTTCCTAAATATTTTTCTACTGATAAGTCAAAGCAGAGTTGCCCCTAATCGAAAAAGGAAAGCACATTTTTGAATATCTTTTATAATACGGAATTACAAGCTATTTTATATTTCCTTTAAAAAGGTTTTTTTTACAGCAAAATCTATCGGAATCTAAATAATTGGTAAAAATTCCGCTCAAAATTTGTGTAATTACTTTATTTTTTAATCAGAATTATTTTATAATGTTTACAAAAATAGTTTAACTTTAAAAATAACAAATTAAAAAAATTAAAGTTAAATATTAAACAAAATTCTTACCGTGAAACTCGGAATTGGACTATTTAATTATATTCAATCACCCAGACCCACACATTTGACACAAGACGACAAGTATTTTCCGACTGATTCTAAAGCAATCATTTAGTTATTTTGGTTTCGAGTCTAATTTGGCGGGAAAAAGTCAAAAATATTATCCGAAGGTCATTAATTCGTAAAAATGTTATACAAAGTTAAGTTCGAAAGATTTATGAGCCAGCTGCAAAATATGGCGGGAATATTTCATTGATACCATTGGCAAACTATGCGAACGTCATCAACTCACCAAAACGTTTTATAAACTGCGTGAGATTTATGAGTGTTTAAACTTACAGTGATCGGATTGTTTATTGGAAATAATTGTCAGAAATCTTCGCCTGGTATACGCCATCGAACATAATTTATAACTCCTTTTTTTCCCTGCTGGTGTTCTTTGAATTATGGTTTTACCCATTCACATTCTTTGAAGGCAAAAAAAAAATACAAACATTAGAGCCACTTTTGATTTTCTTGCCACTTTTTGTGTTTTATTTTAAACCACATAAAGATTTGCCAGAGTACAATTTCGAGCAGCCCCCCCCCCCCCCCCCGTTGTTGCGTCGGGGGAGGGAGGGGGCAGATAATTAGTATGAATAAGAGTTAGCTGAGTTTTTTTTTTATCAATATTGGCAGTTTGTTAATAATTTTTATAAAAAAATTCAACCCCCCCCCCCTAAAATTTCAACGACGCAGTCTGCGTCGTTGACCCCCCCTTGTAGGCACCCCCGGCTGTACTTGCTGTATGCCACGAGCCGCCACTGTACTACATTACTAGTGGTAACTTTTTATTTTTAAAATACTAAATATCGTTGTTCTGCGATTTTTGCGATAATTTTAGTGACTCTCTTGTATACTTCTCATAAGTTGGTTACTATAGTTAAACTCATAGTTTCCTTGCACAGAAGCCACGACCACGGGCGGAGCTATAAAACGCGCGGAATCAATCAGACGAAGGGGAAATTTCAGCCGTTTTATTTTGTCTTCATCTGATTGCTCTGCACGTTTTATAGCTCCGCCCGTGGTCGTGGCTTCTGTGCAAGGAAACTATGAGTTTAACTATAGTGGTACTTTTATTTTTTATTTTTGCACAACTTTACCTGAATCAAACGAACCGCCCCTTTTTTTTTTTACTCCGCTCTAGAAAGAAAGAAAAGCTCCATTGGAACACACATCAGAGTCATTTTCTCGCAATGGACGACAAAAAAAAAAAAGTATCATTATATTATATCTTTTTAATTTTTTTTTCAAAAGTCGAGGGTGGCTCCACCTGTTGTCTGGCATAAATATAGGGGGGGTTAAAAATAGAACGAGGCGATGAACCGAAGTTTGGCCCACTTTCGGGGAACATGGGACCTTGATTCTTCATTCATTTCGGCCCACCGGAGGTTAGAGGAAGACGCCAGTTGCAAAAGCGGGGTTGACAATTGAAGCCGCGATTGACTCTTCCCAAACGAATAATCTATATATATATAATCTATATATATAATAGGTCTCGCGTACGATATCGCCCTTAACGGTTGCGTTGGGTGCCTACTCAAGTGTCGGCTCGTCACTTGACTGTGGTTCTAAAATACGACGCCCGTCGCCAATAGCCCTCGTGTAGCTCTAGTGCGACGATAATTCAAACTAAACTCAACTAAAATAGTTCTCAAAAATGTCCTTATATTTTTCTAACTCTTCAATGGCAACAATCGAGTTTGTTTACACTTTCGCCTACGGTAAAGAGCAGATACTCTTGATTTACTCTAAGCGCTATATAAGTTTAGTTTGAATTATCGTCGAACTAGAGCTACACGAGGGCTATTGGCGACGGGCGTCGTATTTTAGAACCATAGTCAAGTGACGAGCCGACACCTGAGTAGGCAACCAACGCAACCGTTAAGGGCGACATCGTACGCAGCGTTAGGACTTTGAAGGACTCCGTGCACTCCCTCCACACGGGGTATTATTCGTCGGACATTTTGACTGCACGGGCCGTTTATAGGTCGGCAGTTATTTTGGCGATGCCCGGACCCGAACCCGGGACCTTCCGCATGCTAGGCGAATGCCTAACCGACTGGGCTCCCCAGCCCCGCGCTATATATGATTTAATAAAAACACCTCTTGGATAGAATCAGTAAGTTTAACTTTAAACATGCTTAACATTAGGGGGGCTGGGGAGCCCAGTCGGTTAGGCGTACGCCTTGCATGCGAAAGGTCCCAGGTTCGGGTCCGGGCAACGCCAAAAATTACTGCTGACCTATAAACGGCCCGTGCAGCCCAAAAATGTCCGACGAATAATACCCCGTGTAGAGGGAGTGCACGTTAAATATGCTCCAAAGTCCCAACGCTGCGTACGATGTCGCTCTTAACGGTTGCGTTGTGTGCCTACTCAGGTGTCGGCTCGTCACTTGACTGTGGTTCTAAAATACGACGCCCGTCGTCAATAGCCCTCGTGTAGCTCTAGTGCGACGATAATTCAAACCTACCTACCTACCTTAACATTAGGGGCGAACGATAGTGAGCAGGTAGCTTGTCCCCTAGTTTAATACTGCATTGCTACCAGTCAGCGGGCCCGTCCGTGGCCGAGTGGTTAAGGCATCAGCCTAGAGGTTCAACCTTCTCAGGAGTGCGGGGGTTCGAATCCCACTTACTGCCAGTCATCCTATAAAGCGGATCTGTGCTGGAAATAGTAGAAAATCCTCATCACGGATGGGCCCGAGTACACAGGGACAGACGTGCTCGTTAAATCTGTGGAGTCCAAAGTCCCGACGGCGTTAGCGTACGATGTCGCTCGAAGTTCCGTTGGGTCCCCGCTCAGGTGTCGACCTCGTCACTTGACCAGGGTTCTAAAATACGAGGCGTTATTGGATGTGTTAAAGCTCTTGAAGGAGGCTAGAAATAGGCAGCCGGAAACGATTACCTTACCTTACCTTACCAGTCAGCTAGAGTCTAACAAAATATTGTATTATATAAGCCGAAGCCCAACTGGATCTTTATATATTCGGCGCCAACACTACAGGTGTGACGCTTTGAAAATTTTATTGTAAGTAACGTTGGCGCCAGCATTGCTTGCAATAAAATGATTTTTGGTATTTTTTTGTAATTTTAGAATTAAATGGTATTTTTTCGTAGTATTTTTCTCATTAATGTGTTGGCAACCCTGGCCCCATTTGCCCTCTTATTCTGGTCTCCATGCGCGTCCCGTCGTTAGCATTGGAGGTCACGTGATCTGCCAATCTAATACTTGAACTATGACATCTATGGTTGACATGAAAGGTTTTCATTCAGTTTAAAACATAGAGGTTTAAAAGCGGTAGTTATTGTAATTTCCTGTCACTATAAAGAACATTAAATTGGCCGGAGCGGTGAAAGGATGCATTGACCAACTCTCTTAACGTTTCTTGCGTATAAGTTATGTTGACTGCAGACTCAATGCATTTCAGATCTATTTGGCGACATTCAGATGGGCTTCCTTTTTTTATATCTCGCCAAGCTTCGCCATCTTATTTTTACTTCGCGTCTTTCGGCCGCATACCTTGGCAAAAGATGGCGAGTTTTTTTTTTTATCATTCGGATCCAGTCGACAAAACATGCTTGTTATAATAACTCCGGTAACAGTCTCAAATTTATGACATTTTAAAGATGACATTTTTACAACTAGACGGCCTTACATTTTTTCGGGTGTTAAGTATCAGGCATCCCTAACGAAAGAGTTCTTTTAAAGAGCTAAGTGTAAAATGTCCATGAATATGTAGAAGTAAAATTATCTAGTTTTATATATTCTGCGTATAAGTATTTTTTATAATATCGTGCAAAAAAACTAACTTTTTCAAATCAATAATCGTGGCAAAAAGTAATGCTTTTAACGAAATCGTGTTTCAAAGTTACTTTTACGCACTAGTGCGACAAAGTAAATAAGAGCATCTGATTGGTGTAAAATTCTATGTTTGAGCGGGATATTTTTTTTATTCGGCGGTTTTGTGATGGGTGGAAAATTCTTTATTTGAACGTGATTCTTTATTTGGCGTCTTATTTCCAATGCCAATCTAAGAAATACTTTTTGCACGTGATTTTAAAATAATCATTAATATAAATAATCACCTTTAAATCATTTGAACGTGATAATAATAAAAAAATAATAAGCCAATCAATAAATGCCAGTTTAATAAATACTTTTTTGCACGTTATTATAAAAAATAGTGTATGACAACACGTTGAAAATATATCCTTTTTTTAAACTCATGAATTTATTTCACGAGCGAGGTACGAGCCAGTGAAATAAATTATTCAACTCGTTTAAAAAAAAGCCTTACTTTTCACACTAGTTGCATAAATAACTATTTTTGCCGTGCTACATGTAATAAGAATGGGAATTTTTCAATGTAACGGACTTGTTTTCATTTTTCACTGCGATTTCATTGGTTGCTTCGGTTTCACTCTCAAAATGACCGTCATGGATGAAAAGAAACGTTTCTTTCTATGCAAGCTGCATTTAACAAAATATTTGACCAACAGCAACCAACAGCAGAGCAAGAAGTTGGGATTTAAACAATTTAATAAACAAAATATTCTTAGAAAACTCATTTTCAAATACCAAAACAAGAGTAATTCCAGACAACAAATGAAAACAAACCGTTGGAGATGTTGCCATTCCCGATGTGAAACAACCCCATTGTTCTGTTGCAATCTGTAGCGTAGTTATAAGATAAATACTAAACATAAAATATCCACTAAAAATTAAATATCTTAAATATAAATATTCGTGGTTTTTACGAACAGTGAAACCGTAACAACAAATAAAGACTTAGGAGAGCAAAAAAAACACCCAAAAAACTGAAAACTTACTTCATCTCAAACAACCTCATTGTTGCCCAGCTCAAGTGTTACTTTTTCATCTTAACCAACCAAACGATTTTATCGAAATGGGCTTGTTTCAACACTTTGCCACAAAAAAAAAAAAAACCAATGGCGTCGCAGTTCGGATCGCGTGACCTTTTCTTAAACCAATGAGCTGTTTCGACACTTTGTCGAACAAAACTAAACAACCAATAAAATTGCAGTTTAGAGAGCGTGACGTCAGAAGAAATATTCCCATTAAATTACTAGGATTTTATTAAAAAATGTAGTTTTATCTAAATATTGAAAAAAAAAATACTAAATATAAAATATTCGCTAAATGTAAAATATCAATACTAAATATCCGTGGTTTTTACGAAGTCCGTAACAACAAATGAAAACAAGAACAAGAATAAAAACTTGAAACTTACGTCATCTCAAACAACCTGATTTGTTGCCCAGCTCAAGTGATACATAAAGTTTTCACTACAAATTAAATATCTTAAATACTAAATATCATCAGTTTTTACGGAGAGTAAAATCGTAACAACCAAAAAAAATTTCTTCAAAAACAAGAATAAAAGCTGGAAAATACGTCACCTCGAACAACCTCATTGTTGCCCAGTTCAAGTGTAAATTATTTAATTTAACCAATCAAACGATTTTCTCCAAAATTAAATCGACATTTCCAGCAGACGGTTTTCAGTCAATTTTAAATCGGGGAACATTTTCGTCCTTCAGTAGTTACTGTTAGATAAATTCGTCAGCTGGTGTTTTGTGTGTTACAAATTCGGACATTTTGAATGATGAAGAATTATAAAGACATTTAAATTATGAAGAATTCAATGTACTTTTTACTTTGTGAATGTGGAATTTCTTCGCCATCTTTAGAATAACTTAAGTTTTGAACTTCAAGTGTTATTGTGTGATTGGAAAATTTAGAAAGGACTTTTCTAGAGAGGATATTTCATACTTTACTTGGAATTCTACAATGCTGCGAATGTAAGTTTTTTTTAAAATAATTATTCTATATATAGTGTGTAACATTCTTTATAAAATTTGAAATGACTTGTTATTAAGAATCGTATTATTTGAAATGCTGAGCGTGATGCTTTTACACTTCGAATCGACAAACAATTTTAGAATTAATGCGTTGATAATATAGCGTTTCATTTCATTTTTCTAATAAGTAAGTTTCTGAAAAATCGAACTTGAATCTGAAGTTATTGAGTGATCGAAAAAAATTGGAATTCTATAGTTCTGCGAATAAAAGTGTTCAACGTTGTTTTCTTAAAGATATTCTATTTTGTGTGACAGTTATTTTATAAGAAATGTTAAATTATTTTCGGTCGCAGTATTATCTAAAATTATATTAAATATCGAAGATATTCAAAATCGTATTATTTCAAATTCTGTTGTCGAATAGATAAAACGTGTGGCTTTTTATTCTTTGAATTGATTAAAAATTTTGAAATCTATTAAGTGTTTATTATTATAGCGTTAATCTATTATAACGTTTTATTTCATTTTTATAATAAGTAGCTGGAAATAGTTATTTAAGCAACTAGTGCCTAAAATAATACTTTATTAAGCGAGTGGCTTTTATTTCACGAGCGACCGTAGGTCGAGTGAAATAATGACAAGAGCTTAATAAAGTATTATTTGACACGTGCTTGCTTACAATATTTTTTATAATAACGTGCAAAAAAGTATTTCTACCAATGAGTCATTTCATGACATCATTTAGTTTCCATGGCGATATTTGTTTGGCGTGAAATTTGTGTTCTTACTTTTGTCTTAATTAATTTCCTTTAATAATTTTTGTAGTACTTGTAGTTTCCATGGAGATATTAGAAACTGCAAAAGTAATGAACCAATAGAAATAAGTGAGTTTCATGACATCATTTAGTTTCCATGGAGATATTCATGACATCATTTTGTTTTTCTACCAATCAGATACTCTTATTTTTATTTGACCGCACTAGTGCCGAAAGTACTACTTTCGGCACTGTCTGTGACGTAAGCACGTAAAGTGTCATTTTCGCAACGATTTATGAATGAATATGATATGAAAAAGTGAACTTTTTTACACGTTGTTATAAAAAATTATATTAAATATCGAGAATATTCAAAATCGTAATATTTCAAATTCTGTTGTCGAATAGATACAATGATAAAACGTGTTGCTTTTACGAATTAACGAATTTTAAAATCTATTGTGTGTTTATTATTATAACGTTAATCTACTAGCGTTTTATTTCATTTTTATACTAATAAGTTGCTGGAAAAAATTATTTAATTTTGAAGAGTTATGTTGTGGATCGGAAAATTTAAAAAGAACTTTTCTAGAGGCACATTTTTTAAAGGTGTGTTCTTTAAATTGTTCTATAGTGTGGTGTGTGATATTCTTTATAAAATTTGAAATTTATTGTTATTCAAAATCGCATTATTTAAAATTCTGTGGTCGAACTTAATGCTGTTACCCTTTTGAATTGAACAATTTTAGAATCTTTGATGCATTGTTAACATAGCTTTGTAACTCATTGTTCTAAGTGGCTGGGAAAAATATGAACACTTCATGTGGATTTATATACTTAATTTAATATCGATTTTGAATACTAAATGTTGATTTCTTTTTTATCTTTATTATTTAAAAACTTATTCTATTATTCTGCATAGATGTAACATACGTTATAAACTTTTAAACGTCTTATATAATTATTATACCGGGTGGTTACACTCGCTATTCGGAGTAGCTTGAATGAATAATCCGAATGCAACAAACATCGAGACACTTACTAATCAAGAAAGGGGGAAAAAGAATGGAATCATAAAAAAGAAACTCGTCTCTTGACCAGGGTTCTAAATTACGAAGCGTAATTGGCTGTGTTGGTCGTAATTGGCCCTAAATGACTACGCCTCGTAATTTAGAACCCTGGTCAAGAGACGAGTTTCTTTTTTTATGATTCCATTCTTTTCCCCCCTTCTTGATTAGTAAGTGTCTCGATGCTTGTTGCATTCGGATTATTCATTCAAGCTACAAACCACTCCGAACAGCGAGCGTTATTTTATAACCACCCGGTATATTATCGAAAGTAATTGTCGAATATTTAAAATCGTTTAACAAATTACTTTTTTTTGTACGAGAAAGATTTTTTAATTTATGGTGCATTTCATTTCGTAGATTTAATTATTATATATATATTTAAATAAGTTTCCGGGACGGAAATAACTAATGTGAATTGGTATAATGTTTATCTATTCAACACGTATGTGGTTTAGGACTGGAATTATTAATTTTATTAACGCAAACTTTTATTCACGTGTAAAGACTTTGGTTATGAACAGTGTTAGAAATTCATCAAAGAAATCTAGGCGCGCAAATGCAAATATCAACGGCGCAATTGGTTGTTAGAAAAAAAAATTATTCCATAAATACTACTTTTTTTATTGCATTAAAGCTAGGTTTATTACACACAAAGCCATTTTTATTACAAATATACTATTTGTGCATTAGTTACTTTGGACGTCTACCAATTGTGACATATTCAAACCAAAGCTGGGTTGCATTTCTTGAAGCCTTTGTTATTTCTTTATTTTTTCCCAGTAGGATTTTTTACTCTAATTACAAAAAATGGAAAAAAGTGTCTATTGACGATTCTTAAAACTAGTTGCGACAATTGCGACTAAATTAGTTTTATGGTTCCAAAACGAAAAAATTTGGTCGCATTTTGCGACTAGCGACCGGGAATTTCGACCGGGTCCTTGTCTTTAAAAATTATTAATTTTGGATATAACAACTATTTAAACGTATTCTAACGATAGTTCTTGGTAATACAGTTAAAGAAACCTTCATTTATAAGTTTAGTGGCAGTAGTGTATTAATATGCCTGACGTAGATTTGTCGTTTTCGTTAACACACCCCTTTCAAATAAATCTGTGCTTCCTAGTACATATTTGATCAAGTTTTCAATGTTAATTTCGTCATTACTTAGTTTGATATGTAGTGGGTTCGGCATGGCCTGTCAGTCACATTTCCCGAAAATGGAGGTTTCTAACATTGCGCCTGACATATTGAATATGCGATTTAAAATTTAAGGGTGAATGAGCTCGATCGGCCGCGGTTGAATATTTTAACAGACGTTTTTTTAAATGATAAATGTAGAATACTTAAAAGGGAATGGGCGCGCTGGACCGGGGTCTCCAAAGCAAAGTGCATCAGTGTTAATCCTATGGAGAAAAAAATATTTTCTCTGATACATTTTCCCGGCTGTATTGAATATTTTTGCAAGCGAATTTTTTTGCGTGATAAATGTAGCTGACTTACATGTCCCGACCTTCCCACTTTTTGAAATGGGTTCGAATATCTTTTAATTTTCAATAAATAATTTTACTCAAAATATTCGAAGCCATTTCAAAAAGTGGGAAGATAGAGACTTGTAAGTTATCTACATTTATTATTTAAAAAAAACCGTTTGTAAAAATATTCAATACAGCCGGAGAAATGTGGCAGAGAAAATGTTTTTTCGCCATTAGATTAACACTGAGGCACTTGAGTTTAGAGACCCGCGGTCCAGCGCGCCCATTCCCCTTAAAGGTCTCTATAATCCCACTTTTTGAAATTGCTTCGAATATTAACTATTTATTGAAAATTAAAAAAAAATATTCGAACCAATTGCTAAAAGTGGATTGCAAAATTATAGACCTGCAAGTTATCGACATTTATCATTTAGAAAACACCGCTTGTAAAAACACCGCTATATTCAATACAGCTGGAGAAATATGTGGCTTAGAAAATATTTCTTTTTTTCCCATTGGCACTTGGATTTAGAGACCCACGGTCCCTCCATTCCCCCGAAAAAAGCCAAACACCTTTTGTGCTTCGAAAAAAGTATTTTAAATTATTATTCGCAATTGTGTTATCACTATTTCTTTATCATTTAAAAGCTTGTACTTATAAATACAGCGAAAATGGTTGAAATATTTTTTTTTCAGATTAATAATTTCTCATTCCCCTTAAGGTCCCTTACCCCATTTGAAAATGCTCAGATTCTTTTATTTTTATTATTCAACAATTAGGGGTATAACCTATTATGACATTTATCATTCAAATTCAAAAAGCTATTTACGCTAGAAGAGTGGCTTAAATAATTTCCTTATGACTGAATTTGGGACCCTACTTTTATTTTCCTATTCCTGGTAAACGAATGCTTCGAATAACATAAAAAGTTTTAAAAAGAAAAGGCTTACTGTTATGAACCTGCAAGTGTAGTCGCAATTTAATAGACCTTACAGCTTGTTAAATACCCGAAAAATAAAGTTAAATGTTAAACACGTTATTTATTGGTTTTTGAAATCATCGTGCTAAAATCAAATCCACTTTTTGAAATGCTCAATATTAACTATATTGAAAGTTTAAAATAATATTCGAACATACAAAGTGGATTATGAACTGCAAGTTTCGACATTTATCTTAAAAAACACCGCTTGTAAAAAACCGCTATATCAATACAGCTGGAAAGGTGGCTTAGAAAAATTTCTTTTTCTCCATTGGCATGAGTTTAGAGACCCGGTCCAGCGCGCCCATTCCCCTAAAGGTCTCTAAATCCACTTTGAAATTGCTTCGAATATAACTATTTATTGAACGTTTTAAAAAATAAATATTCGAACAAATTTACAAAGTGGATATGAACCTGCAAGTTATCGACATTTATCATTTAAAAAACCACCGCTTGTAAACACACCGCTATATTCAATACAGCTGGAGAAATATGTGGCTTAGAAAATATTTCTTTTTTTCCCATTGGCACTTGGATTTAGAGACCCACGGTCCAGCGTGCTCATTCCCCCGTAAAAAGCAAACAGCCGTTTTGTGACTTAAAAAGAAGTATCTTATTATTAGCGCAGTTTTTTCACTTATTTTTATATCAAGTGCTCAAAGCTTGACTTATGATCCGACGAAAATGTTGAAGTTGTATTTTGTTTCAGATTAATAATTTCTATTACCCCTTATATGATCCCTTCTCCATTTGATAAGAAACATAAGATCCTTTTATTCTTTATTATCTCAAGATTAGGGGTGTATATCCTATTAATAATTGGGTGAGCTTCAAATTCTAAATATGCTCATTTAGGCGCTATCCGAAGAGTGGCTCAAATAATTTCCTATGAAGTATCATTTTTCCTAATTTTATTTATCTCTATTCCCTGGGTAAAAACGGTTTCAGAAATGAGAGTTTTACGAAGGAAAGGCTTATTTCATGTAACTGTAGTGTAAGTCGCAATTTAAGAGGACCTTACAAGCTATTTAAATTCGAAAAATAAATTAAATTAAGCACGTTAATTATATGGTTTTTATAATATCGTGAAAAAAAACTAACTTTTTCAAATCAATAATCGTGTTAAAAGTGATGCTTTACGAAATCGTGTTTCAAAGTTACTTTTACGCACTAGTGCGACAAGTAATAAGAGCATCTGATTGGTGTAAAATTCTTTATTGAGCGTGATTCTTATTTGACGCTTATTCAATGTATCTAGAAATACTCTTGCACGTGATTAAAATAATATTAATATACATATCACCTTCAAATCATTGACGTGATAATAAAATAACTAATAAGCCAATGAATAAATGCCAATTTAATAAATACTTTCTTGCACGTTGTTATAAAAAATAGTGAATTAAGAGAACCTTACAAGCTATTTATATTCGAAAAATAAATTAAATTAAGCACGTTTACATTATATGGTTAACTAAGTGTAGATCAGTTATTTTACGATTTCCATTTAATGTTAAAAGTTAAAAATCACTTTTTACACACGTGAAAGATTAACTTATTTTTATATCAAGTGTTGAAAGGGGGATGGAACGTTTTAACTGATTATGAGTCGCAACACCAGGTGTCCCGCTCTATATTGTTGTAAGATATTGTTTATGTTTGTAACTGATTCGCAGCCAAATGCTTCATATTTTGATATTTTGCCAGCTAATCGGCACATCTGCTTGTGCTTCGGTCTAAAGTTACTTGACTTGTGATCCTACGAAAATGTTAGAGTTGTATTTATTTTGTTTCAGATTGCCTTGCGTGGCAACGGTTAAGATATGATAGTTTTAACCATAGATATCATAGTTAAAGTATTAGATTGGCAGATCAAGTGACCTCCAATGCTAACGACGGGACGCGCATGGAGACCAGAATAAGAGGGCAGATGGGCCAGTGTTGCCACCACATTAAGGAGAAAAATACTACCAAAAAATGCCGTTTAATTCTAAAATTACAAAAAATACCATAAAAATACTAAAAAGAGTTTCACGGTTTTTTTTTTTGAAGTCACTAAAAAGATTCCAAAATGCAGCTAGTATTTTTATGGTATTTTTTGTAATTTAAGAATTAAATGGTATTTTTTCGCAGTATTTTTCTCCTTAATGTGGTCGCAACACTGGCCTATTTGCCCCCTTATTTTGGCCTCCATGCGCGTCCCGCCATTAGCGGAGGTCACGTGATCTGCCAATCTAATACTTTATGATATCTATGGTTTTAACCTATTCTCTCCAAAGGTACACATACGTGAACTTTTGGTAGAACTTTTTACTTCACAACTTCATTTAAAAAAAATTCTTAATACTTTATATTACTATTATAAGCTAATGACAGATTAATAGATTAAGTTGCTTGACTTGTGATTCTATGGAAATGTTAAAGTTTTTATTTTGTTTCGAATTGTCCTGCGTGGCAACGGTTTCAGATACCGGATAGTTTTAAAAAAAGGATTAATGTTGGTTTAATAAAGTTTAAGTTTTTCTGCCTTCTTCTATATGTTAACACTTTCAAAGTCTTTGCTAAAGTAAGGATACATAGATTGATACCTTTTTAAAGTGATAAGTCGTGTTATATATGAAGTAGATCTACTTCACAGGAGAGCATACTTTTCTGAAGTTAATTCTAATAAAAGGAGATAGTTTGGAAGTCCATTGATAATTTATTGTAATCATTTAGAGTATTTAAAAGGACAGAGTCCGGAGCGCCCGCCAAAAGAGCACACAACCTTACATGTCAGAGTCTAATTAAAAAGTGCGTCACAGCTACACTCTTAAAACAAAATAGTGAAATTCACTCCTACAGGAGAAGTGCATTTTCGGCACCGGAAAGGAGTGGAAATTAACTCAGACTGAGTTAAAACCGCTCGTTTGTTTTAAGAGTGTACAGAATATTATTGTTTGTTCTTCGATTGACCAATCAGGGTTGATGATGAATTATGAGAGAGGTTTAAGGCCACAGTAAAATATTTGATGACTAAACAGTTTCTGTGGGAACGGTTACTTGGTGCGACTCGAGGACGCTGTTGTTGGGATGTTAAAGATATTAATAAGTGATATTAAAGATATGTGAAAAAGGTAATTTAAGTTATTAAGTTTAATTGAGGTACAAAATATAAGATTTTGAAGGGGTTAGGTTATAATATGTCATATAGATTATCGGTGTTGAAAACATAGAAAGACGTTTGAACTGTCGCTTTATACAGTTAAATTTTGTTACGATGAAAACTTGTTTATTACGCCGTAAATGTCCAGTCCCTTGAATTGCCCATAGACCTTTATAGATATAATATCTTGTTTAGATATTATAGATATAATATAGATAGATATATCTTGTTTATAACTATTTTTAATTAACTCCTAAGTTATAATGATAAAAATATACGGTTATATGATATCCAAAATGCCTGCTTAAAGAGTTTTTTTTTTTAATTTCCTTTTCACTGTTTAAATTTTATTTCATTTGCGAAATGATGAGAAGTCGTCAAATTTTAACTTATTTCCCGCCGAAAAAATATGAAGAAGGGAGAAATCAAACTAATAGCACATTCAGTGTTAAAATTTATTCTTTGGGAGAGGAGGGGGATTTAGATTATTAATTTTTTTACCCTTCCTCTAAAATTTCACGGGGCTGGGGAGCCCAGTCGGTTAGGCATTCGCCTAGCATGCGAAAGGTCCCAGGTTCGGGTCCGGGCATCGCCAAAATAACTGCCGACCTATAAACGACCCGTGCAGCCAAAATGTCCAACGAATAATACCCCGTGTAGAGGGAGTGCACGTTAAATATGCTTCAAAGTCTCAACGCTGCGTACGATGTCGCGTTGCGTTGGGTGCCTACTCAGGTCACTTGACCGTGGTTCTAAAATACGACGCCCGTCGCCAATAGCCCTCGTGTAGCTCTAGTGCGACGATAATTCAAACTAAACTAAAATTTCACCTCCCCCTTCCAAAAAAAAAAAAAAAAAAAATTGACCCTCCTCCTTGTAACCAACTCTGGGCAACCCAGTTAAATTTTCCCGTCTCGGTATTTGTGGGTTTTTTTTTTTCAAAAAATAATTTTTCAAACAAGTTAAACAAAACCTTTCCGTATAGTAAAAAAAACCTTTGAAGATAGTTGCTTTAGA
This sequence comes from Oedothorax gibbosus, assembly GCA_019343175.1. Lineage (NCBI taxonomy): Eukaryota > Metazoa > Arthropoda > Arachnida > Araneae > Linyphiidae > Oedothorax > Oedothorax gibbosus. The sequence goes on along the minus strand of CM033272.1, from coordinate 41,431,769 downwards.
TGCACAGAATCACGGACAAGTGACGAGGACGGCAGCTGAGATGGCACCCGACGCGATTTCAGAATTGACCGTTCGCAGTGCGAGAACCACAACTGCTTTAGCGTAAACAAGCTAACTAAAGTATGTTTTTTTGAAGTTTTGTGTTGCACAATAATATACGATAGATGTCTTTAATTGTATTCGAATTCAAGGACCTAAATATCAGATTTCTCCGAGAGTTCGAGGAGCCCAGTCGTTAAGGCACTGCATGAGGAAGGTCCCAGGTTCGGGCATCGTCAATATACCTACCGACATATAAACGGCCCGCGCAGCTAAAAAGTCCGACGAAAATAATACCCCGTGTAGAGAGAGCACACATCAAATATTTATATACTACTACAACACAGAACAAGTCCATTTACAGGTAGAGGACTAAAACAAAACAAGACAAATCACAAATACAAAAAACTAAAAGGGAACATCAATAGAAAAACAAGGAATAAAAATATTAAAATACAAAAAGCCAGTAAGGTCAATTATAAAAAATGGATAAAACAGAGAAGCCAGCAAAAAGTGTACAAAAAGAAATATATTAATAGGACAAGATACTAAACAAGCATCTTTTCTGAAACTCAAAATATAAGATATACTCAGTTATACATACAAATACAATTACACAAATAGGGAAATGATGTCACATTTTAACTCACACAAATGTGCTACAAAGTGCAGATGATGTCGCCCTTAAAAAGTGGCGTTGGGTGCCTATACTGAGAGGTTATCTTATCACTTGACTGTGGCTCCAAATTATGTCGCGGGGGCTGGGGAGCCCAGTCGGTTAGGCATTCGCCTGGCATGCGGAAGGTCCTAGGTTCGGGTCCGGGCATCGCCAAAATAACTGCCGACCTATAAACGGCCCGTGCAGCCCAAAATGTCCGACGAATAATACCCCGTGTAGAGGGAGTGCACGTTAAATACGCTCCAAAGTCCCAACGCTGCGTACGATGTCGCCCTTAACTGTTGCGTTGGGTGCCTACTCAGGTGTCGGCTCGTCACCTGACTGTGGTTCTAAATTACGACGCCCGTCGCCAATACCCCTCGTGTAGCTCTAGTGCGACGATAATTCAAACCTACCTACCAAATTATGTCGCCATTAGTCCTAGTGTTAGCTCTAGTGCGATGATAATTCATCTTAACCCCAGGACCGGATTTAAAGTTTTGCCGCCTGTAGGCTATACGATCTATTTGCCGCCCCTGTCACAATATTCTCTCCCTTCGGGGAAAGGTAGCTGGTTAGCTGTAAAATAGGGTGGTATACTGTGCTGTTTAAAATTATCACAACGAATATAAAAGAAGGAAAATAGGCTCTTTTGAAATGCAATATAATTAGAAAATCAGATATTTTCATTTTCTGATAACTGATCACTTAAAATGGCCATGTTTGCTACTAAATATTAGTTCTACATATACGTGTACGGTTTCCGCATTAATGTAAATTATTTGTTTTCTTTCTTAAAAATATTAGTATCTTTATAAAATTTTTTATACCGAATGCCGCTATAGTTGGTGTAAGATTTGCCGCCCTTAAAAATTCGCCGCTCTGGGCTACAGCCTACTCAGCCTATTTAGAAATCCGGCCCTGCTTAACCCTAACCCCGGATCACCCCCTTCACAAATATAATTTCTACCACGTAATAGATTTTTCTCCTCTCTCCAAATTCTCACACAAGTTAAATAAAACTTCCGTGTGTAAGGGGAAAAAAAAAGTAGAAATTGTTGCTTAAAAGACAGGTGCGAGACATCATCAGGCTGGGTGCCAACAATTAGGGAAGCGCCCATTGCTCTCCAGCAGGGGTCTTCAAAGAACAAGTCCCCCCCCCCTCCATCCCTGTAATAAACTTGAAGACTGTGGCGGTCGGGAACCCGAAGAATACACAACCATTAAGCTAGAAGTAAAACTGGAGTGAGGTGTGCAGTGTTGTAGTGCTAAATTTTTTTTTTCCCGGGACTCTGTTATACAGGCGTGTCCGGGGGGGGGGGGGGGGGGGCACACTTTTTATTGTTTAAATCAATTGTAAGGATTGGCTGCGAATTTTAGTAGGGGAAGGGGGCATGTTTTATTACTAGTTGTGCTTTAATTGCTAACATTTCCGTTTTGGTCCGATTTTTGTCTATATACTAGCCGACTTAAATGCTTGTGCAAAGCTTCATAGTTTTGCCAGACTGCGGAAACAGTTCGGAAAGAACTGGTAACAAATCTAACCCCCAAAACACGACCGATTTTCTTAATTACGGTCTCGAGGCTAGCTGCACATTATTTAATTTCCCGTTGGTTCTTGGGAGACCGACTATACAAAGAGTAAAGTTTGTCCATACAAATTTGAAAATGACTTATGCCGTGGACCTCGTTTATTGCGTCTCCAACTGCAAGTTCCAGACGATGGTTCAAGCAGTGCCAAACAACTATGTTGGGAAATTTCTGTGACAAACACTCCGCCACGCCCGAATTTTCCCCGAGCATAGTATTTGCTCCATCACTAGTGAATGCCACTAAATTTTCTTCGAGATATTTGTCATTCAATCCGTATTTGCCCAGACAATTTAACAAATATTCTGTCATAGTCTTGGCGTCTTGACTTGGAAGTTCAAGTAAATCTAAAAACGTGAAAATTGGTTCACATGATTTGTCGGTCTCACATTTCATATATACGATCAAAGTAGTTTTGCTGCTGAGAGTGGTAGATTCATCAATAAGTATCGAAATTTTACCATTTATTTCAATAAAGCATGTTAATTAATTTTTTAATGAAAGAAATAGTAAAAAAAATAATCACGCATTAAAGTTCCGGAACGTCGTACCGGCGCGTTCCGGCCCCACTACACCACTGGAGGTGTGTGATTCTCTGAACAAGGCAGAAAACGAGCCGGTCCAATAACGAAACGCGGAGGAATACACAGCACTGGAGCAGGAACGAACCGGGCAGAAAACCTAGAAACTTGCCCAATTCGCTATTGGGTTCGTCTTCGCTGGTTCTTAGTGATCCACATTCTTTAAAAAGTTGGAATTTAAAGTAAAAGAAAGTTCATTTCTTTCGAACTAAAAATGTTCAAATACATTTAGGAGCCCAAGTCCATAATATGATAGAGGGGTCTCATACAAGCATTGCATACAAATGTAGGGAAAAAGAGTCCGTTTCTGCCCGGTTCGCTCAAAAGGGTGTGAGTGGGTCGCTCATTATTTTCGGCTCGCTGACACCTCACTCCACTTCTAGCTCGATGTACACTACACAATGTATAGAGTTGAAAAACATCGCTTTTATAAAGCTGAGCAAAAAAAAATTGAATAATGCTGGCCGTAAGAATACACTACACGCATCCATTTAAAACAAAATTGAAAAGGAAACAACATCCGGTTATTCAATTATTAATATAGTTTTAAAACAGTGTCGCCATCTGCTGGGCATTTGGGGCATTTTAAAACTTCAAAAATATAGAATTAAATAACTAGATAACGTTTTCGTTTCAAATTTGTTTCTTTTCGATGTTGTGTTGAATCCCATACCTGGGGAAAAAGGAACTAACATGGTCAAGCAATACTTTTGGCGGAAGTTGTGATTCCAAAACTAATGCATTAGCTGTATGGGACTGACAATCCTTCTTAAATACATTGAATATAGTGGTGCATTGCTTTAAATTGTGTATTTATTTGCTGGGCAAATATCATGAACGTGCACTCAAATGTACATCCTTAATATCACTTCTATGGTTGAATCAGATTTTTACTTAACTGCCTTCCTCCCACTTAAGAGTTTCTCTACTGTAACACAGGGGTTCAGTACAGGGGTACGTTTCTTTGTCATATTGTTGTTCTTTTTTCGTTTTGTAATTTATTGTTCTGTATAATCTATAGAATAGTTTTATCTAAATAATAGTTTTATCTAAATAAAATACTGAATATATAATATCCTTAATTACTAAATATCTCCTGTTTTACCGCCCATTGAGAGTGAACCGAATTAACGAATGAAATCGCCTACTATTTAATCTCATAGGGCAGGGGTTCCCAATCTTTTGGCACTTTTTGGCAGACTTTGAGAAATTTTGGAGTACCACCAAACCAAAATAGCTTAATAAACGTATAATATTTACCCTTCTTAAGTTTTCAAATGCTCTTTGAATTAAATTCCTGAGAAAACTCCATACTTAATGGTTTGATATTTCTTTATTCATAACATGCAGTTAATAAAGGAGAAATAAAAACATTAAAATGGTATTAATTTACAGTTATTTTTATTACCCATAGGTCCAAAAGCATATACAAATAAAAAATTAGTACAAACTCAGCAAAAAAAATTTATCATCAGATAAAATATACATTTATAGTCTTTAGTGCAAAACTTGTTGTTGTTTGCCTGTGATTAAAATATCAACATAAGGAGTAATGGAACTTATCTTCACTCTTAAGTCCTCTTCAACACCTATTTTGATTTTATGTGTATTTTTTATGTACACACAAGAGTTCAGAAAATCCACTCCCACGCAAGTAACTCGTAACAAATGACATCAAAAATAGTAGCGTCATGTTGTTCACATCACTTACGCGTACTTCCTGAAATTTTCCTGCGTATCACCAGTGGTACGCATACCACTGGTTAGGAACCCCGTGCAACAATGTCTAGAGTTGGTTGGTAGACATATATATTCAGGTTTGTGTGCTTGGTCAGCGACCCGCTTATAAACCTTCGTCAAGTAAGACAGACACAACACACACATAAGTGGATCCATCTCATTTTTAGAGACAGAGGCCAACTAGAGGATCCCCAGAATTGGCTTGTCACCCCCAGAGGTATTGATTTGGTATGGGAACTTGGAGGACTTTCGGACCCAACAGATTTAACGAGCACGTACTCCGCATATACTCGGTAGGTCTTCAGTGGTACCGGAACTCGATCGCAGGACCTTCCGATCCCGAGACCGAGACGCTGACCACTAGGCTCACTACGGCCTCTAGAGTTGAAAAACATCGCTAAAGGCTATAGCTTGTACGTTATCTGTCTGCCTATTTCTAACGTCCGTAGAGCTGTAACACAGCTGATTGCTCCTCGTAATTTATTAGAACCCTTATCGCAGAAGTTAAAAAGTCCTAACGCCCCGCTGGGGGCCTTTGGAGCCCAGTCGGTTAAGGCGTTCTCCTTGCATGCGAAAGGTCCCAGGTTCGGGTCCGGGCATCGCCAAAATAACTGCCGACCTATAAACGGCCTGTGCAGCCAAAAAAAAAAATGTCCGACGAATAATACCCCGTTTAGGGAAGCGCACGTTAAATATGCTCCAAAGTCCCAACGCTGCGTACGATGTCGCCCGTAACGGTTGCGTTGGGGTGTCGGCTCGTCACTTGACTGTGGTTCTAAATTATGACGCTCGTCGCTAATAACCCTCGTGTAGCTGTAGTGCGACGCAAATTCAACTCAACAAAACATCTAAATATGTATCTGTAGACCATAAGGAAATTGCAACATTGCAGTGCGACGTTACTTAAAAAAAAAAGTAAATTTGACCGCAAAACTTATTTCTTTGCAGTCTATTTTCAAGTGAAGGAAGGAAAGATGCTACTGATAGAAGGTTGTTAGGTTCGTGATAACTTACGCAGATAGAAGACACAACAACTGCTGTTTGAAGATTAATTCACTTGTACTTTTTTATTAATTGCAACTTTTAACAAATATCAATCAGGCTTAATCTTTAGCTTATTTAAAGTTAAATAAAAATAAACATCTTGTTTTTAAATAGTTCAATCATTTAAGTTCATAAAGTTTTATCAAAACGTCGGCATTCTCGATGATAAGCCATCAGGTCATCTGCTTCGGTCGATCTGGTAACGCCCCTTTTTGCTGCTGCAGGCTCGAGCAAAAGTGTTGCCACCAACAGGTACAAATTATGTATCTCTTTCAGGCAGTGTCTCAATGAACAAGGCGGGGTTTTTTTATTTCTCCGTCCCTGGGACGGTCTTGAAACCAAAAAATAAAACCCCAGACGGGCGGAGTGTGTGACCTTAGAAAGAGGTTCTCTGGCCTTAGTAGTTGGTTAAGCCTAACAACAAATCTGACATTTTGAAATAGATTTTTTTTTAAAGTTCGTAATCTATATACAAAAAAGGCAACTTCCGTCCGTTTGTTTGTTTGTATAAGACACGAGATCTAAAGAACCACGCAACAGATTGTCACGAAATTTGGCACAAAAATTCATCTCATCTCCGGAACAAACATAGGCTAAGAATTTTTCGAATCAGACCATTCCTTCTATCGTTTCGAACGTTTTTCTGAAAAAACTACACCACTTTGGCTCAAATCCGATCATTTTTTTACTTTCCTGATGCCATCGGCTGAAAAAATTAAATAAAACTTTTAACGAAAACATTTAAAATTCAAAATGTTTATTTTATTCTGTTGCCATTAACTTCAGAAACTAAATTCATTATTTGAAAAATAATTGACATGTTTCAAGTGACGTAATTCCGACAGTCTCCATTCCCGGATTTTATTGTGGGTTTATTTGATGATTTTTTCATTGATTTTTCTGTTGACTGCATGTATGCATATTTAAGCAATAAATTTATCGTTAAGCTATTACTGAACTATGATGGTTAATAAAGGCCGTCGCACTAGAGCTGCATATTAGGGTTTTATGTCTTTATTTTTTCGCCAAATACGTTGCCAAACTCGCCAAATTATTAACTAAAACTCTCCAAATGGGCATTTTTTTTATAAATAATTTATAAGCTGGTTGGTTGTTCGAAGGTCATTGTGTTAGAGCTGTATAATGGGTGTGTTTGTAGCTATATCTATTTTCTCGCCAAATTTTTTCCCAAACTGCCCAAATGAGCTAAAAGGTTTTATATTTATGAGGGAATTGTGATGACATTTATGAGGGCAGTTTATAGCGTATTTTTCATTTTGGAAAGAAAAAAAATAGTTAAATTGACTGTTAAATTATTTTTCCACCTCTACCCGTGCAACGTCGGGTATAACAGCTAGTACTATCTATAAAAAGAAGTCCTGATTCACCCATTCACTTACGTATTAACATTAAATTCTGGAGCTTGAAGAAAATCTTTTCTACCGGAAGTATATTGAGCGGAAACTTTTTGTTTTAACTCAAAATGTATAGTTACTTTTCCATTTCGCGCTCTCAAATCTCGCCAAAAGGAGCCTTTGGCGAAAAAACCCAGTATACATACATAGTTGAATGTTACCATTGGAAATTTTCCATTTGTCGGCGGTTTTACATTTTTGGCGACTTCATCGCTTGCGCACGCGAATGTACCAAAGTCAGTAAATATAAGGTGATTAGAATAGTATGAAGATGCTTGGCGGAAAAAAAGTGAATTAGTCTTCAGTCGAAGTAAATTGTCCATTAAAATTATGTCTATGGTCTATTGAAATGTAACACATTTTTTACAATGTCAAATGATTCCCAACATTGTAAAAAAAATATTAAAGATGAAAATTGTTGTTCTTTTTTATGCAAAAAGTTAAAAACCATTACCGTAAGGCTTACGGTAATGGTACGGTAACTATTTTCTTTGAGGGGCGTGTAAAGAGATAAAGAAAAAAAAGGGTGTAAAGAGATAATTTTGAAAATGATTGTTCGTTAAAAAATTACTGAAAGAAATGAAAATGCTTTTAATACATTTATTTTTAATACTCCAGAACTACTTACTTTGTGGGGCTTACGACGTAAGCCCCTCAAAGAAAATAGTTTTGGTTTATTAAAAATAAATGTATTAAAAGCATTTTCATTTCTTTCAGAAATTTTTTAACGAACACTCATTTTAAAAATTATCTCTTTACACGTTTTGTTTTTTCAAATTTTTTGACACACCGAAGTGCACAATGGAAGAGCTATGGTGGAAGAACGTGTTAAGTGACAAAAAGGTGAAAAAGGAGCTTTGAAGTGTTTCGTTTGCACTTATAGATACGTTAAAAAAGATACTTGCAAATGGTAAAAAAATATACTTAAGTTTAAGAAAATGGGGAAACATGTTATCTTTAAAGGAGGTAATAACCATAGAGATAGTAAAACCGTGCGCTATAGTGGGCGATAGCGCACGGTTTTACTATCTCTATGGTAATAACATGTTCGTTGACACAAAAATCTCAATTTTTTCAAAAATTTAGTTTTAGTTTGAATTATCGTCCCACTAAGCTACACAGGCTATGGCGGACGGGGGTCGTAATTTGAACCACAGTTCGGTACGAGCCGACACCTAGTAGGCACCCAACCAACGTTAGGCGACATCGTAGAAGCGTCGGGATTGAGCAATATTTAACGTGACTCCTTCTACAGGAGTATTATTCTCGAAATTTATCGAGTCATTTTTAAAGGAGAAAAGTTTAGAAAATTTGGCCTTCACGCATGACGTCACGAAGGAAACCGTTCCTGTTGTACGGCTTTAATCTAGTAGGAGGTAATGCTGGGCTCCCCAGCCCGCCCAAATTTTTCAAAAATGTCACTTACCACGTTGTTCCACTACGCTCTGCAATTGTTATCCCTAGAAATATCTGACGACATTTTGCTGTAAGTGTCGCATCGCTACTGCATTTAAATGCTACTTCTAAGCTCAAAAAGCATGCAACATACAGTGGGTTACAGTTATTTTGTGAAACAGTTATTTTGTTAAAGTGTTTCAAATAAGTTTTTCTTTTCAGGAAATAAATTATTGATGAATGCACAGCACTGTACAAATTAAAAAAATCAACCTATTTTATTAAAAAATATATTAACTTTTTAAATAAATATAAAAAAATTATATTGGAATTTTTAGAGCAAAAAAAAACAAACTTATTGAAAAATATCTTGCTTACGAAATTTGTTTTTATAAGAGGAACTATAAAGAATTAAAAAAAAAAGGTAAACTAAAAATGGTCACAGTATAGTTTTAAAACAAACCTACACAAGTTCTAAATTATTCAATATAATAAAAAGTAGGTTTGTCGTAGGCTGATCGATGTCGGAAAAATAAATTTATTTTAATTTATTGTCTAAAAGAATGAAAGTTTCTCGAGCGATTGTTGCGAATGGCAATGGTGATTTAATTCTAATAAAAATGGATTCCCATGCTTTTTAAATGAGCATTCAATTTTGCAGTTTTTTTAAATAATTGAAATACTTCGAATTCGAATTCTTTTGTGAAAGTTTCAATGTATTCTAATTTCGATGCGCTGAATTTTTTTTGACGTATCACACTTGTCCGTCGCATTTGTAGTTCGGACTATGAAAGTGGGTGACGGACGGACAGACTGAACGATTATAATACCTTCCACTTTTTACGTTATAAACGTAGTGTGGAAGCTGAAATGGCATTTTGATCTTTCTTCGGTGTAAACATAGATATCATAGTTAAAGTATTAGATTGGCTGATAACGTGACCTCCAATGCTAACGACGGGACGCGCATGGAGGCTTTTTAAGAGGGCAAAATGGCCGTTGTTGCTGCCACTTTGAGGAGAAAAATACTACGAAAAAATACCATCTAATTCTAAAATTACAAAAAAATATCGTAAAAATACTAGCTACATTTTGGAATCATTTTGGTGACTTTAAATCCTTTTCTAGTAATTTTTTTTTTGTAATTTTAGAATTAAATGGTATTTTTTCGTAGTATTTTTCTCCTCAAAGTGGCAGCAACAACGGCCATTTTGCCCTCTTAAAAAGCCTCCATGCGCGTCCCGTCGTTAGCATTGGAGGTCACGTTATCAGCCAATCTAATACTTTAAACTATGATATCTATGGGTGTAAACCTTCTAAAATGAAACTTGTAGATACATTATGGAGAAACCGAAATCAATTAAGGGCTTCGCGTCTTTAGGCGGGGTGTGTAGGAAGGGGGGGGGGGGGGGGGAGGTGTCACAGAACAATGGAAGAAATCGAACTTTTCGTATCTCCTTTCCCTCAATTAGTCGCTTTCCCTCTTTTTTTTTTTTTGTTTTTGTTTTCAACGAGAAATCTTGATTTTAAACCGAAAATAATTCGAGAATGAAGAGCCGATTGCAACAACACGAAAGTAATGGTTTTTATCACCTGTTCATTGAAAGGTAGCTCTACTGAAGGGGGGGTCCTAATTTTTTTAATACTTTTAAAATTAACTAATTTTTTTCGTGGTAATCTGAATAATGTGTTAAATAGAACTTTACAAAATTTAATAACTAATTTTTTTCGTGGTAATCATGAATAATAGTGTTAAATAGAATATTTGACAAAAAATTAAATTAAAATTTATTTTTTTTAAATAAATGGAAATTTTGAAGAAATTTGCCTTAAATATAAGCCTTACGCAAAACGTCATAAGCCAAAAGATAATTCATTTGTTACCTAAATATTAAGCAGAGTCATTCATTAGACCTTCTTACATGTTTTGATATGAGATTTAAGCAAAACTCCTAATATTTTAGGAATTACATGGTATCAAATCCATGTTTATAGAAATTTTTCCAAAATCAAGGAAATTTTAATATTACAAAGTTCATAAAATAAATTCTATCAATTATTTTACTTAGATCTCATTTCAAAACATACATGAGCTTATAATAAACATGCAATGAACATTTTATTACATTATATCAAGTAGTTTTTGAGATATCAGGTTTTAAAAAAACATTGTTGAAGAATACCGTTCTTCAAAAAACGCGTTTAAAGTATAAATTTCTATCTTCCACTTCCGGTTTGGTTAGGGTAAAATTTGACACACTATGCTTTACTGAAATAGCCATAACTTTTGATTAAACTATCGTAGAATTAAATTTCTTAACAGATTTTAAAACGTAAATAACAGGGCTTCGCTTTAAAACAATAAACAAAAATTGTCATAATTTGCCATTTTCAAGGTAAGGAGATACATTAAAATTAACTAAACCAGTGGTTCCCAACCTTTTCTGGACCATCGCTTCGTATTTCAGGTTGATTAACATCCATCGCCCCCTTTTAATTTTCATGATATGTCTAATCATAATTTGAGTTAAAGTGTAACTATAAAACAGTTTTATAACACTTACTACCGTTTATTAAAATAAACCAAAGTGGCTTTATCTGGTCACTTTTAAATGAAATAGAAAAAAAAAACATAAAACACATATTTTTAACGAACAAAAGTGAAATAATTAACTAAGATATTGTTTCTGGTTTCTAGAAAATTTAAAGTAACAATTTGCTGGTTTGGTTCTGGTTGGAGAATGGTTTTACTGTACAAGGGTAAAACATTATTTTAATTTCCCCCCTTTGAATACTCATCGCCCCTCAAGTATTTTTTGCCCCCTTGATAACACAAATCGCCGACTTGGGGGCGATCGCCTTGGGAACCACTGAACTAAACTGTTAAGTTCAACCCAAACTAGGGTGTGTAGCACTGCACGACTGCACTTTCAAATTACCACTCGATAAATGGCTGCATTTAAAGGTTATTACATACTCTTAAAACAAAAGAGTGAAATTCACTCCTATAGGAGAAGTGCATTTTCGGCACCGGAAAGGAGTGGAAATTAACTCAGACTGAGTTAAAACCGCTCGTTTGTTTTAAGAGTGTACCCTACAAGGTAATTTCAATAACTTTAAAACCTAAGGAGTTCTATGACCCTTTGCGCAAGCGCGATTTTCACGTAAACCTTTGTATGATGTCCGACAGGTACTGGGAAAGAAATTTGAAGTGCTTTGAAGAACCTTTTTATGATGCCCTTTTAGCTCGAGCTGTAGAGTGGTTTCAGACAGACGGACAATATTCAAAAACCATTTTTTCGAAATTAGCACCCTCCAAACCGCGTGGAAATCACAAAATCTCTCATTTGGATTTTCAATCCCATCGCAAAACTTTCGTTACCGTATATTTCATATTCCGTAAAAAAAAACCGTTGATTGCTTTATTTTTTTTTAATGTCAAAAACTGTCCGAAAAAAACCTGATTTATACAAACAATTGTTTTTTTTTTAAATCGAATTCCTCAAACAAAAAAACAGATTCATATAACAGCTGCTGTGGGGCTGGGGAGCCCAGTCCGGTTAGGCATTCACCTAGCATGCGGAAGGTCCCAGGTTCGGGTCCGGGTATCGCCAAAATAACTGCCGACCTATAAACGGCCCGTGCAGCCAAAAATGTCCGACAAATGTGTCCACGTGTGGCGGGAGTGCACGTTAAATATTCTTCAAAGTCCTAACGCGGTGTATATGATGTCGCCCTTAATGGTTGCGTTGTGTGCCTACTCAGGTGTCGGCTCGTCACTTGACTGTGGTTCTAAAATACGACGCCCGTCGCCAATAGCCTTCGTATAGCTCTAGTGCAACGATAATTTAAACTAACCTAACCTAGCAACAGCTGCTGTTTAAAAAGCACAGTTAAAATGTTTCAATAAAAAGACCTTTCCCGTCAGACGATGCAGATTGAATTGTGTTCTTCGATTCGATTTTGCGAATCTATTAAAATGGTTTTTATACGACCATCGTAAACACGCTTCTGTCGAAACTTGTTAGATTTATATTTTTGTTGTGTTTTTTCAGGGTTGTAAATTTTCCGATAGATACACAACAGTGTTAAAATGTGTTCAATTATTCACGTTATCTAATTTGCCTTAAAAAAAACGCTTTAGTTTCAACCTAAGCAGATTAAACAAGATTGAGGCGTGGCCAATTTAATGTTAAAATCAGGTTGCCAAGTGAAGGTCGTGATCGCTTCTTATATGCACCCAAATAAGGATTTGGCGGTATTATTTGGCGAGATTCTAATGAACTTCGTCTCAGTGAGCTGAATGTTAAACTGTATGGACTATCCTTTTAATGGGCTTGCTGGACTGCGGGTCTCCATAGCAAAGTGCATCAGTGTTAATCCAATGAAGAAAAAAACTTTTCTCTGCCACATTTCTCCGGCTGTATTGAATATTTTTACAAACTGATATTTTTATGTTATAAATGTAGCTGACTTGTAAAATGGGTCCCATTTTTTGAAATTGGTTCTAATATTTTTTTAAATTTTCAATAAATAATTTTACACAAAATATTCGAAGCAATTGCAAAAAGTGGGAAGATAGAGACCTGTAAGTTATCTACAATCACACAAAAAAACCGTTTGTAAAAATATTCAATACAGCCGGAGAAATGTGGCAGAGAAAATAGTTTTTTCGCCATTGGATTAACACTGAGGCACTTGAGTTAGGAGACCCGAGGTCCAGCGTGCCCATTCCCGCTTAACTATTTATATCGAACAAATTAAGCGACACGAAAAACGTATTTAGAAACTTTAACGTTTTCATTCGGAAATGAAGGTGTTATTCACGAAGTGGTCGTTAATAGGTAAATTATTAGCGAAAACTATCCTCCACCCATAAAAATGACGTCATGCTGCCCATTTCGGCTTTGTGTTCCTTAGAACTTAAGGGGGAATAGCCCCGAGGAGGCAACTAAACGTGACCGAGGGCGACATCTGGTGAAGATATTGGAACTGCTATAGAGGGAGGGTCAGATAACCTAGAGACCAGCAAATCACCATGTTCAATTCATTGATTGGCGTTTTTATTCTGATTATATCTCTGATTTCAACCCTTCTATAAAGAGCCGATTGGTCACTTGTTAACTATTTTTTCTGAGCCCCTCCCTTGTCAACGTATCTCTCACTCTCTTCGAGAAGACAGGATGACGCACTTAGTTTGCAGGTTAATTGAATAACGTCGCACTAAAGCTACACTTGCACTTTAAGCAACGGTAGCTTACCACGTAAATTCTAGTTTCGATCGTCATCAACCCAACCAAATCCAAATTATAAAGTGGGCCTATCACATTTGGCGACTATTTTTCTCGCCAATCATCGCCGTCTGATTTTTACCACCACCACGGACGTTTGTTTATCACTTTACATTAAAGTTTTTATTGCTTGGGAAGTTTTAATTAAACACGACTTTTGTGAGGTAGTATATGTATTCCCATAAAATTGCCAACACATTAATTTTGGTGTCGGTTAACATTGGAAATATCCTCAATAAGTGATTTCTGTGGGACAACAAACACGAACATTAAATTAAGTTGTTTTTTTAAGTGCGTTGCAAAACCTATAAAATATTGTGATGGTATTTTTTTATAGTTTAAATTTAGGGTACCATTGTTAATACCGCCTTTGTCCTCAACCTTTTTAATAAATTTAGTAATCCTTAAAAAAAACTAATGTTTAAACGCCGAACTAATATTAAATTAAAAAATCATGTTTAGTTGCCACTTTTTTAACGGTGAAAACTTGGCAAATATGAGAGTGAGATTATATAAGTTTGTAAGAGTAACTTAGTTCGGTTTCTACATAAAGGATATAGAATTGTTTTTGATAAGATATATTTGTATACATTAATCATTAGAAAAATTCAATGGAATGATAAAAAATATAAAATGTACACGAATTTATTTTCGACTGTAGGATTCGAAAATGATCATCGCAAAGAAAGGTAACACAAATGTATAAATGAAAGTAGTTAAAATCAGGGCCGGATTTCTAAATAGGCTAAGTAGGCTGTAGCCTAGAGCGGCGAATTTTTTGGGGCGGCAAATTTTACGACCCATTAAAGCGGCATTCGGCATAAAACATATAAAGATACGAATATTTTTAAGAAAGAAAACAAATAATTTACATTAATGCGTAAACCGTAAGTGTATATATAGTACTAATATTTCGTAGAAAATATAGTCGCTGCGAGGGCAAATGCACCCCCTCCTCCCGAATTTCGTATTTGAAAGAAAAATAGTAGAACAGTTTAAAAATTCGCCTCTTTCGCTTTAGTGTGTAACGGTACATAGATGATTCTAATATGTGTATCTATATTAAACGGCACATACCACCCTATTTCGCAGCTAACCAGCTACCTTTCCCCGAAGGGGGAGAATATTGTGACAGGGACAATGGCAGAATGTAAAACAGGGCGATTCAAGCAGAGGACAGGCATTTGGCAATTACGACCTTTGCATGGAATTACCCATATAAAGATACGAATATTTTTAAGAAAGAAACAAATAATTTACATTAATGCGTAAACCGTAAGTGTATATATAGTACTAATATTTCGTAGAAAATATAGTCGCTGCGAGGGCAAATGCACCCCCTCCTCCCGAATTTCGTATTTGAAATAAAAATAGTAGAACAGTTTAAAAATTCGCCTCTTTCGCTTTAGTGTGTAACGGTACATCGATGATTCTTGTATCTATATTAATGATAATATGTGTATCTATATTAAACAGCACATACCACCCTATTTTGCAGCTAACCAGCTACCTTTCCCCTAAGGGGGGAGAATATTGTGACAGGGTGGCAAACTCAGCGAAACCCGCGCCAACGCTGGCAACCCTAAGTTTAGAATACTTGTCGATATTCCGGAGCCAACATCACATATTCGGAGCGAGTCTCTGCTGTCGGGAAAATCGGGAGTGCTGTTCAATTGAAATTCATGTTTGCCTCTGAGGGCTGACAGAGAGGGAATGTATGAAAATAAACAGAGGACGTAATCACGTCGGATTGACAAGGCCTTTTAGAACCTTTTATGGGACAAAATGTGTCCCACTTCGAAAGTCATTTTATAAATGAACGAATAGTTGAGTTGAATTCATAGATATCATAGTTAAAGTATTAGATTGGCAGATCACGTGACCTCCCAATGCTAAACGACGGGACGCGCAGGGAGGACCAGAATAAGAGGGCAAATGGGCCAGTGTTGCCACCACATTAATGAGAAAAATACTACGAAAAAATACCGTTTAATTCTAAAATTACAAAAAAAAATACCATAAAAATACTAAAAAAAAAGCTTCGTTTTTTTTTTTAAAGTCATTAAAAATATTTCAAAATGCAGCTAGTATTTTTATGGTATTTTTTTGTAATTTTAGAATTAAACGGTATTTTTTCGTAGTATTTTCCTCATTAATGTGGTAGCAACGCTGGCCATTTGCCCTCTAATTCTGGTCTCCATGCGCGTCCCGTCGTTAGCATTGGAGGTCACGCGATCTGCCAATCTAATACTTTAACTATGATATCTATGGTTGAATTATTGTTGCAGTAGATGCTACACAAGGGCTATTGGCGACGGGGCTCATAATTTAGAACCACAGTCAAGTGAAGACTCGACATCTAAATAGCCAGCCAATGAAACTTTTTTTATTGCAACATCATACGCAGTGTCGGTGGGAGCATATTTAACACGCACTCTCTCTACACGGAGTATTATTCGGACTTTTAGGCTGCACAGACGCGGCAGTTAATTTGCGAATGCCCGGGCACTTTTCGCATGCAAGGTGCAGACTCAGCTATGACCTGGAGGGCATTAAATTGTCACTGTCAGCGTATGGGCGATTCTACCATAATTTTTTTAATTTTATGTCCCTTGGGTATAACTTTAAAAATAATTAATGTTTCTTTTCAATTTTTTTCTTATTATACTAATAGACTGGTCCTTATATAATTGCAAAACGGAATTTTAAAGCAAAGAAACTGTAAAACATTTTTAGGGCACAAAACAATGTAGAAAATTCCTTACCTTCCCATGTCCCGAATGTTAAATTTTTTAGTAAGTCAGATATAACGCTGTTGTAGAAATGTAATATATCGTATAAAACATTATCAGATTTTTTTTTTTTACAAAAGTGCTATTTCAGCTAAAAACATTATCGCTTTCACATTTTCTGCGAATATTGCTTCACGACAACTTGTAACGTTTACCAATAACACTTGTTTGTCTTGAAAATAAATCTTGGCACAAATATTTCCAAACATTTTTACTTAGCTCCAATTAAGTACAAAGTAAATATCGTCAGTTATCCTTTCATAGAAAACTCGTTTGCTTTAGTTCTGTTTATAGTAGAAAAACTTTATAAGAATTGAGTTTTCCCACTGGGCTTTTCCCCTCTGACAGAGGTACGCGTTAAAAATTCAAGTGGTACTATTAATAGCTTCTGTACGAATGAGCAGTGAGCACGCAAACATGTTTTTATAACAACGTGCCAAAAGTTCACTTTTTTTTATATCATATTCACTCAGAAATCGTTGCGAAAATGACACTTGCTTACGTCACAGGCAGTGCCGAAAGTAGTACTTTCGGCACTAGTGCGGTAAAGTAAATAAGAGTATCTGGTTGGTAGAAAAACAATATGATGTCATGAATATCTCCAGGGAAACTAAATGATGTCATGAAACTCGCTTATTTCTATTGGTTCATTACTTTTGCATTTTCTAATATCTCCATGGAAACTACAAGTACTACAAAAATTATTAAAGGAAATTAAATAAGACAAAAGTAAGAACACAAATTTCACGCCTAATTTTTTTTTGCACGTTATTATAAAAAATATTGTAAGCAAGCACGTGCCAAATAATACTTTATTAAGCTCTTGTCATTATTTCACTCGACCTACGGTCTCGTGAAATAAAAGCCACTCGCTCAATAAAGTATTATTTTCGGCACTAAATGCTTAAAAAACTATACTTATTATTTTAAACATTAACATTATTTTAAAGAGAAATCTTTAATTAACATCTGGATCGGATGTAAAACCTAGCACCCTTTGATCTTCCGGCAAGCTCTGCTCTTTTTGATGCCATTTTTACGAGTTGCTTGTGCGAGAGTTGATTTTCTGAACGCTTGTACATAAAAAATTAACATAGAAGCAGAATAAGTGTTGAACAGGACTTAAGAGTGAAAATAAGTCCTATTCTAATGTCGATATAATCAAAGGCAAACTACAACTTTCGAACTGAAGACTATAAAAATATATTTTGTACTAGCAAATTTATACCCGTTCTTCGCACGGAATAAAAAAATATCAAATAGATTCCAAATATGTGTACCATATACCCTGTTATAGGATCATAAACTTATTATTGTTTCCGCTCGTTATAGATCATAAAATCCCATTTCATTGCCTTAAAATTCCAAAATGAAAAATGCGCTATAAATGCACTGGAATGTTATCACAATTCCCTCATAAATACATAAAACCTTTTAGCTCATTTGGCGCGATTTGGGAAATAATTTGGCGAGAAAATAGATATAGCTACCCACGCCCATTATACAGCTCTAACAAAATGACCTTCGAACAACCGACCAGCTTATAAATTATTTATAAAAGAAATTGTCTATTTGTCAAATTTTAGTTAATAATTTGGCGAGTTTGGCAACGTATTTGGCGAAAAAATAAAGACACAAAACACTAAAGCACATTGGAGCGATTTCTCGCTAGCGATTTGTCGCTACGGTTTTTCGCACTACGCATGCGTGAAAAAAACCGCTGCGAACATTTTTCTCGCATTTTGTTCGCTCAGGCCCTAGCGACAGAATTTTTGGTGTTGTTAAAATCGCTTTGGCGCATGTATGTAAGAAGCTGCTTGATTACTTAGTCACTCTTTGTTCAAAGTATTTATTTCTTACATATCGGTGGAATTTGTTTACCAATAAGCTTTTAATCATCTGTAAGTATGTACTTATTGTACTTTTGAAAAATTTAGATTTTTTTAGTGTTCTCTGGACATCCAGGACTTGAAAACTACTTCACTAAAAAAAAAACATGGAATTTCTTGGGTTTCTTTCTTTTTACATAGTTGAATTGTTATTGAATGAAAGATATTTAAAATTTCTAATTTAATTGAGATGGAATTTTTTTTAATTCAAAGTACGTTTAACTGGAAAAGCGCATGTGATACTTTTAACTAAAACATATAACATCATTTTAATAAAAGATTTAAATTGGTTCAGAAAATAACATACAATTTTTCCTTTGTTGTACTTAATTTGACGTCGAAAATTAAAAGAAATATTTAACATGATAAAAGAATTTATAGTTATATTGCAAAACTACAACCAATTTTAAACACTATTTGTTAATAAGCCAAATCTGATTATTTAATGATACGACTAACAAGGCATTATTAAATAATATTCTTTTACGTCATGACTGGAAGCATATAAACAGCTCCTTGGATGTGTACAGAGAAAAACTCTAATATCTCTAACTACGCATGCGCGAAAGCGGTTTCTAAAAATCGCTCCCAAAAATCGCTCGGGGAGCGATCTGAAAATTGTTCGCCGCGGTTTTCCAAGCGGCGGCCAAATCGCGCATGCGCATTAGGGAAAAACACCCTCAGACCGGTTTGTCGCAGCGATTGTTCGCTCTGCTTATCGCTCGCCGCTCCAATGTGCTACAGCCCTAATAGCTCTAGTGCGATGGCTTTTATTAACCATCATAGTTCAGTAATAGCTTAACTATATACATTTATTGCTTAAATATGCATACATGCAGTCAACAGAAAAATCAATGAAAAAAATCATCAAATAAAGCCACAATAAAATCCGGGAATGAAGACTGGCGGAATTACGTCACTTGAAACATGTCAATTATTTTTCAAATAATGAATTTAGTTTCTGAAAGTAATGGCAAAAGAATAAAATAAATATTTTGAATTTAAATGTTTTCGTTAAAAGTTTTATTTAATTTTTTCAGCCGATGGCATCAGGAAAGGGAAAAATGATCGGATTTGAGCGAAAGTGGTGTATTTTTTCGGAAAATTCGAATTTTCTCTAAAAATGGAACAAATATGAAAAATCTAAGCCTCAGGTGCACACGTTGGTATTAAAGGGAATCTATCTTAAAAATTTCGAATTTCTGAGGGCAGTATAAGTAGGTCTTTTACGATCCGAAGACAAACAGACACAGACTCTTTCTTTTATTATTATAGACTAGCAAATTTATACCCGTTCTTCGCACGGAATAAAACAAATATCAAATAGATTCCAAATATGTGTACCATATACCCTGTTATAGGATCATAAACTTATTATTGCGCTCGTTATAAATTATAAAATCCCGTTTCATTGCCTTAAAATTCCAAAATGAAAAATACGCTATAAAATGCACTCATAAATGTCATCACAATTCCCTCATAAATACATAAAACCTTTTAGCTCATTTGGCGCGTTTTGGAAAATAATTTGGCGAGAAAATAGATATAGCTACCCACACCCATTATACAGCTCTAACACAATGACCTTCGAACAACCGACCAGCTTATAAATTATTTATAAAAGAAATCGCCTATTTGGCGAATTTTAGTTAATATTTGGCGAGTTTGGCAACGTCTTTGGCGAAAAATAAAGACATAAAACATTAATAGCTCTAGTGCGATGGCCTTTATTAACCATCGTAGTTCAGTAATAGCTTAACTATACATTTATTGCTTAAATATGCCTACATGCAGTCAACAGAAAAATCAATGAAAAAATCATCAAATAAACCCACAATAAAATCCAGGAATGAAGACTGGCGGAATTACGTCACTTGAAACATGTCAATTATTTTTCAAATAATGAATTTAGTTTCTGAAAGTAATGGCAAAGAATAAAAAATAAACATTTTGAATTTTAAATGTTTTCGTTAAAAGTTTTATTTAATTTTTTCAGCCGATGGCATCAGGAAAGAGAAAAAATTATCGGATTTGAGCGAAAGTGGTGTATTTTTTTCAGAAAATTCGAATTTTCTCTAAAAATGGAACAAATATGAAAAAACTAAGCCTCAGGTGCACACGTTAGTATTAAAGGGAATCTATCTTTAAAATTTCGAATTCCTGTGGGCAGTATAAGTAGGTCTTTTACGATCCGATAACAGACACACACACACACAGACAGACAGACTCTTTCTTTTATTATTATAGATGATGATTAATTTTTTTGGTGAGTTTGTACTATATTTTTATTTGTATGTTTTTAGAAATATAGGTAATAAATAAAACTGTAAATTAATACCATTTTAATCTTTTTTTTTCTCCTTTATTAACTGCATGTTATGAATAAAGAAATATCAATCCATTAAGTATGGAGTTTTCTCAGGAATTTAATTCAAAGAGCATTTGAAAACTTTAGAAGGGTAAATATTATACGTTTATTAAACTATTTTGGTTTGGTGGTACGCCAAAAATTCTCAAGTGGTACGCGGGTGCCAAAAGATTGGGAACCCCTGCCCTATGAGATTAAATAGTAGGCGATTTCATTCGTTAATTCGGTTCACTCTCAATGGGCGGTAAAACAGGAGATATTTAGTAATTAAGGATATTATATATTCAGTATTTTATTTAGTATTTAGATAAAACTATTCTATAGATTATACAGAACAATAAATTACAAAACGAAAAAAGAACAATATGACAAAGAAACGTACAATAAGAGAATACAAAATTAAAAAAAATCTCTATAAAAACATACAAAATTATTTAGTAATTCTTTTATATGAAATCTTTTATATTAAATGGAAATAATTAATCAAATGATCACCAAAACAAATAATTCCAGAAGAACCAAAAATGAAAACAAGCGCATAGCAATGGGAATATTTCTTATGATGTCACGCTCTCCTTGTTGCGATTTCATTAATTTTTTAGCTTACTTTTCTTTAATTCGAAAGAATTAAAAAAATGAAAGTAGGTATTGACATGCGGTCGATGTCCGTCTGTCTGTCCGTACCCCCCTTCTAAAATCGGTTCTATCATTCGGATCTTAAAAATTCTTTTTTTGTTAGAAAGCTATGACCTCAGAGACCCAACTTTCATACTTTTTGTCCGCCTGTCTGTACGTCCGGACGGACATAAATCTATCTGTCGGCGAATTTCCCATTGAATTAGCATTGAAATTCAATTTTGAGTCATTTAAATCACTGTTGTCAAATCAACAATGGCACGAGAAACTTTATTTAAAAATATTTGAACAAAATTATTTTTTTATGAATCCTTTTGGAATGACGTCATAAAATGTAGCACAATATGATTCTTTGATTGTTCATTCATTGTTTACGAAGGAAGCGGCAAGGCATATTTTTTTGCATACAATTCTGCTTAGTTTTAATTTACATTTATTTTTTAAATGCAGTTTGGAGTAGTCTCATTATTTTTGTTTTTAATAAATATTTAATTATTCTTCGAACTACAAATAAATCTATCAGACAATTAAATAATATTAAGTTAATTTGTGAAAGAATATTAAGGAAAATAGTTGATTTTGGCTTTCAGAAGTTTAAATTATAGCTGGATGCTGTGTTTAGCGATTTTTTTTCTAATGTGTATAAATCTAGTGTAGAAACGATTGTCGGTAATATTTACTGTTAGGAACCTAGTTGTTTCCCGATAAGAAGTTCAGTAAGTATTTAAGTAACTGGAAAAAAAAAACCTGTGCAACCCCCCAATATTTCAGTATATGTTTTAAAGTTTTCTGCTACCCCACTTAATTTCTAGTTTGACTGACTCGGATATTAACTTCCGGGACACAAAATCTTCAAAAAAATTATTATCTTAAAAAATAATACAATTATTTTCAAATAATTTGAAGCAAAAATTTTATATCTGCAGTAGAACGTGAGATATTTAGTTTCTTGTGTCATGACATCTGTGTTGGACGCGAGCCACACCTTACTTCAAAGCTGTTTTTCTCCTTGATCGTGTTTTTGATGATTTTCCGACTTTAAATTGATATAACTCAAAATCTACTTCACATAGAGTGTTAAAATTTTCCACACATATTTTTCAAACATATATCTTTAATTTGTCTTCGGGAATTGTTGTTATTGGTTTAAATTTTTTTTATTTATATTTTTTTGCTTGGCATACTATGAGTTTGATGTAGATTTCAAACTAAATATTTTTTAAAAAATATTCTATTCAATTTAATAAAAAAACACGAAAACAATTTATAAAATGAACTCAAAGGAAGAGTGTAAATCAAAAATAAACTGTTTTGAGTAATAAAATTTCAGGTTATATCAAATTTCACAAACATCAAAATTTTTATATTTTTGAATTTTTAAAATTTTATTTAAAAAAGTTTTGAAACAAAACCTATTTGATCCAATTACAAATTATGTTACATAACCCCACACAAAAAATTAGTAGAATTCCTTTAAAATTAAAGATTTTAGAATTTTGTGTCCCACACCCCCTTAAGGCGATTGTTTTATGATATTTAAAGGATGTCGAAAAAATCGTTGCAAAAATATGGTGCGTTTGCCGATGAATCATTATTAAGGCAATCATAATATGCATTTTCCGAAACGCCCCCCTCCCCCCCCAAATGTGATGTACAATGGCTGTTTTTTTGTCAACCTCCGATAAGCTACAGCAAAACCACGGGTCAAGCTACAAAAAAGATTTTTTTACCAAAAGTAATATACAATACTGCTTATTTCTCCACATAATCCCCTTGACGATTAAAGCATTCGTCATATCTGTAAACAAGCTTTGAAGTACCCTCTTCATAAATAGTAGCCGCCAATGATTGGGAGGGAGTTGTGACGGTTTCTTTGAAATCCACATCAACTTAGAATCGCTACAATCCACACTCTTAAAACAAAAGAGTGAAATTCACTCCTATAGGAGAAGTGCATTTTCGGCACCGGAAAGGAGTGGAAATTAACTCAGACTGAGTTAAAACCGCTCGTTTTAAGAGTGTAGGACGCAGATTGTTTTCTTTTATTTCTTTTACCCACTCCGAAAAAGAGTGAAATTCACTCCTATAGGAGAAGTGCATTTTCGGCACGGAAAGGAGTGGAAATTAACTCAGACTGAGTTAAAACCGCTCGTTTGTTTTAAGAGTCCAAGTCACTATGCTTATCAATAATTCACTTATGGTAAACCTTCGAGTTTCCCTAAACACTTGGTCAACTCGCTGTAAAGCTTCCAAATTTACTTTTTTTTAAACGAAACCGTCACAGTTCCCTCCCAATCATTGGCGGCTACATTTTATGAAAAGAGTATTTCAAATCTTGTTCACAGGTATAACAAATGCCTTAATCGCCAAGATGATAATGTGGAGAAATGAGCAGTATTGTACATTACTTTCGGTAAAAAAATCTTTTGTATTTTGATCCGTCTTGTTACAGCCCATCGGAGGTTGAAAAAAAAAACAGCCCTCGTACATAGTTCTGAGTTTTCCTAGATCAGACTCTGCATACACTCTTAAAACAAACGAGCGGTTTTAACTCAGTCTGAGTTAATTTCCACTCCTTTCCGTGCCGATAATGCACTTCCCCTATAGGAGTGGATTTCACTCTTTTTCGGAGTGGGTAAAAGAAATAAAAGAAAACAATATACGTCCTACACTCTTAAAACGAGCGGATTTAACTCAGTCTGAGTTCATTTCCACTCCTTTCCAGTGCCGAAAATGCACTTCTCCTGTAGGAGTGGATTTCACTCTCTTGTTTTAAGAGTGTAGGTCTTGTTATTTAGGCTTAAAATAGACACGTCTATAATAGAAAATCTTTCTCCAAGCTCCGTTGGTCAACAAGCTACAGAGCATCATCCTTCAACGTCATTTCGTAGCGTGTGTTTTGTAAAAGGGATTTTTTGCGAGAATAATAACAGAGAAAAACAAGACTTTTGACGCAACAACTGCTTTTTGATGATACGAAAACATAGAAGAGATAGCTTTCCTTCGTTTATCTTAGTCCTGCATTACAAAAAACTTATCCCACATAAAATATATTATTTTAGTATAATGAAATCTATAAGAATATCGTTTAGAAAACCGTAATGGGATTGTTTCACTTCGTGAGTGGCAACAGGTTCCAGCGGTATGGTTTTCATTCGTGGTCTTTTTGCAATCACATTTCTCTTGATGATAATTTGATCAAATTATTTCAATGTAATAAAAAAACAAGTAGGTTTGTTACAGAATTTGTCACTTAAACCGCTTCCACACAACATTGCTCAACAGGTAAAAAGGCGCCAAACACAGCATTAATTCTATATTAAACATTTACATGCTAAATTTGGCTAGTTTCATTTATTTTATTTCGAAAATTCAATAATTATTACTTATCGTTTGCGGAAATTAATTTATATTTCAAAGAATAAATATGTAATATTCCTCGCTTTTAAATAGAATGAAAATATTTCGTATCAACGTACAAAGAATCTCGTAGTGAACTATATTTGACGTCATTTCAAACGGATTTTTTTTCTTCGTTTATCTTAGAAAAAGCTATCCCATAATAATATTTTATTTCAGTCGAATAAAATCTATAAGATTTTTTTTAAAGTGTTAAAGCTTTTTGGTTAAGCCTAGTAGCTGAAATATAAGGCACTTGGTATTTTTTTTCAAATATAAAATAGTTAAATATTTTAATATTATATCGCCGGTCAAATGGCAAAACCACGAATGTGTAAAAGCATAGAAATAGAAAACTGGATACTGTGAAGACAACAGTTTTCAAAAACCGCCAGTCCCTAGAAATCACACGTTCGTGGTTTTGTCATTAGACCACCGATATGAAGAGTACAGGGGAAAATCCCCTTCATCGACTGGGAATCTGTCTGTATTGAGGTCTGCTTGGCTAGCAGTGGCGATCTGAAACTTGATTCTCCCTTGGTTCTTCTTCCGCGGTTCAAGTGTCAGACTACTGTCTGGTGTGAATCTCGATCATAGTGATAGTAAAAAACCCGTGCTCCGCGTGATAAGAACCAAGGCAAAACTAGTTAAGTAACACCAGTTTAGGTGATGACGATGCTATCTTCGCCAAGCAGACCGGATACAGACAGATTCCCAGTCGATGAAGGGGTCATTCCCCTGCTCCCCCATTCATATACTTTCATAATGTTTAAACAGTTAAAAAGCAGCTAAAACCATATTTTAATAAAATATCTCTCGCTTATTAAGAAAATCGTTAATAGAGGGAAAATATAAAACTAAAGGCACATTAATCCATTAGCGACGATTGGTAAGAAAAATTTGCCAAGCTAAAATGAGCTTTATGCTAAAGTTTGTCCAATAAACAAAATACAAGATAAATGAAGACCCAAATCCTGAACAATTTATGTAGGACGAATTAGGTTACATGAAAAACTAATTTAAAAAAAGTTAGTGAACTTTTTTTATTTGGTAAGAAAGATGTTACTGGTATTCACAAATGAAGAGTACAGTGGAAGAACCGCTTAATTTTGTAGAAAACTTTCCTCATCAGGCCTCTTTGGCGATGAAAGCGAGTCATCGCCTAAACTGGTGTGAGGAAATCGGTTACTCACTTTTTTTTCTCTCGCGGTAACCCTGATTTACGCGAGAGATCAGCGGACGCGAGTCACACGTTTGTACCGCGAAAGAAGAACCGAAAGGTAAACCGGTTTCCTGCCGCCAATGTCCGCCAAGCAGGTACAATTACGGGACTACTCCTGATAAATTAAGCGGTTCTTCCCCTATACTCTTCAAATGTAAATGTGCCAAGAATAGGTTAAGTTATCCTTCGGCAAACAACGCGTCAACTTATTTACTTTCTGATGCATTAGTTAAAAAGTTATTCATCATTATCCAACGTGCCCCCCCCCCCTCCCCTACATAATGTACAGAAATAATTAAAACCCATTTAATTGTTAGTAAAACTATGTAGTTAAAAGTTAATAATATAATGAACTGTAAATACAACAATAAAATAATAAGATCTGAATTTTTTTTCTTGTAGATTAGTTTTTGTAAAGCGGGTTTAAAAATCTCCTAATCTTACTACCTCTATGCTCATACCCTTGCCTGAAGTTTCTTTGAGTGCTGAACCTTTTGGATCTTTTTTGTAGATGGTTTTTTTTTTGGAAATCATAACAGGTTAAAAAATTTCCGAATAGGCCTCATCATATTCTACCCCTTCGGTTAAGTTTAAGAAATATTTACACATTTATAGATCCTTATACCTTGCCTGGAGTTTGTTTTAAATTTAAAACCGGGTTTATAAAGCTAGTATTAAATAGTTAAAGTTGTTACAAATGAACTCATCCTAGTTCAGCCAACTAGAAAATACGGCTTGAAAAATAAAAAGTTGAAGTGTTTTTTTTAGATTAAAGTGGGTTTAAAAATTTCCGAATATAATTTAATTCCCTTTGGCTACATTTGGTTAAGGGTTTTAAGGGAATATTTAAACATTTATCTCCTATCAACAAAAGCCTAACAAACAACAAAATAAGGTTTATGCTTATCTATCTCTTTCCTTTCCTCAAGTTTTTTTTTAAATGAGTTTTGAACCTTTTTGTTCATATGAACTTTTTTTGTTATATCTGGTTTAAAAAAAATTTCGGGATCGACTTTAATGTCTCCCCCCTCGGTCAAGTTTTAGAATATTTACACATTTAGCTTCGTATACCTTTGCTAGGAGAGTTTGTTTATGACAAGTCGGTAATTACATGTTCGATTTGGGGATAATCGGGCGAATTTGGGGAGGGGGGGGGGGGAGTATGCTAATGATTACACTCATTAGCAGCAAGGACTGAAACTGCCGTGGGCAGGTAAACGGCAGTAACTACGACAATGAGTAAGTCCATTTCTGCTCTGAAATAACCAGTCTTTCAGTGTGCTTTCTCGTAGGTTAGATTTATAGAGTGCTTGCAAATATGGGTCCAAGTCTTAAGTTTAGATACTGCAGATTACCCCTACAAATAGGGATTGTTAGAGGTTCAGAATCGGATGCATGTTTATGAGTGCCAAAATAAGACCCCAAGCGCAACATTTTTTGGAAGTTGA
The DNA here is from genome assembly GCA_019343175.1 of Oedothorax gibbosus. NCBI lineage: Eukaryota > Metazoa > Arthropoda > Arachnida > Araneae > Linyphiidae > Oedothorax > Oedothorax gibbosus. Next base: position 41,404,262 of record CM033272.1, on the reverse strand, counting down.
CAATAAATGATAGCTCTTTAATTTTAACTACACTGCTCAGAACAATTAGGGGAATGCATGGTTCAAACCCTTTCACCCCCAATGACTCCATTTGGAATCATCAGCTTGAGATTTTTTTCTCACTAAGTTGAGATCGCGATTATTTATCGTTAGATGGAAGAATCCTGTCTTTTGTAGAATTAAATACTGTTTGCTTGTATAGACACAGAATGTCTATTTAGAATTGGTGGTGAACGTTCTCGATGTACAATAAATATTAAAAAAAATTAATTAAATATTCGAGCAAATTAGATTAATCGCATTTTAGTCACTTTCCCAACAAGTGAAGCAGAGATTTCAATATGTTTTTGTATACACTGTTAAATATTTTGTGTTGGGTTTCACCGTGATATTCGTTGGTTTCACCATGATATTGGTTCCTAGTAGCTGCAACGGCTGAGTGGTGAAATGTTTCACCTTTTTTTTCGGTGATTGGTTGAACCATTTTTCTGCATTTGGAAACAAAAACATGAGAAATGGTTCAACCGAATACCAAAAATATGGTGGAACGTTTCCCCATTCAGCCGTTGCAGCTACTAGGAACCAATATCATGGTGAAACCAACGAATATCACGGTGAAACCCAAAAGACTGAGTTAAAACCGCTCGTTTTAAGAGTGTAGGACGCAGATTGTTTTCTTTTATTTCTTTTACCCACTCCGAAAAAGAGTGAAATCCACTCCTATAGGGGAAGTGCATTTTCGGCACCGGAAAGGAGTGGAAATTAACTCAGACTGAGTTAAAACCGCTCGTTTGTTTTAAGAGTGTACATAAAGTGCGATATTATATTTTCAAAAATAGATTTTCCCCTTCTCGGTAGTATCGTAGTTTATGTCCCGATATATTTCGGTTGTAGAGCACTCTTCGAACCGTCAAATGACTTCCAAAGACTGTGAAAGTGCTCCTTGAATGGGGCACGGATCGTAGAAAGTCCAATCCCATTGAAGGGGGAATGGGCGCGCTGGACCGCGGGTCTCCAAACTCAAGTGCCTCAGTGTTAATCCAATGGCGAAAAAACTATTTTCTCAGACTATTTTCTCAAAACTATTTTTCGAGCAGACGATAAATAATATTAAGTTATTTGTGAAAGAATATTAAGGAAAATAGTTGATTTTGGCTTTTAGAAGTTTAAATTATACGCAGCTGGATGCTGTGTTTAGCGATTTTTTTTCTAATGTGTGTAAATCTAGTGTCGAAACGATTGTTGATGATATTTACTGTTAAGAACCTAGTTGTTTCCCGATTAGAATTTCAGTAAGTATTTAAGTAACAGGAAAGTAGGCTATTTTAGTTCTTTAAGAACTTCTTGTTACAAACTCTTTTTATAATGTAATTGGTTGGGCGAGCGACATTGTACGCAGCGTCGGACAATTGGGTAGTACATATTAATGTGCAATTCCTCTACACCGGGTATTGCTCGGGACCGAACCTGTGGCCTTTCTCATTGAAGGCAAGCGCCTGACCGACTAGCCCCAGCCCTTGGTGGTTGGTTGGTTGGTAGACATATATATTCAGGTTTGTGTGCTTTGGTGGTTGGTACCAGCCTTGTAGGTTGTGTTAGACTGAGCGCTTCCGGCTGTCAAGCCTCCAAGGAGCTTTAGAACAACCAATTAAGCCTCGTAATTTAGAATCGAGGTCAAGTAGGGAGGTCGACACCTGAGCTGGTACCCAGCTGGACCTTAAACGACATCGTGCGCTAACGCCGTCGGGACTTTGAACTCCACAGACAGAAAAGAGCACGTTAGTCGCAGTGTACTTAGGGAACCCGGTAATTAGTTAACTTAATTAAGTTGATTTTATTTTAATTTCCCCCCCAGCAAATATCCGCCTATAGAATGTGGCCGCGTTGGACCCTATGCGAGAGGCCGATGTTCTGACCAGGGCCGGATTTCTAAATGGGCTAAGTAGGCTGTAGCCTAGAGTGGCAAATATTTTGGGGCGGCAAATTTTACGACCCATTAAAGCAGCATTCGGCATAAAAATATTATTATAAAGATACGAATATTTTTAAGAAAGAAAACAAATAATTTACATTAATGCGTGAACCGTAAACGTATATATAGTACCAATACTTCGTAGCAAACATGGTCGCTGCGAGGGAAAGTGCACCCCCTCCTCCCGGATTTCGAAGTTGAAAGACAAATAGTCGAACAGTTAAAAAAAAACCCCACCTATTTCGCTTTCGATTTAGTGTGTAAAGGTACATAGATGATTCGAATATGTGTGGATTTATTTTAAACGGCACATACCACCCTATTTTGCAGCTAACCAGCTACCCTTCCCCGAAGGGGGAGAATATTGTGACAGGGGCGGCAAATCAATCGTAGCCTACAGGCGGCAAATCTTTAAATCCGGCCCTGCGACTGGGATAAGGAAGCCCCGTTTCTGAGACTATTATTGCCGAAATATCGAAAGATAAAAGCGCTCTTCAAAACTATCAAATTACTACCAAAAAGACTATCTCTCAATGCGACACGGGTCACTTGAAAAGTCTCCGCCTTCCCCCAAACCGAGCGTAAAATGGAAGAGAGGCCTCTCCCTTCCACCTTGCGGAAAAGACTACGATAGCTTTGCTTGCTGAGATAGATGCTTTAAAAGAGGGTTATTTTTGAAGAGGGGTTGATCTTTGTTCCCGCTTTAGACTTTCATGATACGGGTTGCTGGGGAGCCCAGTCGGTTAGGCATTCGCCTAGCATGCGGAAGGTCCCAGGTTCGAGTCCGGGCATCGCCAAAATAACTGCCGACCTATAAAGGATTTGGGCAGCCACAAAAAGAAATACGAATACCCCGTGTAAAGGGAGTGCACGTTAAATATCCTTCAAAGTCCTAACGCTTGCGTACGATGTCGCCCTTAACGGTTGCGTTGGGTGCCTGCCTACTCGGGTGTCGGCCCGTCACTTGATTGTGGTTCTGAAATACGACGCAGGTCGCCAATAGCCCTCGTGCAGCTCTAGTGCGACGATAATTCAAACTAAACAATCTCTCAATGCGACACGGGTCACATGAAAGTCGTCCGCTTTCCCCCAAACCGAGCGTAAAATGGAAGAGAGGCCTCTCTCCTCCACCTTGCGGAAAAGACTACGATAGCTTTGCTTGCTGAGATAGATGCTTTAAAAGAGGGTTATTTTTGAAGATGGGTTGATCTTTGTTCCCGCTTTACACTTTCGGGATGAGAAATACCAGCCTGGTTTCAGTGGATGACTCGAACGGGGTGGAGCTCGGTTTGTTTGTGTAGACAGGGTTTGACGTAGCTGTGACGTCAACATAGGAGTGACACACTCTCAGAAATAATACTCCTCATTCGTTAAGGATTATTTCGTCAAACTATCACGTGACTTTTAAGTAAACGCGAATCCTCACCTTAACGATCGTGATTTGACGATTCTGTATCTTGATTTTGAGGAAACTGATTATTGTACTCACAACGTTGCATTCTGGGATTGGAACTTAGCGGTTTCTTTGAATGCAACCAATCATCGAAACATCGGGGCCGGGTGGCCTAGTGGACTTGATCGCAGCCCATTAAGCTAACAGTCTGCGCACTGTACCGGGTACCAAACTCTCAAATCAAGAATAACAATCCTCAACTTAAGGAAACTAGAATGACGAAATATTTCTTTAGATAAGACGAAATTCGAATCCTCACAAAAATGACGAATCAAATTTCCTCTCTTTGAGGAAAGGAAAAACTCGGAGCATTTGCCAGTTAACGGCATCGTCAAAATTACGGAAAATTTCGTCGTTTTTGAGTATTCGTTTCTGAGAGTGCAGTTTTAATTTGGACGAATTAGCTGCCGTTGCCGGGTGGTTTGCTTGTGGGGTATAAGACAAGGTTTGACGTAGCTTTGAGGACACCGTAAGGACGGATATTAAAGTCACATGAAATAGTTAAACGTTTTGTCGAATTCATAACTACCTTTACTTACCTAAAAGACTGCTATAGTTTGCTGCTGATAATGGTTAAATCCTAGTTTCGGTATACGGCGTCTTTTTCGGAACGTTGGCGAGAAAAAAAAGGCGTTAAATAATTCCAATATGGCAACAGTTGTTTGACTTCGCGGTTTCCGAGCAGCATCGTCCAATCACGCGTCACTATGCGATGTTTTGCAAGAAATAAAGAAGTTTGACGAGAAATAAAAAGTCGCCGTATACCGAAACTATAAAAAAAAATAAAGAATATATATATATAGGAATTAACTAGGAATTATTTAGAGGGTTACTATTGCAGACGAGTTGCTTGTTCCCGCTTAACACTTTCGCGATGAGAAATAGCAACCTGGTCAGTAATAGGCAAATAGCAACCAGGGATTGGAAAGTTACTTTAAAAAAGTAACTCTGTTACAGTTACTTAATAAAAAAAGAAACTCTGTTACCGTTACAGTTACTTAATATGAAAAGTAACACGTTACAGTTACTTAGTACGAAAAGTAACGATTCACAGTTACTTTTTGAAATTTCAAGTTATGAGAAAAATTGTAATTTAGCCATCTTACCATTTTTCAAAGAAAATCATTATTAACGAAACAATTTCACAACTCTGGCTGCCGTTAGCAGCCAAAGTGGACAATGCTAGTTTGCTTTTTCCCTCCCAAGAAAAGCTCAGATTTCGGGAATGCGAAATGTTCCCTTCTCTCTTAGGAGTGGAATTTATAAATAAGCATCAGACATGCAGCCTTCGGAAAGTAACGGAAAAGTAACGCAATTTTTCGTTACTTCGTTACCGCTAAAAGTAACTAAGTTACAGTTACAGTTACTTTCTGAAAAATGTAACGGCGTTACCCGACGTTACCTAAAAAAAGTAACTGTTACAAGTAACGCGTTACTCCAATCCCTGGGTTTAACCCATCAACGACGGCTTTGTAACATCTTCATTTCCGTTCATTTCATTCTGTCCCCAAAAACGTTCCATTTTAAGTTTTTAAGAATTCGATTGTCGTGTCACTTAATTTATCCGATATAGATTGTTAGGGCGCTTTTTCATTGAACGACACGACACCGATAAATCGTACACTATCGCTTGGGACGGCATACGATATTATCGTATCGTCTAGGTAGTCGCTTTTTCACTGCACCGATATCGTTCACTGAAACGGGCCGATTTCCGCTCATTTTCGTGTTCGTCTTTCTCCGTGAGCAGACGCATTTAAAAAATGGCTCGTCACAATAAACTACATTATCATCAATTGCGCCTCTTATATTTACTTTATTTAAGAAGGAAAAGACGAGGTATTACAAAACGCTTCTGGGTTCACGATATTTTAAAAGCAAGGCATTCTGAAGGGGATTTTCACGTACTATTTGAAAGGCTACATAAAGATCCTGCAAAATTCTTCAATTATTTTAGAATGAGCGTGGAAACTTTCGATTGAACTTTCTAACATGACGTTAAAAAATAAATTTTTAATTACAAGCTGAAATCAGTTTTTAAAAAAAATACAACCTTATTAAAACAGTTGCTAGTTAATTGTAAAAAAATTAAGAATTTTATATAAAAAAACATGCAATTTTTAAAAACTATTTAAAAACTAATTTTGTTAACTAGGTCATAGATTTCAGCACCATTTTATTTACTTTCCGTCATGTCTAGCCTCAACTAATTCGCAAAGAGACACAATATCAAATTTAAGAGCCATTTTTACGAAGTTTTCAAAGAACGAAGTTTTCAAACAACAACAAACAGAAAATGTCGCCACGATTAAGAAGGATTCGTGCGTACCCACGATATAACGTGGCGATAACCGATATCGCCCGATTAGGAACGGCATAATCGTTATCGTATCGGCTAGTGAAAAGCGTCCCGGCTTCGCGTGTGTGTTTTGCGTTCCACGATATCGTGTTACTGAAATCGTATACGATTTGTCGGTGTCGTGTCGGTCAATGAAAAAGCGCCCTTAAGGTCAATGTTTTTCATTTGTCCTTTATTCTGTTTATTTAAGGGGGAATGGGCGCGCGCTGGACCGCGGGTCTCCAAACTCAAGTGCCTCAGTGTTAATCCGATGGGAAAAAACTATTCTCTGCCACATTTCCCCGGCTGTATTGGATATTTTTACAAACGGTTTTTTTATATATAATAATAAAAATGAAGTTTTGTGTGTGTGTTTGTTTGTGGGTATGTCTCTTATAGACTCATAAACTAGACATTTGTTTGAGTCGTAACTTAGCACAAATGTGTAGTTCATACTTAGATTATGATTTTTGAACTTTCAGAGCTCAAAATGTTCTATTTTTAGAGAAAATTCGAATATTCTGAAAAAAATACACCACTTTCGCTCAAATCCGATCATTTTTTTACTTTGCTGATGCCATCTACTGAAAAAATTAAATAAAACTTTTAACGAAAATATTTAAAATTGAAAATGTTTATTTTATTCCGTTGCCATTACCTTTAGAAACTAAATTCATTATTTGAAAAATAATTGACATGTTTCAAGTGACGTAATTCCGTCAAGTCTCCATTCTAGGATTTTATTGTGGGTTTAGGTGATGGATTTCTTCATTGATGGTTCTGTTGATTGCAAAAATGTGCATATTTAAGCTACTTCCGCGAATTATAACTATGATGGTTGTTCAAGGCCATCGTACTAGAGCTACATTTTAGGGTTTTGTTTTCGTTTTTTTTCCGCCAAATACGTTGCCAAACTCGCCAAATTCTTACCTAAACGCGCCAAATAATATATATATTTTTAATTTATAAGCTGGTTTGTTGTTTGAAAGCCATTGTGGTAGATCTGTTGTTTGTAACTATATCTCTTTTCTCGCCAAATTCTTTCCAAAAACGCGTTCAAGGCCATCGTACTAGAGCTACATATTAGGGTTTGGTTTTCACTTTTTCGCCAAATGTTTTGCCATACTCGCCAAATTCTTACCTGAACGCGCCAAATAATATTTATTAAAAAAAATTATAAGCTGGTTTGTTTTTCGAAGGCCATTGTGGTAGAGCTGTATAATAAGAGTGTTTAGCTATATCTCTTTTCTCGCCAAATTCTTTCCAAAAACGCGCCAAATGAGCTAAATGGTTTTATGTTTATGATGAAAATTACGATGACTTTTATGAGTGCATTTATAGCTTATTTTTATATTTTGGAATTTTAAGGTAATGTAAGTAACAGTATTTTATTCTTTATAACGAGCGGGAATAATAACATAAGTTTATTATCCTATAATGGATTAAATTGTACATATACTTGGATCAATTAAAACGTTTTTTTAGTCCGTGCGAAGTACGGGTATTTATTTGCTAGTATATAATAAATGTAGATAACTTACAGGTCTCTATCATCCCACTTTTTGAAATTGCTTCGAATATTTTGTGTAAAATCATTTATTGAAAATTAAATAAAATATTCGAACCCATTTCAAAAAGTGGGAAACTCGGGACCTGTAAGTCAGCTACATTTATCACATAAGAAATCCGCTGAAAATATTCAATACAGCCGGAGAAATGTGGCAGAGAAAATAGTTTTTTCTCCATCGGATTAACACTGATGCACTTTACTTTGGAGACCCCAGCGCGCCCATTCCCCCTTAACAGAAAGTTTGCGTGGCAATTTTTCTTGTCTTTATTTTTAGCCTACTTTTCTTTTTTTTAATTCGAAAGAATTAAAAAAATGAAAAAGTAGGTATTGACATGCGGTCGATGTCCGTCCGTCTGTCTGTCTGTCCGTACCCCCCTTCCAAAATCGGTTCTATCCATCGGATCTTAAAAATTCTTTTTTTGTTAGAAAGCTATGACCTCAGATACCCAACTTTCATACTTTTTGTCCGTCTGTCTGTACGTCCGGACGGACATAAATCTACTATCTGTCGGCGAATTTCCCATTGAATTAGCATTGAAATTCAATTTTGAGTCATTTAAATCACTGTTGCCAAATCAACAATGGCATGAGAAACTTTATTTATTTAAACATATTTGAAGCAAAATAATATTTTCATGAATCAGTTTGGAATGACGTCATAAAATGTAGCACAATTTGATTCTTTGATTATTCATTAATTATCTACCAAGAAAGCGGCAAGGCATACTTTTGCATGCAATTATGCTTAGTTTTAATTTACATTTCTTATTTTTTAATGCAGTTCGGAGTAGTTTCATTATACTTTTGTTATTAATAAATATTTAATTATTCTTCGAACTACAAATAAATCACGAGCAGATGATAAATAATATTTAATTAATTTGCGAAAGAATATTAAGGAAAATAGTTGATTTTGGATTTTATAATTTTAAATTATAGCTGGGTGATTTGTTTCAATTTTTTTTCTAATGTGTATAAATCTAGTGTAGAAACGGCTGTTGATGATATTTACTTTAGGAACCTAGTTTTTTTTCCCGATTAGAACTTCAGTAAGTGTTTAAGTAACAGGAAAGTAGGCTATTTTAGTTCTTTATGAACTTCTTGTTTTCTTTTAATGAGTTAATTTTAGTCGCATGGAACGTTTTGTCTAATTTATTTCCCCCCAAAAAAAATATGACACTGGGGTAATTTGCGATTTCGACCAATTTTCGCCAAATATTATCACCTGGCAATAATATATATGGTTTTTGTATTTAATAAATTTATTGTGTTTATATTGTTTATTTTAAAAATTTTAATGTTTGATTTAAAAAAAATCACGCCAAAGGATTTGGCGAGCGTTGACCGCGTTGACTGGTAGACTGAATGATCCTAAAGTACTGGAGTTTGTGAAAAAAAACCTACTAAAAAACTAAGACTACTAAATAGCAAACTATTTTCTGATTTTCATCTATTTTGCTGATGTATTTTATTTTTAAGTTCTATATCTTTTCAGGAACAAAATAATTCTATGATTTTTTTTTCTTTTAAAATATATTTTATAAAATGACACAGAATGTCTATTTAGAATTGGTGGTGAACGTTCTCGATGTACAATAAATATTTTAAAAAAAATAATTAAATATTCGAGCAAATTAGGTTAATCGCATTTTAGTCACTTTCCCCCAACAAGTGAAGCAGAGATTTCTATATTTTTTTGTATACACTGTTAAATATTTTGTGTTAGGTTTCACCGTGATATTCGTTGGTTTCACCATGATATTGCAGTTCCTAGTAGCTGCAACGGCTGAGTGGTGAAATGTTTCACCTTTTTCGGTGTTAGCTTGAACCATTTTTCTGTATTTGGAAACAAAAACCTGAGAAATGGTTCAACCTAATACCAAAAATATGGTGGAACGTTTCACCATTCAGCCGTTGCCGTTACTAGGAACCAATATCATGGTGAAACCAAGCACAAAATTTTTAACAGTGTATTGTATATTGAAGTACCACAACAAGTAAGGAAGAACACCTTGGTTTCTTGTTTCACATCAAAGTGGATAAGAGTGCCCGTAAATCTCCAAACTGCTTTCTGTCAAAGGGAGGAGAAGTGTTATTTTTAATGGCTAAGGAAGGGAAGAGAATATCGGAGTTTCTTCTGGATTTATAATCTTTGAATTTTGACTCATCCATAGATTTAAGCGCTTTTGTTGTTGTGTTAAAGCCTTCGTAACCATATATAGAAAGCGTTTGAAGGTCACCAAGTCAAACAGTAACTCAGAATTAACTTATTTTTAAGAAGAGTACAGGAGAAAAACCTCTTCATTGCATAGAAATCTGTATGCATCAGGCCTCTATGGCGACGGTAGCGAGTCATCACCTAAACTGGTGTGAAGAAACGAGTTTTGCCTTGGTTCTTATCCCGCGGTGCACGGGTTTACTATCTCTGTGACCGAGATTCACGCCATACAATAGTCTGCTGCTTGAACCGCGGACGAAGAACCAAGGGAGAAACCTGTTTCTGCTCGCCAATGTCCACCAGGCAGACCCTGTCGATGAAGTGGTTTTTCCCCTGTACTCTTCAAATGTTAGTGTTGATGTACTTGCAGCAAGTAAGAAATACCGCTTTGGTTTCTTGTTTCACATCAATGTGGGTGCCCGTAAATCTCCAGACTGCTTTCTGTCATAAGCGGTGGAGGAGAGTTATTTTTAATGGATATACGGAAGGGAGGAGAATAGCTGAATTTTTACTTTTGCGTGCTGCTGGAATTGCAGTCTTTGAATTTCGACTCATCGTGCAGTCATCCATAGATGATCTGAACTTCCTGTTTATACTTATCAAAAACTTAATTTTTTTTTAATGTAACTAATATTTAAACGGTTTTCTTATCTCTCGATATTAAAAAAAGTAAGCCCTTTTAAAGTGTCAGCAACCATAACAGGATGAAATATTGATGTTACAAGTCCAAAATTTTTCTGGAAGGTATGTCTCCCTTATGCCTCAATGGCTTTTTTCAAATTTCCAATTAGTTTTTTTTTAATTAAAAATTATAATAAGTTTGACGAAATCGAAATCGTGGTTCCTTTTTATGTAACAGGGTGAAAAGATCAGAAATGCGTGATTTTGTTACGTTCAGTTGTACGGAGTTTTCTTTCGTGATTCCGGAATTGTCTCTAAAATTTGACTCATCGCGCCTTTGTCTATAGCTTTAAGCAGCATTTATTGTTTTGTTGTGTTACAGGAATTTGCATCAACAAACACTCATATGATCTTTTTGGTTTTGTAAATTCTGGCTATGTAAGCATTGTTTGAACACACTTGGGTTGTTTTTAAAGGCGGGTGAAAGGAGCTATCCGTCACAAAAAATAAAATAAAAACCTTGACAAATATCTTACCAAAGTCGCCTTAAAAATGAGTTGGGTGCCTACTCAGGTGTCGGCTCGTCTCTTGACTGTGGTTCTAAATTACGTGTTACGATGATTATTCAATCTAGCCGTAGACAAACAGTTCGTTCTCAAATATACCATCTTCAAATAAATGTAAAAAAAATCCATTGAAAAATCTAGCCCCCCTAAATTTATAGGTCGTAAAATACTATAAAATCGCCGTTACATATTTAACGAGCTAAACCCCTTATGTAAATTCGGCTGTGTAAGACATAAAGCATTGATTGAACATGCTTGGGCTTTTTTTAAATAAGGGATTGTGAAAGAATCTATAATAATAAAAGAAATAGTCTGTCTGTTTGTCTGTGGATCGTGAAGACCTACTTATACCAAAGAGTTCTATAGTAGGGTAGAGACTGAACCTACCAACCGCATCATGGACCAACACGGAGACAATATAGGGTGGCATGTAGGGCCGATGGCCGATGTTTGGATCGCCGGCTCTAAAGCTAGCAGTTCCGAGAATGTTAAAAATACCATGGGATTCGATTCTCCCCTTCCCCTGATGTATTTCCTTTCTCATATAAATCCTAAATTATGACATTGGCTCTACTAGGCTCATAGTGATCCTGGCTTGCCGATGGCAGCTCAGTACGAGTCGTTCCTCTACCCTACTATAGAACCTTTGACTTATACTTCTCGAAAAAAATTCGAAATTTTTAATATAGATTCCCTGTAATACCTACGTGTGCACCTGAGGCTTAGTTTTTTCATATTTGATTACGATTTTTTAATTAATATAATTATTTACAAAATACGTCTTCCACCTCAAAGTGAGGTACCGAAACTGGGGCTTGAAACACATGGACCGGGCCGAAACAGGGGCTTGACGTCATCCGTAGATAAACATGAAAATCCAGTAAGAAGAGCCGTTAAAATATTAACACGAATTCGATTTCTACTTTTAATTTTCAATTTGAAAGAAACTTTAGCGCGAGCAAAAATCAAGTATAAACACGAAAAATCAAGATAATTTAATTTGTAGGATTGCTATTTGACTATCATTTTATTTCATTTATTGATTGTAGAATGATTACCACATTTGGGCTGTTAAATTTTAAATATTTCCAAAAGTCGCCAATGAACACACCGACCATTTTATTATAGCTGTGCAAGAGCAAATAACCGTTATTAAAGGTTAACACAGGGATTGGAAAGTTACTTTTAAAAAGTAACTCAGTTACAGTTACTTCATATGAAAAGTAACGCGTTACAGTTACTTTTAAAAAATGTAACGAATCACAGTTACTTTTCGAAATTTCAAGTTATAAGAAAAATGGAAATTTAGCCATCTTACCATTTTTCAAAGAGAACCACGATAAACGAAACATATGCTCAAACAAAACACTGAAATTATAATTAATAAACATTTTTTTATATTTGATTTTAATCTTTTACCCTGATAAGAGTCCATCTGTAAACACTCGGGTAGGTACTGACAGAAATAGGGGTACCTCAAGAATGAATGTGAAATCTCTGTCTCCTCCCTCCACACCCTCTTCTAGAGGAAGGACTTGGTCATTGTTGTAGAACCCATTTTGGCTGGGGGACACAAAGGAGTTTGGACTGAGAGATCCAACCTGCTTGGCAGTTAGCGTGATTTATTTGAAAACCCTTCTTTTCCGTAGATGCCTGTAATTGTGCGGGGCTTATAATGTGATACTTAGAAAGGTAAACAGACAAGGAAAAACATTCGTACTGTTACAATTCTGTCTGAAAGCCGCCGTCACGCCTTTAGCAGCCAAAGTGGATAATTCTATTATATTCTTTACTTTTACCATCCCAAGAAAAGCTCTTATTTCGGGAATGCGAAATGTTTCATTCTCTCTCTCTCTCTCTTAGGAGTGGAATTTTAAAATTGGCATCAGATAGCCTTCGTAAAGTAACGGAAAAGTAACGACATTTTTCGTTACTTCGTTACCGCTAAAAGTAACTAAGTTACAGTTACTTTCTGAAAAATGTAACGGCGTTATACGGCGTTACTCAAAAAAGTAACTGTTACAAGTAGCGGCGTTACAAGTAGCGGCGTTACAAGTAACGCGTTACTCCAATCCCTGGTTAACCCGTACGACGCCGGGTTTATAAAGCTAGTCTGTCATAAAACCAATCGTAAAAAATAAAAACCTTGCCAAATCTTACCAAAGTCGCCTTAAAAGTGAGTTGGGTGCCTACTCAGGTGTCGGCTCGTCTCTTGACTGTGGTTCTAAATGACGACTCCCGTTGACAATAGCACTCGTGTAGCTCTAGTGCGACGATAATTATTCAACCAAATATAGCTGTAGACAAACAATTCGTTCTCTAATACCATCCTCAAATAAATTATAAAAAAAATGTACAAGAAAAAGCACTACCCCCCCCACAATTTATAGGTCACAAAATGCTATAAAATTTCCATTTAACCAGCTAAACCCCTTATGTAAATTCTGGCTATGTAAGCATTGTTTGAATACACTTGAGTTGCTTTATAGGCGAGTGGAAGAAGTTGTTATAAAAACAAGACCTTAAAAAACCTCCCCTCTAAATCCGTTCTCATCTCAGCGGGTTCAGAGAAAAGTGAAGTTTATTTTACCTAAACAATTCGAGGGGAAGAAAAAATAGTAAATTCAACAGATTTTGATATTTTTGACCTGTTCGAAGAAACTGACTGTTGCGAGGCATGCGGACCCATGTTAAAAAAAACACACTTTTTTGGAATCAGCGCCCTCCGCAACGTAGAGATTTAAGAAGAATATGGAGATGCAACCGGTCCAAAAACCAATACAAAAACTGGTTCGCCCAAGAAGCCATCGATCGCTTTGTATATAGTAAAGCCCAAACAAACGCTTTTGGCGAACTATTTGGCGCGATTCCGTATAGGTTAGTTTGAATTATCGGCGCACCAGAGCTACATGAGGGCTATTGGCGGCGGGCGTCATAGTTAGGAACCACAGTCAAGTGACGAGCAAACACCTGAATAGGCAGGCACCCAACGCAACCATTAAGGGCGACATTGTACGTAGCGTTGGGACTTTGGATCGTATTTAACATGCACTCCCTTTGCACGGGGTATTATTCGTCCAACATTTTTTGCTTAATGGGCCGTTTATAGGTCGACAGTTAAGTCGGCGGTTAATTGGCCGGACCCGAACCTGGTACCTTCCCCATGAAAGGCGAACGCCTTAACCGACTGGTCTCTCCAGCTTATTGTATTCGAGACGCAAGAGGGATTGTCAGTCCCATAGAGCTAATGTATTAGTTTTGGAATCACAACTTCCGCAGAAGTATTGCTTTGCCATGTTAGCCCTTTTTCCCCAGGTATGGGAATCAACATAACAACAAAATGAAACACATTTGAAACCAAAATGTTATCTAGTTATTTAATTATATATTTTTGAAGTTTTAAAATGCCAAAAATATACAGCAGATGGCGACAACTATTTTTAAAACTTTAACATCCGTTATTAATTATAATGGATATTTCTTTTCAATTTTGTTTTAAATGGATGTTATGATGATTCAAATACCTGGTGAAAATGGGATAACATGGCAAACCAATTCTTTTGCAAAAGTTGTGATTTCAAAACTAAAGCATTGGCCGTATGGGACTGACAGTCCCTCTTAAATAAACATTGAAATTTGCACATAAGAATTTACTATTGCACAATGAATTGGGTCTATTTATTTTACGTTTGGTTGAACACTATTTTGGTTTAAGTGTCAGAGAAAAAGGTAGATGTAGTGAAGTTGAGGGGACTGGGGATCCCAGTCGATTAGGCATTCGCCTAGCATGCGGAAGGTCCCAGATTCGGGTCCGGGCATCGCCAAAATAACTGCTGACCTATAAACGTCCCGTGCAGCCAAAAAATGTCCGACGAATAATACCCCGTGTGGAGGGAGTGTACGTAAAATATCCTTCAAAGTCCTAACGCTGCGTACGATGTCTCCCTTAACGGTTGCGTTGGGTGCCTACTCAGGTGTCGGCTCGTCACCTGACTGTGGTTCTAAAATACGACGCCCGTCGCCAAAGGCCCTCGTGTAGCTCTAGTGCGACGATAATTAAAACTAAACTAAACCTAACGCTGCGTACGATATCGCCCTTAACGGTTGCGTTGGGTGCCTACTCAGGTGTCGGCTCGTCACCTGACTGTGGTTCTAAAATACGACGCCCGTCGCCAAAGGCCCTCGTGTAGCTCTAGTGCGAAGATAATTCAAACTAAACTAAATTGTAGTGGAGTAGAACTTGAGACTGAAGGCTGGTGGCACGCCCATAGATATAATAGTTAAAGTATTAGATTGGCATATCACGTGACCTCCAATGCTAACGACGGGACGCGTATGGAGGCCAAATAAGAGGTCAAAATGGACAGTGTTGCTGCCACTTTAAGGAGAAAAATACCATTTAATTCTAAAATTACAAAAACAAAATTCTTGAAAAGGATTTAAAGTCACTAAGAAGATTCCAAAATGCAGCTAGTATTTTTACGATATTTTTTTGTAATTTTAGAATTAAACGGTATTTCTTCGTAGTATTTTTCTCCTTAAAGTGGCGGCAACACTGGCCATTTTGCCCTCTTATTCTGGCCTCCATGCGCGTCCCGTCGCTAGCATTGGAGGTCACGTGATCTGCCAATCTAATACTTTAACTACAGGGTGGCGCAAATAAAAGTGGCCCCAACGTCGAGATAAGAATACGACAGAAATGTTTCCAAGTCAAAAACCAATACAAAAACAGGTTGCTAACATGAAGCGATTGATCGCTTCAATATTAAGCCCAAACAAACGCTTGGCGACTTATTTGCCGGCAACTACGCTATGGTTGGAAAAGCTAGTTGAAATGAAATATAAACAAGGTTTGCAGAGCTGATCAAAAAAGTTCCCACTAGTGATTATTTCGGTTGTTATTTATCGTAAAGAATTGGACCTTTTTGTTTTTGTTAATGCAAAACATTCTAAATTGATTGCAAAACCCAGGATCTGGTGTTCAGACCCAATTCAGAACCAGTGACGCGTTTACCAATAGGCGTTAGAGGCGGGCGCCTGTGGCCCCAAGATTGCGAGGGCCCCCAAATTTCAAAATTAATAACAAATACCTAGACTTGCAACTGTTTTGCATACAAACATAATAATTGACCGACCGCCGAATTGTCGCTTTTTCGTGTCTCCTTTTACCGAACTATACAAGCGTGACGTCACGGATTTCGGGGAATTTCCAATTCTTTCAAATATTTATATACTGTCTGTCTACGGTTTGTTGGCCCCCGATTTGTTTGTAAACCAAAAAAAACCCCACTTTTATTGTAATAAAAATTACAAAATCTGTTTTTGACGGTAGATTTTAGACAATACAGATATCCATTTTTGTAAAATTCGGAGGCCGAGGGTCCCCAAATTCGGAGGCCGCCTATGGCCCCAACATTCATAAACGCGTCACTGTTCAGAACGTTTTTGAACTTGTTGACAGCAGATCCTGGCTGACGCCATTTCGTAACTGATCGTTGCCTAGTACTCTCTTTTGGCACTTTTACACATTTAAATTCTTGAACAAACAACTAGTCACATTTTTTTTCCATGAATTCGTTTTAATATACTTTTCTACAATGAACACTCTCTGCTGTACTGTGAGTTTCATCTTCAAATGTGAATTGATCAACTTACACTCACACAGTCGCAACTCACACTGACGCACTACGATCTGAACTGGCCAACAGTCCATGAGTAGCTCTAATGTGATGCTAATCCAATCCAACCAATGCAAAAACAGGTTTGTCAAGTGAAACCATTGCACGCTTGAATAATCTTTTATTTCCACTTGAAAGCTTTCAGGCGGATTCAAGAGTTTTTCTCGCCAAGCATTTCAACGTATTCCTATTTCTAGACCGGGGCCGGTTTTATTTGCCTCACCCTGTATGATATCTATGGTGGCACGCCACAGTTGCTTGGCGACTTTCCGACCGCTTCACTTTGTTTCTCGCCAAACATCTTCTTCTGTAATCTATGGGAAGACCCTAAAAAAACAAACCCTGCCAAATCCGTTCCCATCTCAGCGGGTTCACAGAAAAGTGATAAGTTTATTTTACCTAGCCACAATAACAATTCGAAAGGGGAAAGAATCGGATAGAATATTGTTATTTTGGACTTGTTCTAATTGTGGTGTTATTACGTGCTCGTTAACAAGATATGTTTTATAATTGCGTGAAAAAAATCCGATTTTTACACTAATTTTAATATCAGACGCGTGCGAAAAGTTTTACTTTTTAGAAACAGTGATACAAAATTACTTTTTTTCACCCAAAAGCAGTGAAAAAAGTACTTTTTTTCACTCATTTCATAAGATGCCAACATTTCAAGTAAAATTTCTATTTCATAATCTTCATAAAATCCAGAAATTATTGATCTGCTTTATTTATAAATATTATGCGCGTGAATGTTATTATTTTATTTTTGAATCAGTATCCATGTTCAAATGTTTGACTTTAAACTAAAATGTAAGTTTGCCTTTTGTAGTTCCAGAGATTTATCGATGGCGATCTTCTTTACGTAATAAAATTAGCACGTGCATTTTTTTTGAACCAATGAGATATTTTTTTTCACGTAATTGTGAAAAATAGTGTATGAAACACGTGTGAAAAGTAACACTTTTTAAAACACGTGTCATTATTTCACTCGCTCGTGAAATAAAATCCACTAGTTTTAAAATGTGTTACTTTTCTCACTTGTTGCATAAAATAACTATTTATATTCACATGTGAAAATCAATCTTATTCTAATCAATAATCTTTTTTTCCCTCCTGACATTTAAATTTTTTATTCGTATGTGGAGTGCGTAATAAACTTGTTTGCGCATTTTTGTTCGTTGAGTAAGTTTTTACGAACCGGCAAATGAAAGTTACTTTACAGACGATTATTGAATTAAAAAAAAAAAGCGAGATTTCTATACACGAGGTTATAAAAATGATTAATATATACACAACCCCGAGGCTGTGCAGCCGAGTTCCAAGGTTCGTATGCCTCCTGAAATTCCTGAAAAACTCCTGAATTTCATTCTTATTTAAGGGCCGTTATAACTCCTGAAATTTGTATCATCTCCTGATAGTTTCCCCCCTCTCCTGAAAAAATTGAAAAAATAAATAATTTTTTTCATTTCTCAGTCGGTTTTCTCTAGTACTTTATCAGGATGTCTACCGGTTGAAAAAGCCATGAATTTAAAACAAAGGTCACGAAAATTTAAAACATCGCCAAAAAGGGAGATTTTTTCCCCCAAAAAAGGGGGTTGGCTTTTACACGGAAGCCTCAAATAAATTTTCCACAACATTTACACCCCTTGTTTCCTTCAATCTTGGTCTAAGTCACTAAACCAATACAATAATAAACACACATATTCAAATTTATTTCGCTATACCTCCTGAATTTACATCGCTGCAGTCCTAAAAAACTCCTTAGAAACTCCTGAATTTCAATATCTTAGAGTACAAACCCTGCGAGTTCCCTAGCTGTTGGTCTTACTAGAGCTACACTTGGACAGGCGTGGGTGAAGGCGCCTCATAATACCTTCACTGGTTCTGTTCTCGTTTTACCCAACCTATAAACAGTTGGGGCTGGGGAGCCCAGTCAGTTAGGTTCTGCACTGGCAATGCGAAAGGTCCCAGGTTTGTGCCCGGACATTCCCCAAATAACTGCCGACCGATAAACGCAACCCAAAAACCCGAGCTGTGCAGTCCAAAAATCCCGTCAACCCAGCTTATCCCTTACGCCAATCTATATATATATATAAAAGGCAAAGTCCTGACTGACTCATTCATTCATTCACTCGCGTATCAACGCCCAGCCCAAACTACTGGAGGTAGAGCTACCAAATTTTAGCAAAATATTCTTTTTATATCGTAGGCGCCATTTAAAAAGCGATTTTTCGAAATTCGAACCCGAATGGGTGTAGGAGTGCAAAACGTGAGCCTATTTCTCCATAGGAATAGCATTATGCATTGTGTTTTTATTCAATTTTTCTATTTTAGCTTCCACACTACGTTTATAACGTAAAAAGTGGAAGGTTTTATAATCGTTCAGTCCGTCCGTCTGTCTGTCTGTCACCCACTTTCACAGAAAGAACCACAAGTCCCACAGACAAGTGGGATACGTCATTTTGAAGCAAAAAATCAGATTAGGCTACATTCCAAATTTCATTAAAAAATTTAAACTAGAAGCTTATTTAAAATTTAAATAACTAAAAATTTAATATACATTGAAATAACATGCAAATTCCATTTTTATTCAATATTTTCACTGTTGCCATTTCGTTAAACGTACGAGAAACTTTTGTTAAAATAAAAATACACTTTTGGAAAAATATTTATTTATGTGATATAATTCGGTTTGGATTGTTGTATTATCACAATAGAGTTCTTTTAATGGTTCTATATATATGTATGTAGAAAGATGCATAGAGAATTCTAACTTAACATAAAAAAAATATGCTAAGTTTCGCTTTTATTTTTAAAGCATCAATTGTACAAATTATAAATTTTTTGAACTGTAAATTAATTTAACAAATTATAAATAAGTGAATTTTCGAAAGAAATGTAAATGGGAAATTGTGGCGACAAAAATATTTATTAAAAAAGATTACATCATTTCTTCGAACTTCAAACAAATTTAGCAAACGATAAAGTCTAATTATTAAATCTGAGAAAGAAGATTAATGAAAATAGTTAATTTTGGCGTTTAAAACTTTGAATTACAAATAGCTAAAGGCCCTGTTTTTATTAGAATTAAATCACATTTGCCATTCGCAACAATCGCTCGAGAAACTTTAATTCTTTTAGACAATAAATTAAAATAAATTTATTTTTGCGACATCGATCAGTTTGAAATGACGTCAAATATATTTCACTACGGAATCCTTGTATGGTGATATGAAATGTTTTCATTCTATTTAAAAGCGAGGAATATGACATATTTATTCTTTAAAATATAAATTAATTTTTGCAAACGATAAGTAATAATTATTGAATTTTCGAAATAAAATAAATGAAACTAGCCAAATTTAGCTTGTAAATGTTAAATATAGAATTAATGTTGTGTTTGGCGCGTTTTTTCCTGTTAAACACAAATATGTGGAAGCGAGTTAAGTGACAGATTCTGTTACAAACCTACTTGTTATTTTTAAAAATGAAATTCACCGCGAGGAAAATTAAGTAAGTGAATGCCCTCTAACTCATGGAAGGGCCTGGGTACAATCGGACAGGGAGAATCAGTATGGGAGGCAACCATTGGTATAAAATAAAAGTTTACATAAAAAAATCAGTGTTATTAAGGGTGTACCAGTGCAACGCCGGGTTTATGAAGCTAGTCATTCCATAAACGTATTATACGATAAGAAATGAACAATACACGGCGTCCCCAAGCAACTGCTTTGTAAGAATAGCTACATTCTCTTCTGACCTCAACGCTAAGCCTTCTCTGCGGGATAAGGCCATTCGTAATATTCTCCAATCGCCTTGCCCGGTCGTTTTCCGGAAATTGGAGGGAATGAATTTCGGTGGGGATCTCGAAACACACACCCCTAGCAGAATAAATGAAAGGAATTGGATAGTTGGGTGGATGGGTGTCTCACTAGAGCTACCCTTGCATCGGCGTGGATACCTTCAAAGGTCCTGTTCTCGTTTTAGCCTTCCTGTATAAACAGTTGAGGCCCAGTGGCTTAGTGGTAGTGCTTCGCATTGCCACGCCACAGGTCCGGGGATCGAATCCCGGATTGGGCGAGGTTGACCAACTTCATCCATAGAGTGGGTCGATAGAATGGGTACCAAGCATGATTGGGAACTAAACATTGGGGGTTCCGCGTGAGGCTGACCACCTTATCGAGACATATGCCTACCGCCCTAGGTCACGAAAGCTGAAATGGGCACGGCAGGCCTTGGCCCAGTAATGGGCTGTTGCGCCGAGGAGAGGAGTAAATATAAACAGTTGGGGAACCTAGTGGGTAAGGCCTTGCATGTGAAAAGTCCCAGGATTATGTACGGGTAAAAATCCTGGGTAATCCTCAAATTGGTTTGTGCAAAATCCGATGAATAATACCCCGTGTAGAGGAAGAGCACGTTGAATATGCTTCCAAAGTCCCGCGTTGCGATGTCGCCCTTAAAAGTCGCTTTGGGTGCCTACTCAAAGCATCGCTATGAAACATGGGCAGCACAGTCGAGTAACAGGGCTCGTCACTTGACCGCGGTTCTAAATTCTGACGCCCGTAAAACAATAGGTCAATAACACTCGTATAGTTCTAGTGCAACGATTATTCAACCCAAACCTTACACGGCTCTTCCTATAAGCGTTTCAGTTTGAATTATCGTCGCACTAGAGCTACACGAGGGCTATTGGCGACGGGCGTCGTATTTTAGAACCACAGTCAAGTGACGAGCCGACACCTGAGTAGGCACCCAACAAAACCGTTAATGGCGACATCGTACGCAGCGTTGGGACTTTGAAGCATATTTAACGTGCACTCCCTCTACACGGGGTATTATTCGTCGGACATTTTGGCTGCACGGGCCGTTTATTGGTCGGCAGTCATTTTGGCGGTGCCCGGACCCGATGTTAACCAAGAATACATCTATCCAATCTAAGCCGTTACAACAAATCTTTAAGGAATCCATAAATAAAATTCTAAGGCTTTTAAATCCCCGGTTAAAAAAGTATTTAAATATGTTTTTTCCACAAATCTTTGTCCATTTTTTTAAAAGAAGAAAAAAAACCGTGAACTTTAAATCTCTACTTACATCGATATAAATACCACCGATATTTTCGAGATTTCTGCCAAAGTCAAAAATATGGATATAATTTCGCGGTCCATTTCAAAAAATCTTTCAAGTGTGCGATGAATCTCCATTTTTATTTATTTCCACTTGACTTTCGGCATCAAAACTTGTCGATTTCTTCTGTCAACACTTCAACGACACTCCAAAATTCAAATGTGAAAATTTTAGGAAAAAAAAATCTCACTAACCCAAGGGTTGGTAATATAAAAAAGGTAAGGTTGGTAATGTGAGGTAAGAGATGGAGGTAAATGCTGCTTGCTTAGAAAGGTATGCAAATGCTGGTTTGTTAGGTGAAGCTATGGATCGTTTCAGCGGTACGCCCAAACGAACTGTTGGCGAATTATTTGGTACTAAGTTAAGTATAATAAAAATATTAAATGATTAATGTAATTATTGATTAAAAGAAACCTTAGTGTTATTTAGATTTCGTTCTACTTTAAAAAATTTTTATATTTTAGCTTCCACACTACGTTTATAACGTAAAAAGTGGAAGGTATAATCGTTCAGTCCGTCAGTCAGTCTGTCTGTCCGTCCGTCACCCACTGTCATAGCCCAAACTACAAATGCTACGGACAAGTGTGATACGTCAAAAAATTCAGCGCATCGAAATTGGAATACATTGAAAATTTCAGAAAAAAAATCGAATTCGAAGTACTTCAATTATTTAAAAAAACCTGCTAAATTTAATGCTCATTAAAAAAGCATAGGAAGCCATTTTCATTAGAATTATATCACCATTGCCATCGCAACAATCGCTTGAGAAACTTTAATTCTTTTAGACAATACATTAAAATAATATTTTTGGACATCGATCCGTTTGAAATGACGTCAAATATATTTCACTACGAGATTCTTTGTACGTTGACATGAAATGTTTTCATTCTACCTAAAAACGAGGAATATGACATATTTATTCTTTGAAATATAAATTAATTTTTGCAAACGATAAGTAATTATTGAATTTTCGAAATAAAATAAATGAAACGTCAATTTTTTTTGTAGCATCATTTTACTAATTTATTTTTCGAACTGTAAATTAATTTAACAAACGATAAATAATAACTGAATTTTCGGAAGGAAGTTAATGTAAATGGGAAATTGTGGAGACTCAAATTATATTATTAAAACATTACATCATTATTCTTCGAACTTCAAACAAATTTAGCAAACGATAAAGACTAATTGTTAAATCTGAGAAAGAAGATTAATGAAATTCGTTAATTTTGGCGTTTACAAATGTGAATTAAACTAGCTAAAAGCCCTGTTTGGCGAATTTCTGAGGTGTAAAAATAGTTTGTTTCCTGCTGAGCACAACTGTTGTGTGGAAGCTGTTTAAGTGACAGATTCTGTAACAAACCTGCTTGTTTTTATACGTTTTTGAGACTGCTGATTCCAAAAAGTTGTTTTTGACCATGGAACCACTGAATCTGAAAACCATTCTACAGCTCGAATTAAAACAAGAAGTTCATAAAGAACTAAAATAGCCTACTTTCCTGTTACTTAAACACTTACTGAAGTTCTAATCGGGAAAAAAAACTAGGTTCCTGTAAATATCATCAACAGCCGTTTCTACACTAGATTTATGCACATTAGAAAAAAAATATCGAAACACAGCACCCAGCTATAATTTAAACTTCTAAAAGCCAAAATCAACTATTTTCCTTAATATTCTTTCGCAAATTAATTAAATATTATTTATCATCTGCTCGTGATTTATTTGTAGTTCGAAGAATAATTAAATATTTATTAATAACAAAAGTAATGAAACTACTCCGAACTGCATTAAAAAATAAGAAATGTAAAATAAAACTATGCATAATTGCATGCAAAAGTATGCCTTGCCGCTTTCTTGGTAGATAATTAATGAATAATCAAAGAATCAAATTGTGCTACATTTTATGACGTCATTCCAAACTGATTCATGAAAATATTATTTTGCTTCAAATATGTTTAAATAAACAAAAAGTCTTCAAATATGTTTGTTAAACAAAAAGTATGAAAGTTGGGTATCTGAGGTCATAGCTTTCTAACAAAAAAAATTTTTAAGATCCGATGGATAGAACCGATTTTGGAAGGGTACGGGACGGACAGACAGACAGACAGACAGACATCGACCGCATGTCAATACCTACTTTTTCATTTTTTTAATTCTTTCGAATTAAAAAGAAAGTAGGCTAAAAATGATGGATTTGGAACCGAGACTGTTGGATGTCATAGCAGGGTTTACAAAAAATTAGCGCAAAGGGTAGCCGCCACGGAACTTTTTAGGTTTTTAAGTTATTGAAATTACTTTATTGGGCAGATAAATTGAGGATTGAAAAATAGTGAGACGTTGCGTCTTGTGGTTTGTTTTAGCGTATCACATGGATTTGGCGACGGTTTCATTTTTTTTCGCGCCAAGTATCTTCATCTATTTCCAATCCATATGAATTTTTTAACTTTTAGATTTCTTGCGTTGTCTATTTTATAGCGTATTTTAGATTTTTAAGGTAATATAAAGCTTAAAAAATCCCGTTACTTATAACTAATGGGAAACAAATAACATACACGTATAACGGATTAAAATGGTACACATACTTGGACCAATTAGAACTTTTTTTTAGTTTGTGCGAAGAACGGGTATTTATTTGCTAGTTTATATTAAAAGTTAATCGCGAACTTAACTTTGTGGCTTATCACATCGATTTGGCGACGGTTTCATTTTTTTCGCGCCAAGTTATCTTCATCTATTTCCACAATCCATATGCTACCGACTTTTTAACTTTTCGATTTCTAGTGTTGTCATTTCTATTTACTCTGAATGAAATACTAGAGCGTTCCGTAATTGAAAATAGAGCCCATCTTCGCTAAAAACGGAACTTCAGATACTGGAATACATATATTTTTGTTTTTTAATAAAAATCATCTTGATTTTTGTCAAATCTACAAATCGGAGTTGTTCCGTGCCTCTAGAAATTGTCATTCGAGCCTGGTTTGTTATTAATATATTTTGAATTTCACACCTTTAAGGAGGTGTAACGTTAAAAAATAATTCACTTGAAAAATCTATAAAAGTTTTGTAAGTTTGTCTCTTAAACTAGACATTTGTTTGACTCGTAACCATGGCACAAATGTGTAGTTCATACTTATGTTACAGATTTTGAACTTTCTGAGCTCAAAATGTTCTATTTTTAGAGAAAATTGGAATATGCTTAAAAAAAATACACCACTTTCGCTCGAATCCCATCATTTTTTTTTCCCTTTCGTGATGCCATTCGGCAGAAGAAATTAAATAAAACTTTTAGAAAAATAATTAAAATTAAAAATGATTATTTTATTCTGTTGCCAATACCTTCAGAAACTAAATTCATTATTTGAAAAATAATTGACATGTTTCAAGTGACGTAATTCCGTTTAGTCTTCATTCCAGGATTTTATTGTGGGTTTAGGTAATGATTTTTTCATAGATGGTTCTGTTTGCAAATATGCATATTTAAGCTATTTCCGTGAATTATAACTATAATGGTTGTTCAAAGCCATCGTACTAGAGCTGCATATTAGGGTTTAACGTTTTCATTATTTCGCCAAATACGTTGCCAAACTCGCCAATTCTCCTCCCTTCATTTATCATACAAAACATACCCAGGCCATATTTTCTTTTGAAAGAAAAATCTTTATGCTAAATGTGGGGCTATGCTTTACATATGTAAGCAAAGGAAATAAATATGTATGTGGTATAAAGGATCGTATAAAAATACGTATTCATATGTTTTGAATTGTAATTTAATCTAGGTATTCATATTATATGAAACTAAAATTAAGTATTCTATGAAATGTAAGGTAATGTTGGAATTTGATTTAGGTATGTGTAGGGTGTATTTTCGAAAAATGAAATTAAATTTTCTGTTCAATATTTTGCGATAAAAACTCCTAAGAATTGAGAGAATATTTTTGCGAATTTTCCTTCCATATTTTTTCCCTTCCAAAAGATAACCATACGCAATCGTAAGGAAAATATATTCTACTTTCCTGTTACTTAAATAGCTACTGAAATTCTTATTTAAAAAAAAATCCAGAATATGTGTAACAGTAACTGTCACTAAGAACAGTCTCTACACAAGATTTTATAAGCCTTAGGAAAAAAATCGCCAAACACAGTAATTTAGTTGTAATTTAAAATTTCAAAAGCTAAAATTGGTTATTTGCATTAATTTTTATTCACAATTTTTTTTTAATATTGTTTGCAAGTTGTGATGTAAGTATAGTTAAACTCACAGTTTCCTTGCACAGAAGCCACGACCACTGGCGGAGCTATAAAACGCGCGGAGCAATCAGACGAAGAGGAAATTTCAGCCATTTTATTTCGTCTTCATCTGATTGCTCCGCGCGTTTTATAGCTCCGCCAGTGGTCGTGGCTTCTGTGCAAGGAAACTATGAGTTTAACTATAGTATATTTTCGGTAGAAAGATGTGTTTAACCTATTCTTGATTAAAAAAAAGAACTATGCAGTTTTGGGTAGTATTGTAATTTAAATATAGATTCGCCCAAGTAACAATTCATGTTCTTCAGTCCAATTTTAGCTTCCGTTTATAACGTAAAAAGTGGAAGATATTGTAGTCGTTCAGTCCGTCTGTCTGTCCGTCACCCACTTCCATAGCCCGAACTACAAATGCTACGGACAAGTGTGACGCGTCAAACAATTCAGCGCATCGAAATTGGAATACATTGAAAATTTCAGAAAAGAATTCGATTTCGAAGTGCTAGGCGAATGCCTAACCGACTGGGCTCCCC
This sequence comes from Oedothorax gibbosus, assembly GCA_019343175.1. Classification (NCBI taxonomy): domain Eukaryota; kingdom Metazoa; phylum Arthropoda; class Arachnida; order Araneae; family Linyphiidae; genus Oedothorax; species Oedothorax gibbosus. The sequence continues at coordinate 41,377,949 of CM033272.1, read as the reverse complement.
AACCCCCGGAAAACCTTATTTTGACGTTCAAGTACTAGGAGCTTGTGTACCAAATTTGAAAACAGTAGCTCTTTCAGTTCGAGGTCTAGAGTGGTTTCAGACCGACAGTCGTTTAACATACAGACGAATGTTCAAAAACCACCTTTTTATAGAATCAGCACCCTTCAAAATGTATAAAAAAACGCAAAATCTGCATTTCGGATTTTCTGCCCCAACACGATACTTTCATTACCTTATATTTCATTTCAGGTAATTTGAAAGTAAACAAGTAGGTTTGTAACAGAATCTGTCACTCAGCCCGCTTCCACACAAAATTTGCGTTCAACAGGAAAAAAGTCGCCAAACACAATATTAATTCTATTATAAACGTTTTAACGCTAAATTTGACTAGTTTCATTTATGTTATTTCGAAAATTCAATAATTATTTCTTTAATAATTATTATCGTTTGCAAACATTAATTTATTTCAAAGAATAAATATGTAATGTTCTTCTCTTTTAAATAGAACCAAAACATTTCATATAAAAAACAAAGGATCCCTTGGTAAAAAAATATATTTGACGTCATTTCAAACGGATTGATGTCGCAAAAATAAATTTCTTTTAATTTATTATCTCAAAGAATTAAAGTTTCTCGAGTGATTGTTGTGAATGGCAATGGCAATTTAATTCCAATAAAAATGGCTTCCTATGCTTTTTAAATGAGCATTTATATTTTGCAGTTTTTTAAATAATTGAAGTACTTCGATTTTTTTCTGAGATTTTCAATGTCTTCAAATTTCGACGCGCTGAATTTTTTGACGTATCACACTTGTCTGTAGCATTTGTAGTTTGGACTATGAAAGTGGGTGACAGACAGACAGACGGACTGAACAATTATGATACCTTCCACTTTTTACGTTTTAAACGTAGTGTGGAAGCTAAAAGTATAACTACCCATTTTGAAATGCAACAAAAAGGGAAAATATTTCGTGTTATTTTACGTAAATTCGAATTATTATTAAAAATAATGAGTGGATTATAACATTTTTAAAGAAATTCATTTCAATTCAAAAGGGAAAAAAAAGACTAAACCTTTCAAATAGCGGAATGATATTTTAAAATGAAGCAAAATGTCCAAATGATTAATAATTAAATAACTGGGAAGCAATATGGAAATATCTCGGTTGAATCCAAACTTTAATTAGCGTTTGAAAATGTGACTAGCTTTGTGAATAATGATAGCAGTTTACTTTATCGGTAAATCTTTAGATAAGGTTAATTACAATTAATTTTAAATGAGCGCTGTATTATGGGCATACCAAATTAAATTATTTTTGCTGCTTTGGAATAGTTAATAGTTATTTAAGCAACTAGTGCCGAAAATAATACTTGATTAAGCGAGTGGCTTTTATTTCACGAGACCGTAGGTCGAGTGAAATAATGACAAGAGCTTGATAAAGTATTATTTGGCACGTGCTTGCTTACAATATGTTTTATAATAACGTGCAAAAAAGTATTTCTACCAGTGAGTCTTATTTAATTTCCTTTAATAATTTTTGTAGTACTTGTAGTTTCCATGGAGATATTAGAAAATGCAAAAGTAATGAACCAATAGAAATAAGTGAGTTTCATGACATCATTTAGTTTCCATGGGGATATTCATGACATCATATTGTTTTTCTACCAACCAGATACTCTTATTTACTTTACCGCACTAGTGCCGAAAGTACTACTTTCGGCACTGTCTGTGACGTAAGCATGTAAAGTGTCATTTTCGCAACGATTTCTGAGTGAATATGATATAAAAAAAGTGAACTTTTGCACGTTGTTATAAAAACATTATTTTATCATATATATATATATCATATATATATATCATATAAAAGCGACGAAATTGAAAAAGAAAGGAAATTATAAATGATAATATAGCAAATTTTTTCTTTCTCATGCTTGTAATAAATTGATCAACTTAAAATTAAGATAATAAAGTTTACTCTTTTCTGCACATAAAATGCAATGTAAACCTAAAACTTTAACTATTTTTCTGAAACTTTTTTTTTGGCTGTTACTTATACAGCATCTTACGCCAGAAAAGTTTATTAGGTTGAAGATGATTTAGAGTGATTTTTTCAATAACTCAACAATTAATGTCTTAAGGGGAAAACACTCAATGTACATAAATTATGTGTAGTTTTCAAAAACTTTTCTACTTTTCCAAGTTATATCGGAGCTGTATATATTTTAAAATTTAATTTAGATGAATGTACAAGCGCATTTTTGTTCAATGAAAATTTTAATACAAATCTTGTTTTAATTTTTTTGCTAGCTATTGTGATATTAATTATGAAGGAACTCCAATGTCCGAATACCTTCTTTTTTAGAATCGGCACCCTCCGAGACCATAAAGGAACACTTTCATTAACCTTATATTTCTTATTTAGTAATTGAAAGCAAAGTTGATGAACAACTTTAAACAATGGTAATCTGAGAGCTTCAAGACCTATTTCTCCTAATTTCAAACTAACACAAAGAAAACCTTCAACAACTAAAAAGATGTCTTAACTAGTTCAAAACAAATCGTCTACCGGGAGTTTTAAACAAACTGATCACCAACTTTTCGACGCGTCAGCTAGTTAGACAACCCTCAAAGTGAAAAAATAGTTTTCTCCCTCGCTTAAATTCTCTGAAACGAGCCGCCATTTGAATTTCGCCGACTTACAGCGAGTAAGGTTACAGTTAATTATAATATATATGTCAAATACTCAGGGAATATATTCTGTCAAATACTACCAGGGAAACTTCGGAATAACTAAAGATCTTTTATTTAAGAGTTATTCATCAGGAGGAGGTTGATTTGTCGTCTGCAGCCGACGAGAGAGTGTGATCCAATGCTCACAAAAATGGCGAAAAATCTCGAGCTCTGCTTCACTGACCAATCAGAGTATGAGAAAGTTGAAAGATCAATTTAAAAATGTGCTGACTAAACAGTTTCTGTGGGAACGATTGATCTAGGCGACTGTTTGTCGCCGACAGGGTATGGTTGAGATGTTAAAGTACTAAGTGATATTAAGTATATTTTAAAAAGGTAATTTAAATTATAAAGTTTAATTGGGGTACAAAAATATAAGATTTTGAGGGGGTTAAGTTATAATATGTCATATATAAGATAATTTCAATAACTTTAAAACCTAAAGCTAATCCTTGCACATGCTCAATTTTCTCGAAAACTTCATTTGTGACGTCTGACGGATACTAGAAACTCGTGTACCTAATTTGAAGTCCGTAGCTCTTTAGTTCGAGTTATAGAGTGGTTTCGACAGATGGACCAACGTTCAAAAACCACTTTTCGGGATCAGCCACGGCCAACTTCAAGGCCAGAGAAGCTCTCCTAAACATGAGCGTAGACGGAAATTTTGACGTCACTGTTCCCAGTGATCGAGAAACGAGTTCGGACGCATTCGGAACCCTAAAAATGTGGTCAGCCGTGAACGAGTGGTTTCTAGACAGGTTGTCTTCATCTTCGGAACAACGTCACTCGGAACTATGACGTCAACATTTCCGTTCCCGAGCTTGTTTGGGAATGCTTCTTCGGCTTTAGTAGTTGAGTAGGCCGTGGATCAGCACCTTCCACAAAATCCTTATTTCAGAAATTCAACCCGTTCAATACTCTCTCTTTCATAACCTTATATTTCCTTTTAGTTAATCGAAAGTAAAAAAAGTGTGCGATAAAAATTTCAAACGATGGAAACCCGAAACTTCAGGCCTATTTCTCTTATTTTCAAACTGGGCTGGGGAGCCTAGTCGGTTAGGCATTCACCTAGCATGCGAAAGGTCCCAGGTTTGGGTCCGGGCATCGCCAAAATACCTGCCGACCTATAAACGGCCCGTGCAGCCAAAAATGTCCGACGAATGGACAAAATGGACTTTAAATCAAAAATGACCGACGCCCGTGTGGCGGGAGTGCACGTTAAATATCCTTCAAAGTCCTAACGCTGCGTACGATGTCGCCCTTAACGGTTGCGTTGGGTGCCTACTCGGGTGTCGGCTCGTCACTTGACTGCACGTGGTTCTAAAATACGACGCCCGTCGCCAATAGCCCTCGTGTAGCTCTAGTGTGACGATAATTCAAACTAACCTAAAATTATTTTCAAACTAAGACAAGATTACTAAGACTAACTAAGATTAGAACTAGTTAAGAAATCTTTTTATTTGTGTTAAACAAATTGTCTTCCGGGACTTTAAAACAAACTGATCACCAACTAAAACTATTCTGACGCGTCTGTTACACGAACCCCGAAAGAGAAAAAAATCGTTTTCCTCCTCGCTTAAATTCGCTGAAAGGAGCCGCCATTTGAATTTCCCGACTTACGTTTAACTGTAACCTTACTCGCTGTAAGAAAACTCTCGTTAAAAAAGGACAAACAAAGCCAGACACTTGGGAGAGGGAACACGTGTTTTTGGTGAGGGATTGCAGTTCTTTTTAAGTGAACAGTTTTTACTTTTCTACTCCTCTTTTCGGAGGGTGCTGATTCTAAAAGTTGTTTTTTTTTTATAATATCGTGCAAAAAAACTAACTTTCAAATCAATAATCGTGGCAAAAGGGATGCTTTTATCGAAATCGTGTTTCAAAGTTACTTTGACGCACTAGTGCGACAAAGTAAATAAGAGCATCTGATTGGTGTAAAATTCTTTATTTGAGCGTGATATTTTATGCGGCGGCTTTGTGATGGGTGTAAACATCTTCATTTGAACGTTATTCTTTATTTGGCGTCTTATTTCCAATGCCAGTCTAAGAAATACTTTTTGCACGTGATTTTAAAATAATCATTAATATAAATAATCGCCTTCAATTTGCCCCCCTGTCACAATATTTCCCCTGGGGGAAAGGTAGCTTTTTTAGTGAAAAAATAGGGTGGATGTGCTGTTTAAAATGAAAAATATTTTAGAATCATCCAAGTACCTTACACACTAAATCGAAAGGGGAAATAGCCGAATTTTTTAAAAACTGTTCCTACTATTTTTCTTTCAACTTCAAAAAAACCCGGAGGGGGGGGGGTGAAATTTTGCCCTCGCAGCGACCAGGTTTGCTACGAAAATTCGACTATATACGTTTACGGTTTTTTCGCATTAATGTAAATAATTTGTTTTTTTTTAAAAACAACTGCCGGACCTGAAACGCGTGGCAGCGAAAAAGTCCGAGAAAAATTCCCCGGTGTAGAGGAGTGCACGTTAAATATCCTTCAAGAGTCCCAAACGCTGCGTACGATGTCTCCCTTAACGGTTGCGTTTTTTTTTTTTTGCCTACCGGGTGTCGGCTCGTCACTTGGACTGTGGTTCTAAATCGATGGCCAGTCGCCAATAGTCCTCATACCCTCCACTCACTCGTGTAGCTTTAGTGCGGACGATAATCAAACAAAACTACTTTGAGTTATGGTCGCACTAGTTCTACAACGAGGCTATAGGCGGGGGGGGGGGGGGGGGGGGGGGGGGTGAAAAACGTGGTCGGTGTCGTCGTTTAGAACCACAGTCAAGTGTCGAGTGACACCGGGAGTAGGCCACCCAACGCAACTTTAAAGAGTGACATATTACGCGCGTCGGGACTTGGTGTTTTACATTAAGGGGACGCCTTACCCAAAATTTAGGGCTACTCAGAAAATAATTAAACATGCTCGAATGCCGTGATGTAAGGATATTGCAAAAAAAGGAATACTTAATGGTTAGGTTCGCCTAGCATGCGAAAGGTCCCAGGTTCGGGTCCGGGCATCGCTAAAATAACAACTGCCGACCTATAAACGGCCCGTGCAGCCGAAAATGTCCGACGAATAATACCTCGTGTAGAGGGAGTGCACGTTAAATATTCTTCAAATGTGGTCTCAAATGGTTGATTAACCTAATGGAGGTTTATTGAAAATAATATAGTGGTTTGATAAAATGGTTTTTGAAATTTTAAGTTGATTTTTTTAAATTTTAAAATTTTTTAAGCTTGTGAATGAGTTAAAACCCTAGGCTTTTAGGCAACTTAATGTAGAGAAACATCCAAAATTTTCTTCCCCCTGCTGTGAACATGTACGATTAACAAAAGTTTGGTATGGGATAAGGGCTAGTGTGAGTAATTTTTTTTTTTAAATGAAGTGGAAAATTTATAAAAAAACTTCTTTGGCATTTGTTATACATAAAGCTACATAACTGCCTTGTTTAATGATAGCCTCCAATATCCATACCAACTTTTATTAAGAGATGTTTGTGGGAAAATTTTGCAAAAAAATCCATCAAAAATTCTTAAATTTTAGAAGTAGCATTTGAAAAAGCGTTAAATTTATCAGTCTTTTTTTAATTAAAAAAAAAAAAACTTGTTCCAATTTGTATTATTTTTTCTTATATGTTTATTGAATGTTAGTCTAATGTAATGTAAAAATTAGTTTAATTTGAATGCTATCGATAAAAATTACAGCATAATTTTGAGGGACTGCGTCCCTTATTAATATTTTTACAAAAAAAAAACTCCCAATGCACTTAAGGGGACGCGTTACCCAAAAAACTAAATCCAGTACTTTTATTGCTATGCATTCAAATTCAACTATTTTTTCTTTACAAAGAACTAAATTCAATAAACATATACGAAAAAATAATAAATATTAAAACGTAAGTTTTTTAAAAAATTAAAAAAATTTTTAAAGCGTTTCAAAATGCTACTCTTCTCTACCAATTTAAGCATTTTCTCGAAGGATTTTTTTCAAAACGTTCCCACAACATCTATTAATAAAAGTTGGTATGGACATTGAGACTATCAGTTAAATAACAAAAAGTTTATGTAGCTGGCTGGATAAAAAATGGCCTTAAAAATTAAAAGATTTTTTGTAAATTTTCACCTTCAGCATTTTAAAAAAAAAATCTTATTCACACTAGACTTATCCCATACAACTTTTGTTTAAACGCACATGTTTCAAAACACAGGAAAAAAAAAATTGGAGCTATACATTAATTTACCTAAAAGCCTTAGGTTTTAACCATTCCCAAGCTGAAAAAATTAAAAATTAAAAAATCAAACATTAAATTTAAAAAACCATTTACCAAAACCACTATATCATTTTCCATAAAACCTCCACCAGATTAATAGAATCCTTTTTGGCAAATATCCTTAGCTCAAAAATTCGAGCAATGTTTAATTATTTTCATCGGGCAGCCCCTAAATTTTGGGTAATGCGTCCACTAATGTCGTCCTTGAAACAAAATCGCACAAGTACTGCAGAATTCACTCGCTCACTTCACTTCACGCAATTCTATACATTCTTCTACATTTCTTACTTCTTAAATAAAAAAAAATCGGTAGCTCCTGGCCACTACAAATAAAATATTGTATGTAAAGTCCACTATTTTCCATTAACCTTTAACTCCTCATGTGTCATTATATTCATAATATATGTCCAATAAGTCGACAGGGCAAAATTCGTAGAAATTTAAAGATCTTGTGTTATTAAGATTATTCATCAGGATTCAGGAAGAGATTGGATTCGACGTCCGCAGTCGACGAAAGAGTGTGATCGGACAGGGTAACAAAAAATGGCATCCGTGCTCTGTTTCACTGACCCAATACATCATCCATTTCCAGTTGAAAGATCAATTAAAAATATGTGCTGACTAAAATAGTTTTCTGTGGGAACGAATTGATCTAGCGAATGTTGTCGCGACAGGGTGTGGTTGGGATATTAAAGTACTAAGTGATAATAACTTAAATCTATTTTCTCATATATCTTAATAGGTTTAATGGGTACAAAAATATAAGATTTAAGTTATATGGAGGCGGGTTAAGTTATGATTGGCATAATATCTGAATTATAAATTGTCATAATTGCCAATAACAAATTCTAACTAAAAAACATAAATTGATCTTCGGTATTAATTGTTAGTGTTTTTGAGCAATCCAAATCAGTTGTAGAAAGTGTTTAGTGGTTTAGTTGCTTCGCATTGCCAAGCACTGCCCGGGTATCGAATCCGGATTGGGCAAGTAGATCCATCCTTTCACCCATTGGAGTGGGTCGATAAAATGTGTACAAGCATGCTTGGGAACTAAACACTGGGGATACCGCGTGAGGCGGACCAACCCTTAACCGGTACTATGCCTAGACACTCCAGGCCCTAGGTCTACGCAAGCTGTACTGGGCACGGCAGGCCTTGGCCCATTAATGGGCTGTTGCGCCGAGGAGTTTGTTTTAATAAGTTGTAGGTTAGCATTTATGACTCGTTACAAATCAATAAAAAATGATGAAGTTTTATGAGAAAATAGCAATTTTTAATCATTCCTCAATATTAATTGCAATAATAGGTAATTAATAACCAGCATGATTAATTAGTATCGCGCTATTTTAGCCGGTATAAATATTCATTTATTATGGTATCGGCAGATGAGTTTTAAATTACAGGGGGCGGAAGCAATTAAAAGCGGCCCCAACGGGGAGATAAGAATACGGACAAAAATGTTAGCAGTCTAAAACCAATACAAAAAAGGTTTGCTAAACATGAAAGCCATTGATCGCTTCAATATTAAGACCCAAACAAAACGCTTTGGCGACTACAAAACTACGCTATGGTTGAAAAGCTAGTTGAAATGAAATCTAAACAAAGGTTTGTGAGCTGATAAAAAAAAAAGTTGCCCACTAGTGATTATTTCGGTGTTATTTATCGTAGAGACTCGGACCTTTTGTTTTTGTATTTACTACAAAACATTCTAAATTTGATTGACAAGACAAAAAAAAACTTGCATAAGAATCCGTCTTCATACAATACAACACTACGATCTGAATGGACCAATAGTCTATGAGTTAGCTCTAATGTGATGCTAATCCAATCCAAACCAATGCAAAAAAACAGGTTTGTCAAGTGAAACCATGCACGCTTAAATATCTTTAGTTCCACTTGAAAGCTTTCAGGCGGGCTTCAAGAGTTTTCTCGCCAAGCCATTTCAAAGTATTCCTATCTATAGAACGGGCCGCTTTTATTTGCCTCACCTGTATTTAATTCATTAGCAAATGAAAATGCGAAACGCGCCCGAAACTTATCCAATCAGCAGGAAATAATTAAATGTAATTAATGATGAAAAATATTTTGTTTCGAAAATGCGTTTGATATTATTGACTGGGAAACTACAAAAATGTGTAGCTATTTCGCTACGGTGGGTTTGTATTTCTATGATTAGTTGGATCAGTGACATTATCAAATGCATAATTAAATGGGCTGTTTCTCTCATATTAAAAAAAGTTAGCTCTTTTAATAGTCCGGAGCCATAAACAACATGAAATATTCATCTTAGAACCCATTACTTTTCTGAATGTGTGTCTCCCTTATACTCGATGCCTTTTTTCAAATTTCCAATTAGTTTTTTTAATTAAAAGGTTTAAAAAAAATAGTATCTATGTTAAAAGTATAGGTTTCTTCAACAGTCCGAAGCGATAACGGCATGAAATATTCATCTTAGAACTCCATTATTTTTCTGGTAGGGTGTCTCCTTATACCTCTTTGTAAAAAAAAAAAATTAAATTAAATTGAATTTGTTGCTCAAAACGATCTACGGTATAGAATAATTAAATGTTCAAATTGCTGCTTTAAGAGACATTTTACAAGCAAAACTCCTCGGAGTTAGTATTAACTCTTTCTTTGTAGTTTAATGATAAAACTATGGCGTGTTATACTACACGGGTTTCAACTTCCACGCAATAAATCAATGCACATTTAAAGTTAATTATATACTCTATAAAGTTAAAGGGCTTGTCCGGTAAAAGAATTTCCGAGTTCTGTTACCCTGGCCACCTCGTCCACCTGAAAATCCCTTTTGATTTCTCCTTTGGGGCATTCGTAAAAAGATACGGGTTACGTCCAAGCCCTATTACCCACGATTTACCAACTTGAAAGGCTAGAATTGCACAGCTTCCATTATTCCGGACTTGCTGCAGACAGTCATGGAAGAATTGCATTTCGTTTGGATGTGCGCCCGTATCACTAAAGGGGCACACATTGAGCACTTAAGGAAAAACAGGATAGGTTTCCTTCAATATCATGTAGGATTTGTTCTATTTAGTAAGAAAATAAAATCCTGTAATCCTACCATTAAAACTCGGACGTCTTCTGGACACCTGTATTTATATTGATATTCAATTTAAACTGTTGTCAACTTTATTCAAATTCAATCAATTCATTTCAATAATCACAAACTGTCGCTTCACTATATATGTAAACAAAATCATATTTTGCTATTCAAGAAACAAAAATATATACAAATATATATAATTATAATATATATATATATATATATATATATATATATATATATATATAATCATATATGATCGTATTTAAAAAGACACGGATAACGGTAAAAATATGTGGAATAAATAGTTTTTTTTAAAATTACACAAACCCAAAAGATAATGCAAAACGCTGAAAAACACAAACTAATACTGAATTTTAAAAGTCTCAGCTACTTCAATAATGGCAGTTAGAGAATGTTGGAAACATTTAAGAATATTTTTAAAAGTGAATAAATAATAAACAGTGAATTACTTCCTGCAATAGTAAAAAATATTGTTAAAAGTAAAATAATTATTCAATAGCACGTATATTGCATTGTACTCGGGCACCTTTGAGAGATTTTTTTCCCCACACAAATTACGTCTGTAGTAAGAAAACCCCCATTAATATTTCGATTAAATTTTGAAAAATACTGAAAGAGATTCTGCGTCTTCCTTTCTCCATCGGTGCATAAACTTACGCTAATTTATGTAGTTTAGTTTGAATTATAGTCGCACTAGAGCTACACGAGGGCTATTGGCGACGGAGTGTAATTTTAGAACCACAGTCAAGTGGAGAGCGACACCTGAGTAGGCACCACAACGCAACCGTTAAGGCGGACATATGCGTACGCAGCGTTGGGACTTTGGAGCGTAGTTAACGTGCACTCCCTTCCAACACGGGAATATTCGTCGGACATTTCGGCTGCACGTGGTCGTTTATAAGGTCTGCAGTTAATTTGGCGATGCCCGGACCCGAACTTGGGACCTTTCGCATGCTAGGCGACGCCTAACCGACTGGGCTCCCCAGCCCACAACGCTTCATTTAATTCCGCTAATTTTCTTAAAATTTAACCAAACAGTTAATTTGATTTAATTTAACTAAACCACCCTAATTCCTTTTGCCAAAGGAATATGTTCTATTAAGATAAAGAAATTAATCCCCCAAAGTGATTCTATTCTCGGCTTGATGGTTTTGGCGGGCGCGATATAATTAAGAATCAACCTCACGTCTCATATCTTTTTAGTTTCACTTCCATGCCCAAAACTTTTCTGCAACTTTTCTAGTAAAAAGAGTTTTCAAGATTCAAAACGCAGTGAGCGAAACCTCTTACGTGAGGTTATACCAAAGTTGAGACGTAACGAGTGGGGAGGTAATTTAATCTTTTCCGGCTTTTTTTCGGATCATTCTTCTTAGCCTTCTTTAGAAGCTTTAAACAGCTAATACAAATGTAATTTACAACCACAAGGGACGTACATAAATTACGTTTCACGCAAAAAATTGGACCTTTTTTTTACCCCTCCCCCTATGTCACGCTGTGCATCCACGTTGGAATCGAAACCCTCCCCTTTAAAATAACGTCACGTTGTTGCACTTCCCCCCCCAAAGAAAAAGTTAATTTAATATTTCCCGTTGTTTCTGAAAGTTAAAATAAGCGCAGTTAATTTATTTTTATTAGAAGTAAAATGTAGAATTTAATTTCATAGCATCATTAATGGATTCTAAAAAAGGGGGTCTGGGTCGTTAACGAATCTATTCTGGTTCTGGGTCTTTTGGTGTTCGTCCAGTTAGCTAATAGTCCTCTAATTCGGTCAAGATGTGTCGCAATTTAGCGGTTACGAAGTACCCTTACGAAAAGGTCTTAAAATATAGGAGACTAATAATGGCAACGTTGTGGCAGATAATAATCTCCCCATCCTATTTCTGACATAAAAGTGTTTCTTATGAAAAAATAGATTTCTGAATTTTTTTCTCAAAAAACTTATTTTATGTAAAACAGATTTTCCTTGTGCAAAAGTGTGAAATTTTTCGAAATCGTTACGTCACGCAAGCGATTACCCCCTCCCCCCCCTCAATGTCACGGACAGTAAACGTTGCACATTACACCTCCCTCCCCCCCTGTGCGTGACGTAATTATGTGACGTCCCAACAGTCAAGTGATGGGGGTTCGAGTCGTTTTAACCAGGTAAATAGGACCATCGGAAGGTTTACGTCTTAATTCTACTTTGAGTTGAGGGGCTGGGGAGCCCAGTCGGGTTAGGCGTCCGTCTAGCATGCGAAAGGGTCCAAGGTCAGATTCGGGCATTGCCAAAAATAACTGCCGACTATAAAAAGAGATTTGGGCAGCCACAAAAAAGAAATACGAATACCTGTGTAAAGGGAGGTGCACGTTAAATATGCCAAGTCGGAAGCTGATGTACGGATGGCGCCCTTAAAAAGTTGCGCCTGGGGCCTACTCAGGTGCTGTAATGTGTATTCACTTGACTGTAGTTCTATGTACTTGTAACCGAAATGTGAGCACCCCCCAATTTTTTTCTTGTAATTCTACCACTGGGTTGTATTTTGTGATGGTAAAATGGTTTCTCCTGGCGAGAGATATAATTACGATTGCCAACCTCACGTTCCATCTTTTTCTGTTTTCCCCCATGCCCCCCCCCCCCCCCACTTTTCTGCATCTCTCTAGTAAATAAAATAAAGTTCCTAATATCAAAATGCAAGGCTTATACGGGTAGAGGAAAGAATAATACGCTATGTGAGGTTATTCAGACTATCAGAGTAGAGGAATATAACGCTTTACGTGTTTTCAACGATGACGAAAAATAATCATTTATGTTTGAATGGACAAAATCGAAATGCTCGGATGTCGCCCTAGGGCCCGTGGTTTGTTGGTCGGCCCCCTCTTACACACCATCGTAAAGGAGGGGAAAAATTTGACCTCGAAAGGTCTTTGGTGAAGATAATGTGTATTTTATTCTAATTTACGTGAAGTAAAAATAATTAAGTAAAATAAATACAACTAAAATAAAATAAATAACGCGCTGTAGATACACAACTGACAGCCAAGCGAAAGATTCGCCCGTCAGCCTGTCACCTATACGAGGCAAGGTGGAATGGGATCTTTATTACGTGGGCGAGCCATGTAGATGTAGACATGTATTGTAGTCTTTATAAAAATTTTATGGAAAAATTTCTTTAAAAAAATGCGGAATAATTTTGCGCCCTTCAGCATGGGGCCGCCCCCTAGGCCCGGCCTATTGGTAAATCCAGTCCTGCCGGATAAGAATTTTCTTGTCTTTTCGACACTTTGCGATCGGGGCCATCGTGTTGAAAGAATATTCTAACACTACGACAGGACAGATCAGTATATTTAGCGGTGTCTTAGTAGAAACATTGGCGAAACCGACCATAATACCGACTATAATAACGACAAATGTCCACAAGTTCGTTGCAATACTGTTTTACTGCCATGTTTCTTCATTGAAGAATCTATTGCTACCAGTTCAATCATGAGAGTGCTGCCACACTACTTCGGTTTTAGACTCATGAAAAGGTGTCAATACAATATTATAATAGTTAACTAGTTTCATTATCAACACTTTGACACTACAGTTTCAATGATATACGCGGGAAAAGTTAAACTTAATAAAACGAAGTTTCTAGCATCGGGACCCTAATCCTCTGAAAAATAGGACGTTTAACGAACACCAATAACATTCCATTCATTCATTTTCGTACCATTCATTTTAATTGCATTCTGGATATTTTCCCACTAAAATACAGCCCTGACGAGGCCGCCTACGAAAACTTATTGAGAATGCTCAGTCTCGACTCCTTCCAGGTCGTTGTCCCAACCCCGTCAAAAGTTTTCTGCAGACGTCTCTCTGGGTATCGTTAAGGGCGGGTGGGGTTTTCTGATAAAAGTCCCGCACAAGCACCCTCAAGCAAACGAAAAATAAAAACTAGTTCCGAATTAAAATGTGTGTTCACGCTGAATCGGAAACGAGGCGGACGAGACCGCCATATTTCAGTAAGGCGTTTTGCCACCTCAGGATAACAACTTTTAAAGGTACCGGCCACCGAATTACTCAGGAAGTTGACCACGGCTCTACCTCAACAATTGAAGCGTACAGGGGGAAAACGCTTAATTGTAGAAAACTTTACTCGTAGGCCGCTTTGCGGATGGAAAGCGAGTCATCGCCCTAAACTGGGTGTAAGGAACACCAGTTTCCGCAGCAAACCCTGATTCACTCAAAGCAAGAAACCTGAGCAACCCTGATATCTTCAAAAAGGTCCAACGCAGAGTACGATGTCGTGCATTTCACGGTGTGCGTTGGGTGCCTAGTCAGGTGTCGGTGTCGCCGTCCTATAAACGCGCCCGTGCAGCAAAATGTCCGACGATAAATACCCCATATAGAGGGGAGTGACGTAAAATATCCTTCAAAAGTCCTGACGCATGCGCACGATGTCGTACTTCACGGTTGCGTTGGGTGCTTAGTCAGGTGTCGGCTCGTCACTTTGACTGTGGTTCATAAATACGACGCCCAGTCCGCCAATAGCCCCGCGTAGCTCTAGTGCGACGAAATTGAAGAGCTTAGTGGAAGACGTGATAAGTGACCATTTTTGAAAAATTGAGATTTTGTGTCAATGAAACATGTTACTAACTTCTTAACGATAACAAGTTTCCCTTTTTCAGAAACTTTAAGTGCAACATATTTTACGCTTTAACAAGTTACAACTTTCAACAGAGTCTAGAGTGCAAATCGAGAAACTTTAAAGCCGTTTTCTCGTTTTCACTTTTGTCCACTTAGCAACGTTCTTCCATAAAGCTCTAATCAAAACTAAACTAAACCGGGCCCGACGTAAGCGTGCGCTGCGCATGTACTATTCGCGGATTTCGTCTAATTTAAAATTAATTTTTCTCCCTTTTTTATGGGGTACTAGTGTTCTACCCGACGTTGCACGGTAGAGGTAGGAACAATAAATTACAGTCAATTTAACTTTTTTTTTTCCTTTTTACGGTAATAAGAATATATGAAGAGTTTACCAGTAATCTTCCATTTAATAACCCAACTGGGATATAGTAAGATAATATTAATTCAAAAATTACCTTGATTAAGAAGTTCAAATTAAAAAGAATAATATTTAAGTAAAAAATAATCAGTAAGGAAGTAAAAATGAAAAAACCGCTAAATCTTAAAGGGTATCAAACATTTATTTTAACTTCAATTCAAGGGAGTTCTATATTCTTAATGAAAGCGAATTACATGATCTAATTGTTTAGATGTTATAAAAAGTACTCCAGCAAAACAGCAAAAACGATTTTGCATTTTTTATATTATTTGTATTATTTTTTTAAAACTGTGAATACCAAATCAGACGATTTTTATTTTTTAATAATAATATTTTTTAACTGACTAAAAAGTAGCAAACGGATTTTTGTTTTAGATGTTTATATCTAATTTTGTAGCTGTAATTAAACTAAATATACTTAAAAATCGTTTTTACAAAAGTGTTAAAATAAAACTAAATAAAAAATCCGTGAAAACGTGCTGTTGAAGGAGCAATAAAACCTCAAGGTCTTCAAAGCATTGAATGGGAAACATAAAAAACGTTCGAAAACGATAGAAGACATGGTCTGAGTCGAAAAATTCTTAGCCTCTGTATGTTCCGGAGATGAGATGAATTTTTGGGCCGAATTCGTGACGATATGTTGCGTGTTCTTTAGATCTCGTGTATTATAAAACAAACAAACGGAAGTTGCCTTTATGTCTATAGATTTGAAAAAAAAGAAGAAATACGGGTCTATATATGTTGGCACAGAATATTTAAGCCAAAAATTTTTTTAAAGTCAAATACTCTATTAAATTACTTCTAGTTCTCATATTTTCAGGGATTACATACGTAAAAGATATTTAAATCCGCGGGTTCAAAATCGATACCTGATTCAACCCTCAATCATTTTTTAGACCTTTTCGAGCGAATCGGTATCTTTTCTGAGAGGAAAAGTGCATGAAACTCGGAAATGGCGTTTTATGACAAAATAAAAGTGGCTGCATTGATTCAAAAGGCACCGCCAAGCAAACTAAGAAAGAGGCGTCTGAATTGAAAGAGCTTAGTGGAAAGAACGTGCTAAGTGACATTTATGAAAAAATTGAGATTTCTGTGTCAATGAGCACATTACTAACTTATGTAATGATGAAATGTGTCCCTTTTTCTTTAAACTTTTAAGTAAAGTACATTTTTACGGTTTGCAAGTTCCGTTTTCAACAGATATTAGTACAAAACTAAAAACTTTAAAGCGCATTTTTCCGTTTTTTTACATTTTTGTCACTTAGCACGTTCTTCCACTAAGCTCGCAATTGATAAACCTTGAGATTACGTACGGGAGCAGAATCCACAAATGAGCCTCAATCATACAGTCTGCTTATCAGTACCTTTTGGTTTATACCTTTTATTAACGCCTAGTGGGTTACTTTAAGTGAGCGTAGTAGTATAAACTATGATACTCTTATTTATACTTTAAGAGTTTTTTTTAGCTTCCACACTACGTTTATAACGTAAAAATTGGAAGGTACACTCTTTAAAACAAAAGAGTGAAATTCCACCCCATAGGAGAAGGCATTTTCGTCACCGGAAAGGAGTGGAAATAATCAGAAATGAGTTAAACCGCTCGTTTTAGAGTGTAGGACGCAGAGATTGTTTTCTTTTATTTGTTTTACCACTCCCCCCCCCCCCCTGCAAAAGAGGACATTCCACTCCTATAGGAGAAGTGCATTTCAGCACGGAAAGGAGTGGAAATTAAACTAATACTGAGTTAAAACGCTCTTTTGTTTTAAGAGTGTCATTAGAATCGTTCAGTCCGGCTTCTGTCCGCACCCATTTCATATAATTTCGTTTCTGGAAATATAGATTTTTGACCAGTTGAGTTGAATTATCGTTCGCAATTGTGCAACCAAGACTCGAGGACTTATTTTTAACGGGCGTTCGTAATTTAGAACCAAACCGACAGGTTCTAGGAAAACTAGTTGTACAAATAGGATAGTATATTTTAAGTATTGTTTTAGATATACTGACAGACGAACAATG